>JAOWBP010002392.1:33110957-33160581 GCA_028571105.1 Tragopan temminckii | reverse complement strand
GTGGCCCTGCACGTGGCAGGGGGGTTGGAGATTTATGATCCTTGTGGTCCCTTCCAACCCTGGCCATTCTGTGATTTTGTGTAAATCCAGCCTGAATTATTTGACAGTAAATCATCCACTGACTTTAGCAAGCCCAGAATTTTCACCTTTAGTATATGCCCATTCCTACATTCAGCTTCTCAGATGTATTTTTGAAAAATGAATGAGACTTTGAAATGAGTTCCCAAAGGATGTAGAAATTATAGGAGGCTAAGATGACCTCAATGGAATGGTACTGCCAGGTGAGTTAGGAGCAGATTGATCATAGGATAACCGAAGAGGTACAGCCTTTCCTTTTGAACAGTCACTGTTTCAGATTTACATCTTTGACAAATCCCATGAAAACTGAAGCATCTAGGTGCCACCACCTGATGCTATCTTGTGCTGCTTCTCTATTTGTACAGGAACATCTAGGCAAAAATTGGTGAATGGAATTATTATAGCATGTATCTCCCAGTCTTGTCTGGAGAGAAAGGGATCTCAAGGGGAAGATAAATGACTACTGTGAATTGCATCAATGGGCTTACCAGGGAATGTGATGTTTATCCTCACATGGTTTACTTCTACCATCAAATCATGTAGGAATAATTGTACAGAAAGATGGTATTCATTGCTGTGACCTGGATTTCACTGCCTGCAGCAACTTTCACGCAACCAAAGCAGATGCCAGTGGAAAAGATGAGTCTCTGTCTCAGGAGCTTCCTTTCGCAAGTGAAAGGCTTTTGGGACAATGAAGGAAACTTCTAGATAGTGAAGAATGTGTTCCCCGACTTCTTGTTACTCTGCTTCAGCCAAATC
Organism: Tragopan temminckii; assembly: GCA_028571105.1. Taxonomy (NCBI): domain Eukaryota; kingdom Metazoa; phylum Chordata; class Aves; order Galliformes; family Phasianidae; genus Tragopan; species Tragopan temminckii. The sequence goes on along the minus strand of JAOWBP010002392.1, from coordinate 33,159,744 downwards.
TTAGTTTGTTCTCAGCTAGGAGAACAAGTGACCAGACTGTGCTACAAAGCTTATTGGCATTGTGTTTGGTCTATATAAATGGAGATGCAATGTGAAGTAGTAACAAAAAAGTTCCTCCTCTCTCAGAGAACTTCTGCTCATGTCTATTACTTTTCCCTAGTCTGTACAGAAACTTAACCATTCCAGATTACCTTCACGAATGGCTACATTCAAGATGATGGTGCATTTATGCTTGCCTTCCTTTTCATTAAACTGACCTGCTAGTGTTAACAGCTGCTTTACTATCCCTTCTTTCAATGGATACTGTACCATTTGATGACAGCTCCTAAAATAATCCTCTTGAGGCTTGCATACACTGAGATCACGTTACTCTGCAGCTTTCTGAAATATATGTGATCACCAGGCAACTTGGCAGAAACACGCCCTTTGTGACCGAGTCACAGGGGATCTTTGGCTCTCCCAGGGCCCAGCCTGTCTACAACATGCAGTCACCTGCTCTCAGTCTTTCACTGAATAACTTTTATTGACTGTGATCAAGAGCAGTGATCATTAGATTACAGGAACTATGAAGATGATGTGGTTACAATTCACGTGGCCTCTGCTTGAACACAGACATCAAGGCATCACTGGAATTTGTAGGGTTCTCTGATTTTGTAAAAAAAAAAAAAAAAAAAAAAAAAAAAAAAAAGCAGGGAAGGAGAAAAGCCAACTGGCTCCACTCTGAACTTGAGTCCAAGTCTGTCCTCTGTCATCAGAAAAGTCAGATCTCACTTTTGTGGCCTGAAAAGTAAAGTCTATCTATCCCCTTATCACTTACCTAGATAAGTTTTGGTTTCAGACCTTGCTCAGGTGATGTCTTTAGTGATGCGAATATTACTGAAACCTGCATTCAGTAGAAAACTGAGCTGCTGTCTGCTTTCACACGTGTCCTGAATTTAAGTCTTATGAATGGAACAAAGAAGTGATACATGGATAAGGTGAGACAGCATCAAAAGACTTTGGAAGGACATTCTGTTTGACTTCACAGACAGGCTGTCCTCACATGAGGAGGTGGAGAAATGAAATACTTTCTCAGGGCTCCTGTTAGCCATGCTTCCTACAAGTAAAAGGAGGGATAATGCAGGAATGGCAGTAGCTGCTCAGAGAAGGATGGAAGTTAAAGTGGGACAAATCAAATGGTTGATCTTGTCTTTGAAGCTCTGAAACAGGCGCTGCCTTTGGATGTACTTTATTCCCTCTATTTTATGTTTCCTTCACATTATATGTATAGGTACGAAACCAGAGTCAGGATGATCTCAGTTTCACAGGGCCTCTAATCCAGGATTTGTTCTCATGTTTCCAGAGGCAAAAGGCAAATGCATTAAGCCATTTCGGCACCTAATGTAGCCCCAATCTCAGAATTATCTCTGCAGTTCAGCTGTTTCATCAGCTGTTCACTACTTTTTATTTCACTGTACAGAATTTAATCTCTATTACAGAAAGAAACTGTATGAGTATAGCTGTTACAGCACACCTACCCACAGTTCAGTGCAAAAGGGAGTGAATATTATTAGTTTACTAGGGGAGAAAATTGCTTTGGCAATTCTTCAGATGCTTCTTTCAGCATGTTAGCACTCATTCCTTCCCGACTTATCCTTTATTATTTTACATCTTCCTATTTTCCTATTCCCAGTCAGTTCTCTCTCTTTCCTATGCCTTTTACAATGTGTCTTAGTTTACTTAAGCAGTTTGGCCATAATAAACTCTTCAGCTGTTCCTTCTGATCTACACATGGAAAACTTCGTTTTATTCCCTTCCCTTTTCATAGCACTATTATCCACCAGCCTTCTTGTCACAAACTCAGTTTGTGAGGAACCACTGTTCCTCATGGTTTAGCTGCCTTTCACTCTAGCATGTGAACATAGCATATGTGCTTAGACAACATGCAAGACCTGAGCTTTTAGAATTATTGTTTTAGGTTTAGTTTTATAGATGAAGTACTTGAGCTGGCAGTACTTCAGTTGAGACATAAGTTTTGAGCCTGTGATATATTTTAAAGCATTGGGAGTTCAGGGTATGTGTGGCAGAGCATGAAATTTTGAAAAGAATTTTAAAACAAATCTAAAAATACAAAGGAAAAACAGATTTTTCTGATATCCAGAAATAATATAATGTTTTTCCACTTAGAAGTTGAATACGTTACTAGATATTAGCTGACTTTTGTGAGTTATAGGCCGTATATAAACTAGAATGGGAAAACAGAAGCAAATGCATGTGGAGATATGTTTTCTTTTCTTTTACAAAAATATTGCTAGAATACACATTGTGGTCCATTTTATGACAAGTAATTAGGACAGACGCTGTAGAATGATCCTTTGCCTGTACTTAAACAAACAAACAAAACTTTGAACTAAAAAAGCATTCTTTGAAGTCACATCTGGATTAAAACGTTGTGCCTCTGATACCATTTCACTGGTGTGCATTGTGGTGTAGAGGCAGAAAAGAGCTGGTGATGTGCTGTAGCACATTTCTGTGTGTGAACAGTGCCGTGCAGTTCGCTGAAGCTCTGTGTCCTTCATCTTACTGAGTACGTTTTGTTTTCTTCTCTTGCAGGATGGTTTCACTCCCTTAGCTGTTGCTCTGCAACAAGGACATAATCAAGCAGTGGCTATCCTGCTGGAAAATGACACCAAGGGGAAAGTGAGATTACCAGCTTTGCACATTGCTGCCAGAAAAGACGACACCAAATCAGCAGCGCTCCTACTGCAGAACGACCACAATGCCGATGTGCAGTCCAAGGTAACATAATGCTGTCCTACAGGAAGGAGGGCACTCATGTGGCTGAGTGCCAGTGGGCAGCCAGCTTTTGCTTCCTTCATCTTAAGGGTTGGAGGTAATTTCTTCTGTGGGGAAAGATGAGTCTCAGACCAGTATCACCAGTAATGTTTCTACTTCTGCCTTGTTTAGCCACACAGTAATTACAAGCTACACATTTTTTTTGCTTTTTGTTTATAGCTCTCATTTCAGTGATAACCAATTTTCTCTTATTATTTATAAACCAAAGAAATAGGAATGGAAGCAAAATCACTGCTTCCCTATCAAATAGGATACTGGTTTATTGCCTGTGGGAAAATAGGTTATATTTAATGTTAATGCATGCTTGAATGGCTTTTTCCATTATAACAGCATAACTCATTTCAAAAAGCAACTTAGTTCTTGGTTTTGCAGCCAATCTTTAATATCTTTCCTCTTTTTCCCAAACCATGCTGCATCAGATGATGGTGAATAGGACGACTGAGGTACCGAGATCAAACATTTTAATTATTCTTTCTATTATTTATAATTATTTTCTCTGCTTTGTGACAACATTTCTTTATTATTTATCACTAAAAGTGAAGTTATGACTCTTTTTTAATCCATAACACTTTGTCACTCAGCAAACCTGTTATTATTCATTCTTTGTCTTAGAATTTCTTTTTATTTGTGACTGTTACCATATTAAGTAAACTTCTCCGAACTTGCACTCAGTTCGAAGAAACGTGAAGTGAGTAATGGAACTAGAATACTGGAGATGTTTTTCTAGCTCAATTAATTTAATTATGAAAATGCACTTACTTGACGTAACTAAATTAAGGTATCTGGCTGAGCCAGAAGCATCGTAAAATACATTTTGAGTAGAAAAAATAATTGAATCCTCCACGGTAAAAAACTTGTTTAGAGCATCTGTTTACTTTTACCATTGTTCTTATTATGATCTTTTCAATAAAGTTTTCAGAAGGGATAACACTAAGTCCTTTTTTTTAATACTGATGGAATGTAATGGACTCTCTGAGCATGTCCGTTAAAAACGTTATGTCAGATTGACTAGAACTGTGATTTCTCCCCTAGTCATTATTGTCACATTTAGGAAAAAGTAGCATTTCCAAGAACTCAGTCATTGTTTGAATCCTGCCTTTTAATTAATCATTTCTTTGTTAGATGAGGGAATGAATTTTGAATGCATGCACACGTGAATATGCTCTGCATTTGGTGTGTGCACACATGAGCAAATTGCTATGAGGCAGCCTGCAGTGGGAATTGAAACAGCGATGGCTTCTTGCTGCCATCTGCCTATGGACATGTTCTTCTCTTACAGTAAATGTAAAGCAATTTACAACTTTTTCACTGGCCATTACATTACCTCTAAGTACCTTGCATTTGTCACAGAGCAAATACGTGTGCCAAGAAATTGTAGAAATACAACATAAATTCACTCTATAACTTAATACAGAATTGTATTTGTGTGCAGTAGACATCTTCCTGGTAATTTACCACAGCAACAATTCTGTGAATTTAATGACTGATTTTACTTAGACCAGAATCACCTGTGACATAGCTAAACAGTTAATGGAAATAGGTTAAAATAATAGGCTGATTGCTCTATCAAGAATAAAATTGATTTCAGGGTGCAACATCTGCCTTTATCCCACATTTTTATGGACTTATTTAGACATTTCTTTATTCCACGAGCAATTTTAAAATAATGATTGATACACTGAAAGAAAGGTATTTGAATGAACAGCACAGTCCAGAAGTGAAAAGTATTTCCCTTTCCCATAACTGCCAGTAAGACTGTAAGATCCAATCAAATCAGTGTAAAGCTCTTCAGGGAAACCTTAAAAAACGAGGTCCTTTCTGCTTGAATTACTTATGAGACTAAAAGCTTGCTGGGTGTCCTACTTTCTTTTTTATTCTGTTGTCAAGTCTGTATCTTGTAAATGAAGCATGGTTCACCTTCTAGTGCTCAAGAATCAATAGGTAAATCATGTTTTTTCTGATGTATAGATTGCAAAGTTTCTTCAGATCCTTTGAGATCCAAAATGTATAAAAAGTAAATAAGTATGGTTCTTATAATACGCAGTCTGCTTAGCAAAGTTTCTCACGTAGACTAAACTCCTGGTATTGAATATCCTCTGCTTTCTTTTTAAAAAAGAAGGAAACGTGTTGTCAAAATTTGTAATTCTTTGATGAGTGCAACAGGAGTCCAAGAACTTGTGTTGACTTTTAGGCAAAATTGCTGAACAGATGCAGGCTAAAAGCCCCATGTTGTTTCTGAATTGTAATAAGGAAATTCCCTTTGTTTTCTTTAAGGATGAATGATATATTAATATTTTCTGTGATGAAAGCTACTGACCTCTTATTGGCCTGCAAAAAATGAAAGAAGGAAGCACTTTTGATAATCTCCCACGTGAAAACTACATGCTCTGCCTGAAAGACTTTGCTATATCATAGGTGAACTCAATAAAAACACAATTATTTGCCAGCTACTTTTAAAATCAAGTTCTAGTGAAGTTGATTGTATTGTATAAACTGATTTCTATAAATAAAGACTGTTTCCTTTTGTAGAGTGGCTTTACACCTTTGCACATAGCTGCGCATTATGGAAACGTCAATGTGGCAACGCTTCTGCTAAACCGAGGAGCTGCAGTTGATTTCACAGCAAGGGTAGGGAGGAGCTTTTGTCTCTTTGAGTTGTAATGGCCTATGAAAGTGGGAGTGTATCTTTGTGTAATTCCTAGTCAAGAATAAGTGAGGAGCAAAGCAGTGCTGAAATTGTGTTGTGTTTAAAGATCTTTCTTTCTTCTTCTTTTTTTTTTTTTTTTTTTAACATTAATTTTTTAAAGTTGCCTCTATGCAATGCAGCAGAGTCCTCGGGAATTTATAGCAACCAGTATTCCCAGCTGATGGAAGCAGGCTCCTTTGACTTATTCCAGAGTGCTGATATGCTCAGGATGTGTCAACTCATTTTAGCTTTCTTGTCAGTTAGATACCCCTTAGAAATACACTGTTGTTTTTTTTCCTGTCTGTTAAAGGTTCAATATTTGCTATAGTAATTTGCTTAGATATTTTCTCATTTAAATATATTTTGAAATAGTAAAATAAGGTACGCTGCCATACCACAGTGTAAGTACTAATTTATCCCAGACTACTATTTTAGGTAAGCTACTGCAGAGCTGCATAATATAGTCTACATGCTGTACAGTGATGTACATTGCTTAGTTTGAAGTATGTCATCTGGTGCTATAACAACCTCTGATCATCTGTATATCACTAAAGCTACTGGATCACAAATTTCTGTTTAATTATGCATTGCCAGATGCAATTTGAATTACTTTAGGGTTGTGCCTTTCATACTGACTTCCTCTTCTTGTCTATCTGGAAGAGCTGCTATTATCTCTTTCCCCACCCAAAGCATTTGCAAGGACTTCCAACCTAAGCAGGACCTACTCCTTTACATTATTTACATTACACTTATAAGATTACTTTGTGCAGGATTCATGCATTTGTGTAATCTGTGTTTTGCCAAGATTTAAATGCATCAGTGTTTTGTGAATATTGATTCATTGGGAATCTGGTGTGTGTTTGTTTATTTGTCTGACTCTGGGACTGTGGTGTTTGCCGCTTTGGTAGATGTGCTGCCTTGTTTATGAAACAATCAAACAATGAATAAAAACTCTTACTTAGAAAGGAATTACTAACTCTAGCTTATATGGTGCGTGGTCTGATGCTCGAGTACGCTTTTGTTTACTCTCTATTAATGTGATTGTATCATTTTTGTGATCCAAACACAAATTCACCATCATCAAACACATTCAAATCTGTCATGCTCATTGTTTGTTCTTTTCATGGTGTAGAATGGAATCACCCCACTGCATGTCGCTTCCAAAAGGGGAAACACAAACATGGTGAAGCTCTTGTTGGATCGTGGAGGGCAGATCGATGCCAAAACCAGGGTGAGTGCTTCTATTCCCTGAATATGATGTTATCCCTTCTTGGGAATGGATTGCGATTTTTTTACTTGCTTGGTTTTTTTGTTTGTTTCTTTTTAAGCCAAAGACTGGGAACATCAAGATTCAAAGCTAGGCATTCTGCTTCAGTAATTGTGTTATATGTTCTGTCCTTAAACTGAGACATTAGATGCAGCTGTTATAAATGACTCAAAAAAAAACAAACCCAACCCAACACCAAAAAATATTCAGCTGAACAGAATTCCAAAAACATAAACACCGCTTCTTCAGAAATACACTGTTTTGAAACTTAGACTAAATTTATATGGTGACTCCAAAAATAATTTTAAAAGAAATATTTTTGTACCCTTTTTTGTATTCAGAATCCTACCTTTAGTTTTCAGATTATTTATCTTATATACATTTTAATCTGACACTGCAGAAAACAGAAAAGCAGGCGTTGATGTCAATAGGAGGCAAAAAAACCTATTTTCTTCAGTCTCCTGTATACTCTGCCTGTATTATGCAAGTAAATGCCAATGAAAGTCTGACCTTCCTGTGGAAAGAGCTACACAGCAGTGGGATCTAAAGTCAGCTAAGCCTTTTGTTCCCCTGACTCCTGCTTGTTTGTGCCTGTCACCGTGAGAAGGAAAACTGTTAGTGGACTTAATATTGAAGAGTCAACACTGGGAACAACTAATTTAACAGTGCTGCAGCAGCGCATCTCCTCTTCTCTGGGTTAAGCCACAGCAATACTTTGCTCTTTATTCATTCAGGGCAAAAGAAAAATCCACCAATTTATATGTGCAGGATTAATTAATTATTTAAAATTGGATTTTGGAGCCATCTAAGAAAACATAGTTGTTAATGCAAACTGAGTATCACATGACTTGTCCAGGAAGGCTGCTGGCTTTTTAGCACTGATCTTCAAGGTTTTATCTACAAGTAATAGACGATGTTTCAGAACACAATAGTTTAGAGCTGTATAAAGGAGCAATATAGTTTTTGTTTAATAAAGTAGAAAAGTAGGGAATATTGCATTCAGCTGTGCTTGTGGTTTATTCAGCTGCAGCTGCTACTTTTTTATTCAGTTTGTTAACTATTTTTTGCTTAATAAGCTAGGAAGACAAAACACGATTGTTATGCAACTCTGCATGTGAATATGATTTCTGATTTCTCTCTTGATCTTATTTATCTATTTTTATTTTTTTGAAACTGATGATGATGGAAGATGAAAGCTCTCATGAAGGTGTGCAGTAAATCATCCCTGATCAAATTCTCCATTATCTTATGGTGAAAAGAGGCATGAAACTGTGATAATGTGCTGCAGGAAAGATAATCCACATATGCATAAGCACAGCAGTCATACGGAAACAGTACATTTGGCCTATGGGATGATAATATTGAATTCACCTATTTCTTGTTCAGTATTTAGATATTTGTTTTGGACAAGCTAGCCCAGGTGATTGTAAAGGACTAAATGGATTTTATGGGGTTAAGTTATATTCCCTTCTCCACACACCCGGAAAGGCTAATGTGCAGTTGTGAATTAAACTGAAAGAACAAGACTTTGCCCAGTGTGGGTGAAAGGCTCTAAATTTAGAGTCTTTGCATTGTCTTGGCTTCCTGCCCTTTGTCAGCTGCTATATCATCTCAAAAACTGTCAGCAGAAAGGTATCAGTGGGAAATGATAAAGGTGTCCTAAAGCACATATATTCCAGCTTGCACAGGCTCAGCAGCTTCTTCTTCCATCTTCTGCCTTCCCTCTGCTCAAAGACACGTGGTGGTGGTTGGCTGTGTGTACTTTCCAGTGGGGGAGATTCCAGGCTTTGGTTCTGCTGTCAGTGTTTCCCCACGCCGTGCTCTTGTCTCCATGCCAGCTGTTTATGTAGTCTCGGTGTCTTTTTCTTTTCTCTTTGCTTTGTCCGCATGCCTTGTGCTTTGCTATGGCCGTGAGTATGTAGGGTATTGACGAGGTAGGTTGTGTGTTGCATGCTGTGCATATGTGTGTATTGTGCTTTAAAGGAGAGACTTCTGCCTTGTCCTCCTCAGTACTAACATGCTTGCCTTTCCATATTTGCCTTTTCATTTCTCTTAAAGAACCCTTGCATTTTTCCAGTAGGTCAGATTCACTGAAAAACAGTGGAATTAAATGTACTCGTTTATTTCATTGCCAGATATCTTGGGCTTTTACTTGCCATCTTCAAACTGTATCAAAATAAGCTCTTTGGTTTAAGAAGTAGTCATTGCTTTCATACATTTTATTTTTAACCATTTTACGTGACATTTGATGATGCATAACTTAAGATGTGAAAGGTTATTTTAACAAATCTTAACTGAGTCCAAGTCCTTTAGCTTTACACAGTTAATCTATGAAATCTTCTACTACTTGAAAATGTTGAAATGAAGTATTAGGAGTTGATGTTTTGTTTAAAGAAACCTCCACTCAAATTAAAATGTACGCTCTTCAAAGTGAGTAAATAATGAATGTGTCCTACTGTTCCATAGTTGATGTTGCATGTCAGAGAAGAGCTCTACTTACTGGAGGAATTAACTATTTCTGTTTTGTTACATTTCACATTTTCAATTTTTTCTCACTCAAGATACAGAATTGCAAGTAAATCCATTTGTTTCCTTTATATGTTTTAAAACAATATTTTACTTAAGTTTTTTTTATGTTTTACAGATTTTTTTTTTTAACCATTCTTCTCAACTAACCACTAAATAAATTCTTAAAATGTGGGATTTAATTTCTCTTTTGTATTATATCAAAAACAAAAATATAAACTCAATTTCCAACTGTATTGATAGGAAACTTTTATTAATACTGTCAGTTATATTTGCATTTCTGTTATTTGTAATTTATACAAAAGCTTCATCTGGATTTTCGTTTGCTAAATGATTAACAAGTAAAATTTCATATGCTAAAGCATTTCATATTTAAAATTTCAGTCAAATGTATAATCTCTAAAATTTTGTCTGAGTAAGGACTTCAGGGACATGTTTTTAAAATACGTTAAGATTTAGCAAACTTCTGACCTGCGTCATCTTGATGTGGTAGACCAGTGGATCTGGGTTTTAGAAGCAGAGTTTGGCTTGGCATCAGGTGCATAAACTTGCTCTCTAAAAGATGGTGGAAATCAATTTCAATTAAATTAACGTCATCTGATCAAGAGTAATATGTCAGTTGTCAATTCTGACCTTGAGAGAAGGAAAGCATTTACAGTTTTCCTGAAAACTGAAATGTACAAAGGGTTATTGCAGGGAGAATTATTTTACCATTTACACAAAGCAGTTTCAGTATGTCAATAGTAGACATTTCTATTGTTTTTTTCCGTTGGTAGTAACAATAAAGATAATCAGATATCTTCATTGGATTGATATGTCAGTCTTGGAGGGGCTTAGCCTTTGACGAATGCAGTTCTTGCAATCTGTCTCTTATATATAGCATAGGAAAAGAAGAGAAAGATTGTGAGGCTTTTTTGAGTTTTCTGTTTCCCTTTTTACTTTTAAAACACAGTGTTCTTCACAGGCCCTTTTCATCTAACTGGTATTTCCTTTTTTGTGTGACTACGCAAACACCCTCAGAAGGTGGGAAGAAACTGCCTACCTCAGATGCTGAAGTTGTCACACAAATTGAGTTATTTCTGTTAAATGTTGCCAACAGTGAAATTCCATTTTTCTTGCTCTGGGATTATTTATTTATGTATTTATTGTGCTGAATGAGCTATGGGCATCTCTTAATGCTCATTCCAGGAACCTATTGTGTATTTTTTTTGTAAGAGTGTCTCCTGGCAGAACAGATGTGCCTGTCTGCATTTACAACATGGTTGTGGCCTTCCTGTCACTAAGCCATGTTGTGCTCAGATCCTAACACTGTCTTGGGCCGATGCTCTGGTTGCAGTATTTATTCCTGCAATAAAGCTGCTGTGACATTTTCTCCTGGTCTTAGGAAATGGGCAGATCACTAATAATTTGTTGGCAGTGTTTGCCATTCCTAAAGGAATGTTGAATTATAAATATCTAATTACAATACAGATACTGGCTATAAAAAATTTAGTGGATTAAAATAATGTTTACAAAGTGTGGGATGATGTTGTACTGATCGTCTAGGCAAGCTGCATAGGTAGTGACTATTGCTGAGAGTTATTTAAGTTAATATTTTATTACTCAGGCAAACACGTAGTATAATTTTTGCTGTATTTTTCAAATCCTTACTTGAGGGGCATACTTGGAGGAATATTTTAGAGCATGTTCAATTATGTCAAGACTTCGAGAGCTTAGAAGAAGAACAAGAGGTACGCTTGCCTTGTTCTTTTTTAAAGATGTGTGGTTTAACAGTAATGTTAAAATGAGCAATTGAAAAGTTCTTTATGTGTTAAACAAATTCGGACCATTTTGCTTGTCAAACATACAGAATAGTAAGGTTTCATTTTACCCTCATACAAATGACAGTATTCAATTGCAGTTTGCAAGAATTCTGCGATAGTTTGGCCTTTGACTTTTAAGTACAATCAACAGTCTTCATTCAAATGAGCATCAAATGAACAAAACTCTCCTTTTGCTAAAATACAGCTCGCACAATTCCCTATTTTCCCAAGACTCTCTTGTAAGCATATTCTTATTATTTCAGTATTTCTGGTAAACTGAAGGAATGCATTTTAATTACTATGAAATGACCTAATAATTTATCTGCCCAAGTTCTGCAGTTTGGAGTCATGCGTGGAATTAAAAAATGGTTTTGTGAGTTAAAAAATGACCAGTGATTGATCTTCAGGAAAAAAAAGGCAAAAGTTTAATTTCTATTTTGTGACAACCATTTAAAAGGAAAGTGAAAGTGATGGAATTTCATTACCTCCATGCCTACAGTGTGGATTGTAGTTTTGTTTCAAGCAGCGACCCATCCGCTGTATACATTGCAGCATGTGCTAGGAGAGTACCACATACCAGAACAATCGTACAGGAAGTCTCTTGGAAAATGAAAACACTTCTGTTATATATATTATTTGAGACGAGAGGGTAAATACTGACCTTCTAAAGACAAAGTTATATGGAATTTCGTATTTCTTTCTGTGCTTCAAGTCTGCGTCTCTTCAACCCTATGTTGTGTGTCCAGTCAAAATACGTGCTTGTTATTTCAGTCAGCGTGTTCTTCACACTATGAGATGTACCAGCTCACAATGGAATAATTAAAAAGGGGTGTAAACAAAGCAGCAGATATCAGAGCAGCAAAGATCATTGCTAATAGATAGTGGTGCAAAAGCAGACTCATTTGGTACAGCAGCATCTTTCTTACTGTTGATTATTGTCAGTATGTCCTCATTGTATTAGGTACTAATTCTACTACAACAACTCTCTCTTTTCAGTTTCCCTCATCTCTGAATAAAACATACGCACAAATAGAACCTCAGGCATTAAATGTACAGTAAGTTTTAAAATATGCATACTGTTTTAGCTAGTGCAGAAAGAGGGAAGGTAGTTACCTGGGAAAGCTGCAGAGCTTATTGCTTAATTTGCCTACAGAGAAGTGCACAGATAGTAAATGTACTTGTTCATCAAATTTAAGACAGAATCGAATAGGGTAGATATTTTAGTCTATTTTACAGGCAATTATAGCTAAGAACAAAGGAGAAAAAGGTTTTTTTTTTTCTTTTTTAAATTTATTTTTTATTTAACAATTTAGCTCTTACTTTACTTTTAACTAGACTTTCTTGTGGAGTCCAGGTGTTTCTTGTCTTGTATTGTTCTTTTTTTCCCCTCTGGGGATTTTTTTTTTTTTTTTTTCCTCCAAGACATCACAATTCTACCTTTCTTTCACTAATCAGTTAAATAGAATAACATCAAAGTCACTATGCAAATAAGGATTGTGGACATTCCACCTTGATTAAAACGTAGAGTACAAAAGGCCAGAAATGGGTAAGATATACCAAATAAATTCCCTTTCTAGAATACATTTGAAACATATTCTTGCCTTAGTAATGCTAATGAGAATTGTGTATAAATATCTCTGGCAGTGAGATGCAAATATATTTAAAGGCTCGATTTGGGTACTCCCAAGTTGCAAGGAAGAAACAGATAAGCTAGCTATACACAATTCCTTTTCGTTGACCAGATCGACTTTGTGCTGAACACCCTTTAATTCTGTTTGTGGGTTTGATCTTCCATTCATGGAATTTAGTGATGCAGCAACTGCCTCTGAGATAGCAAGTGCCAAGGCACACCTAACCCTACCGCATGTTTCTGAAAAATCTCTGCAAACAGTAGATAAATAAGGGAGAAAAATTCTTCCCAGATCTCAGTTCCTCACTGATGTGGAGCTTTGTGCACTGCTAACTCCAAAAGGTGCTCTGTGCTTATAAAATTGAGGATGAGAGAGGATCTGCTTCTTGGAAGTACCATTTGTGGAGCATGAAAGGGCTGTGTATGGATAACCAAAATTATGTTGCAGTATGGAGCTACTTTTAACTTAAGTATGTTAGCAGAAGAAGTAAAAATAGAATGATGTAGCATTCCCACAAACTCCAGCATGACAAACTGTGTCTGCATGTGAAGGAGAGTCACTAATGTGTAAGAAAGTCTGTGTTACTGCATTTTTACTATCTTTTTGACCTGTAAGTAATGAATGTATCACAGACGAACATACTCATAATTGTGTTGTTACTGGATTCTTCAGAAAGAGCCCTGGAGTATAGCATCTACTTCATCTGAGACTGATTTTTTCAAAGAGAAAGGCCTTTTTGTGATTAAAACTATTAGCATTTAACTATTATAAATGTAACATTATATCTGTTGAATGAGTATTGATGACTTTTGTGAGGGTATGCTTAAACAGTGTCAGATTCTAATGCAGTGAAAACTTGGGTTGTGAATTTCCTTTTTTTCTGTCATTCAGCACTGATATTCATTCTCAAACACTTTTCTTGCTATGTATTTCCAGTCTTTTTCTGTATAAAAGTCTAATTGTAGTGGAATAACCTAGAATGCATTCTCCTGTCTCATTGATGTATCTTTTGTTATCACTTGTGATCATTGCTAAACAAGTTATAAGAAGTCTTTTGGTACAGGATAGTGTTCTGCAGTGGAAAAAATATTTTAGAGCTCTCAAAGTTATTTTAGGAAAGAATTGTTAGCTCTTTGTTCTCTATTTCAGAAATGAAAGATTTCATTCTCTTTGTTTCTCCTTCTCTTTTTCCTTTCTGTTTTAAAATCACCTTTCTCCTGCTGCCTGTTTGGAAAAAATAAAATGAATTCTAGAGTAACTTTTCCAGCATGGATGTGTCTTACTTCATCCCTGCATCAAAAGCAATCCAAAGGACAAATGTTGATTAATGAAGCAATCTTGGCCCAGGCATATGTTACACTGTGAGGCAATACAATCTCAAAGCCGTGCAGAGGAGAAGGAGAGGAGGAGGCAGTGCATGCTGACCTTAACCTCTCTGAGAAGAGATTTCAAAACAGAATGGACTTCTCTGAAACTGTAATGTTAGTGTGTCCTTCAGTGAAACAATTTAAAAATAAGTAGGAAACTTTGTGTTGTGGAGCCAGCTTTAGTTAGGAGTCAAAACAGGCTGCTCAGAGTGCAGGATGAACACAGGGAGGATGTGCTCATTCACTGTCTCTTGTTTTGCTTTAAGGATGGACTCACACCACTCCACTGTGCTGCAAGAAGTGGACACGACCAAGTTGTGGAGCTGCTTCTGGAACGAGGTGCCCCACTCCTTGCAAGGACCAAGGTGTGTGCCTTATTGGAAGAATATGTTATGGCTCTATGTAACTTTCCAAAGAACGTTTAATGTTACTGAAAGGATGAGGAAGGACATTTCTGTTCTGTTAAAGGAAAGGTTTCTGTTCTGTTAAAGGAAAGGTAGTAATGGAGAGAATGATCCAAAAATAAAACTTTCTTACCAAATTCGGGACTATCCTTTTCAAATATATGAAACAGTATACACTTCATTACTAAATTCAGACTAAACGCAATATAGAGTGCAATTGAAATCACTTTACTTTTGTGGCTCTTCTCAGCCATAGAACACAAAGATGTAAAAGCTGTGTCAGTCACTCCTGAGAGATGATTTGTGATATTATGATAATCAGATATTTTCTGATTCTTGACATAAACTACATAGGACCAGTAATTTTCATGGACTATTTCATACTTGGAAAATTATTTTAGTGTGTTTTTACTGATATCTGAAAATAATGCGTCTCAGATGAATGCATATTCTGTCTCTTTGGTCAGACTATTTAGAAAAAGGCACTTGTAGCTTAATAACAAACCCCAGTGAGCAGCACTTCGGAGTGCCTGACAAATGTCACTGGTATCATTCACTGCAAAACAGTGCAATGGACTATTGCAATGACGTGCTTGAGGTGCCTTGGGAGATCAAGATTAACAGGCAATTGAAAAACCGTTTTCAGACCATGCATGCTTTACTGGGCCCTCAAACATGGCTTTTAAACAAGGCTAATTACTGTACTCTGAGCCACTGTTATCCATAACAGAGACCAAAAATTTTCTCTTGGTAATCTTCTGGGGAGATTTTATCACTGGGTTTCATGCATATCAAATACATCAAGTAAGGATGTGCTCAAGCTGTATATCCCTTTACAGCACTGAGTAGTACAGATCGTCTCTTTATACGGGAGATATTCACAGTGAGATGTTAAAAAAAATTCCTTAGAGCTTCACCGATCCCTTTGGTGGGATAATGTGGTTAGGTAAATCCTATCTGTTAATACCCTTACATCACTAAATGGTAGAAGACCTCCATAAAACAGACCCTATCCATATGTTGTGTGTGATTTAGGAAGGATTCCCAGATGTTAGTGTTCAAAGGCAGATTTTGTCAGCCAGGAGAAAATATCAGGGTTGCAGTGGCAGCATCTCAACAGAGGATTGAGCAGAGCAGAACTGTTTCTGTAAATATCCCTGTATTTGCTGGAAGGGGAAGAGTGGCTATAGCCTTTCAGACTGTAGCTCAGATGCAGCTTGTTTTCTGTGGTGAGGGTACTCTGCAAAGTCACGGCAGCATTCTTTGATTATGTGCCACTATCTGAGCAAGAGATGCTAGAAGTTACCATTCTGGTTTTTTTTGCCACAGAATGGGCTCTCCCCACTTCACATGGCGGCCCAGGGGGACCACGTGGAATGTGTCAAACATCTCCTGCAGCACAAAGCTCCTGTGGATGATGTCACGCTGGACTACCTGACTGCCCTCCATGTAGCTGCACACTGCGGCCACTATCGTGTCACCAAGCTCCTCCTGGACAAGAGAGCAAATCCCAATGCTCGTGCCCTGGTAAATCGGTCACACTTGTGTCATGTAACAAACCTACCAAGGGGACATGAGTAGCTCTTGCTTGGAAAGCAAAGTGAAAGCTGTCAGCAGAGTCCAGCAACCCTGAATAGCTGCAATCACAACAGTGATTGTCACAACCTACTGATTGCCAGTATTATATCTTGCATCATTAGGCCTGTGCCAAGTGGCTATAGTTTTAGGTCTGGTAGCTCTAAGGAGTACCAAAAACCATTTGTAAGTGATGGTAACTTAGACATTGGTATTTTGTTGAATTAAAAATTTATTTCTTCATATTATGCCACATGACACACAGAACACTTTTAAAAGCTTTCAGTTGAGTCATTAAGATAATGGGCATGGAGAAAATATATTCAAAAGCTGGAATTTCTATGTTTATAAAATGTCTATATTTATCAAATTATAACAAATTATGATGTCCCTTGTATTAGGTGCCATGTTTCTTCCTTTTTAAAAGCAGTTCTCCTGATGCTTACATGAAAACAGGTACAATTTCTTTCACTTGGGAGAAAAACATCACATTTGTCTTCAGAAATTAAAAAAATAACTTTCAAGAGTCTAAACTATCCAAACTTGAACAAGACTTTCTCTAATGGGAAGTGTCCCCATGAGCTGCTCGCTGGAAGAACTTGAAATACCAATACATTGCATACGATGAGGGAAAGAATTAGACTGAGTACTTGACACCTATGCATAACAAGAACTCTGCCATTTCCTGCTGTATTCAATGCTTTCACAGTCTTTTTGCTGCAGTCCCCTCTGGATATCTTCCTCAGCTTCTTGCCTTCAATATGTACTTTTCTTTCTGTGATAGCTCCTGCAGCCCCAAGGAATTTACACTTCCCTACCTCCTTGCACATCACTAGTGGCCTCTCTATACTTGCAAATCTCGTAACCCCTCTTTCTTCTTCTTATGTTTTTCTTCTTTGGTATTTCCCAATATCATTTTCATTTTGCTGGTCTTCTTCAATGCTGTTTTTCATCCTGACTTCTAGTTTTTCTTGCCAGTCTCCTGATTATCTTTAGCTGTACTTTCCTCAGCTGCCCACACAGACACATTGTATGCTAGCCTCCGTATCTTTCTTCTTCCCTTCCATGACAAGAATATACCTCCTGTTCCTCCCTTCCTAAGAAATATCTATCCTGGAAGGAAAGGAATACACCCTCAGGTTACTGCCTCTCTGCTCTCCTACCTCCAGAGTGGCTTTTTTTTTTCCTCTCTCATTTCCCCCCACAGCAGGGACTTGTCACCACTGGCTTGTTTATAGCATTTAATACATTCAGAATGCTCATCATTTTTGTTAGTAATGTTTTTTCAGCCTTTTCCTGACTCTCATTCAAACTGTTTCTTACTTAAATAGCAAAGTTAAATCAACTCAGGCAGTAAAATTAAGTGGAAAAAATGGAAACTTCTGAAGCAGTAGAAGTTCTAATGAAATATATTGAAAGATGTAATGCAGGAGCTAGAATATGTGATGGTTTTGATTACTTCTTAAGAAACTGGGGAATGTTATTTGTAATATTTAGCAGAGAGTACTGTGTTGGAATAAGTTTCATAAATTACTCATTTTTGACTATATTAAAAAAATCATTAATATTTGCAAAATGTTGTGGGGATACAAGCACCTCATGAGTTCTCAGCTTTTTCAATTTTTGTACGCTTTAAAGTTCCTTCAAAACAACTAGTAATTAACATTTCTCTTAACAGAAGCTGACTGTCATGTGTCTCTTTCTACAAGCTAAGTTATTTACTACTAGTTGAGTGTTTATCAGTACTGATCCTTTTTTTTAGAAAATAGAGAAAGTAGCTCACATTATAAAAATATATATATATATATATAAAATGTTATCTGTGCTTTTCACTAAAATGTTCACGTGCAGTGAATAATGTGTTTGCTTAACTTTAGGCACACACTTACCCTGTGTTAGCAGTACATAAAAACAGCTTGAAGTCAAAGCATGTATTACGTATACAATGTGAAGACATGCTTTGTTGAAAAAGTCCCAGTCTTACTGAATAAACATTTTGAAAGAAATGAATATCTACTGAGGGTAAGCAAAACACTAAAACTACTGTCTCACAGTTTAAAGTGCTAGGCTGCAACTCTGGTTTAAGATGTTCCCTTCTCTACTCCTCGTTCTCTCCTGTTCCTGCTCCTTCCCATTTATTTTTAACCCAGATACCAAGGGCTGATACCTTGCTTACAGGAATAAAGGAAGAGGGACCACAAATCTAGCAGGACTAAGGAATTGGTATTGTGAAACCAAAGCAGAAATAGCGATATTAATATAAGATAACTTTGCAGAATGCACACACACTTAAAAATGAATACAGTATACTGCAGGTTGATTTGTAAATACTAAATTAATATACATAGATACTTAGTTTATAAGCTTACAAGATAAAGGAAAAAAAAAAAAGAGATGGAATCTGGTAGAAATACTCTGTTCCATTCTTAGAAAGGTATAGTATGTGCTTTGTACATCTCAAAAGACCCTAACTGATTTCAAAGTTATTCTTACACATACGTATGTGCCATCTTTGGACCCGCATACATACATGCACATGGGCATACCTTTGTGACTAAGAATGGGCACGTCTGTATTTGGTTTTGAGAGGTCTAAGTTCAGTTTCTCTCCATTGCTAGAGAAGAAAGCAGCAGCACTGCTTTGTTCTCCTTGAGGCTCCTGGGAGATTTCTGTAGTTCATAACCTCTTGTGCTTAAAAAACAATTGCTTCTACTACTCTAACACTTCTGCTCCCAGTGTGCCAGCATGGAGCTATGTAGAAAGTGTAGATGCATGTTTTTAACTAACATGACTGTCTTTTGCACAGAATGGTTTTACTCCACTGCACATTGCCTGCAAGAAAAATCGCATCAAAGTCATGGAACTCCTGGTGAAATATGGGGCTTCAATCCAGGCTATAACGGAGGTAGAAAAATGTTTCATACCCTGAAGAAACATTCCTTCTCTTTCTCCTTTTTTGCTTCTTTTTTTCTCTTTCCTGTCATGCCTCACCTTCGCTTATGTTTAATTAAACGAAGAAGCCCCTCCCCTACGCTCGTGCAGAGGAGTAAAACTGCTCTTGCTTTGTTTCGCAGTCGGGCCTCACACCAATACATGTGGCTGCATTTATGGGCCACTTGAACATAGTCCTCCTTCTGCTGCAGAACGGAGCCTCTCCCGATGTCACTAACATTGTGAGTATGGCTTTGACTAGAATCATCTGTGTGATGCTCGCTACAAAAGGGCCCATGCGGTGCAAACAAAGGTCACATTTTAATGATACTTCATTACTTTATTCTGTGTTAGGATAAATTATGCTAGCGCCTTTCCCAAACAGTGAAGAGGGGAAAATAGCTACTGTATAGGCATTGTAAGCCACTTTTGGTTTTGTGTACTCTCCTGCAATGCCTGAGTAGGTAAAATTCCCTTAAAAACAGTCAAAGCTCGCCAAATACATTGCAAGCTGATTATAAACCAAGTCAATTCAGAATGATGAAATTTATGTCCAAGAGGCTCTAATTTGTGCTTGCATAGCCTTGATGGCCATAATGAAATTGTCATTTGTATTAATAAAAGGATATTAAATGCTTAAACCTAATTAAACAAAAAGTTAAAATGTTAATTTCAAGATGTTCCTTTTATACAGAAAATTCTGGGGACTAGTGCCTTGCAAAAGAGCATATTTAAACTTGGAAAATGTGACCTTTGGGAGGTAACTAAATGCAGAACCTGACTTATCGTAGAATAATGGATGTGTTTGTATACCAATAGCCTGGTTACCAAGAATAATAACCATAAAAAGAACATGATGATTTCCTAAGTTATATTTCATAGATATCTTACTGTTTGAATTTGTCATTATAAACAAATATTTAACTTCTGACTATCTGCTCGTTAAAAGCAGCTCTTTACCAGTAATGTTATAGATAAGTGTTCCCAAGAAGAAAATAGCAAGAATAAGTTAATAATTCAGGTACACTGGTTTTTTAGTTTTTCCTGTCAGAAAAATCTTATATGGAGCCTGGTGACAGCGTTATGTACACCAAGCTATTTGCCTGAATCATTAGGACAGATTCTTCTTGATAAGACTTTTTACTGCTTTCTATTTCTTGTAAAAGCAATCCGTACATAAAACCTTTATTGATGAGATGGAAGCCAACAAGAAATTGTTGTGGAAACAATTTAAAATACTGTGGTGGTGTTGCTGGACATATTTATGCAAAGTTTAACACTTTACAGTTTGTGCTACATAGGTATCTTGGCTTTTACTTGGTAAGCTGAAGTCCCCTGCTGGATTACTGTTTCCAAAAGCTGAACTGTGTTGTTAACTCAGGTATAAAAGGGTGTTTATAGAAACTTGATCATTAGATTGTGAGAAATATAAAAATTATTCTCGTTTTAATCAGTTCATTGTTCAGGTAATAATGTTTACATAGATTCTGCATTATGGTTTGTAACTGAGACTGTGGGATTTTGTTTGCTGCCTACTTACTAATCACAGATGGTGATCCAACATTAATTTTAAATTGATCGTTGGTAAATCAACTACATGTCCAGAGGGTTTGCTTTAAGTTCATAATAGGAGGCAAACTTCTTTTTGCTATGTCTGTGCAGGAGGTTGAGAAGACATGATCTCCAATACAAAAGATCTTGACAAGAGTGTTCATTTTGGCACTTACAGTTTAATTTGACAGTCACAGTAATAACATATAGTCCAGCTCTATAGTAAGAAGAAAGAAATGATCAGTCCTGCTGTGTTGTCATACTTAGTAGATATATACTGAGTTCTTGATTGCAGGACTGTCC
The DNA here is from genome assembly GCA_028571105.1 of Tragopan temminckii. NCBI lineage: Eukaryota > Metazoa > Chordata > Aves > Galliformes > Phasianidae > Tragopan > Tragopan temminckii. Next base: position 33,138,866 of record JAOWBP010002392.1, on the reverse strand, counting down.
CAGTGCCTAATGTACCAGATACCAGTGAGCTGCACAGGGACTATTTTAGTCCACTTTATGACACTGAGCTCAGAAAATGTTGAACTGTGCAAAATTCAGCTAGAAATACCATCATCAAGGAGTAGTCACTTTCAGTGTTTCTTTGCAAACCTATGCAAAAAGTAAATACTTTAAATGTGTCTTTGTTATTATGATCTGAAATTCAACATCACTCCAGTTAGCCTTCCAGAATTTCATATGCTCCTTCAAATTCTGTTTGCTGTAGAAGGCTTGAAGCAAGATTCATTTCATAGCCTACAGACAGATCTGTGCTGCTGAGCACAGATTTTACACGTTTCATATGCTGGCTCAGTTGTGCGCAGCTGCTGCAAGGCATTTTAAAGCTGCCAGCTCCACACAGTGTGCAGAAAGAGACCATCTGGAGAAAAAAATCCCCTTCCATTTTGAGGCTTGTGTGCCTCACAATCACTTGAAAGAGACAGGTTCATTGTACAATTGTACAAAGAGACAGTGTTCAGTGTATGTCAGCACAAGCTGATGTACCTGTATATAGAAAGCTGAGGAACGTATGTGACCGGGCAAGTGTAAAAGGTAGAACACTGTATAAATAATGTTTCTCCAGGATTACCGAATTTGCAAACCATAGACTGCCCAGGTTTGGCACATGTACGCATGCACTGTTCTTAGCTCCCTGTCTCAGCTGGCAGAAATGCAGAGCTCTATTTCTTCATGGAGGTTTAAGACATTGAAAATTTTTTACTTTTCTGCAGCGTGGAGAAACTGCACTGCACATGGCAGCACGTGCTGGGCAGGTGGAAGTAGTTCGTTGTCTCCTGAGAAATGGGGCCCTTGTTGATGCTCGAGCCAGGGTAGGTGTTCTGCTCACAGTTGGGTTTTTTTGCTTTTTCTTACTCAAAAATATAGCTGAAGCGGGGAACCAAAGGAGAATTAATTTCATTTTTATATAATCTGTGAATTCAACACTAAACAAATCTTAAAACAGTTCCAAAAACAGCGACGTATTTCTGTGTGGATGTTTCAAATAGAATGTGTGCAGTGGGTTGACCCTGCCTTGCTGGTCATTCTGGCTCAGTCTTCATGCGGTTGCTTGTTCTTTCCTTGTGGGATTGGGGTAGACAATCAAAAGGTAAAAAGTGATTGAAACTCTTGGGTTGAGATAAAAACAGTTTAATAACTGAAGGAAAAGGGAAAAAAATAACAGCAGAACAGTATAAACACAGAACAAAACAAGCACTTCCCCCCTACAAGTGACGCAAAGGCAATCACTCACCACCTCCCACAAGCAGATTGGTGCTCAGCCTGTCTCCAAGCAACAGCTCTTTTGGAAAAGCTCACCCTCTAGTTTTATTGCTAGGTATGACATTACAAGGAATGGATTATCTTCTTGTTCCATTCAGACCAGCTGTCCTAGCTGTGTCACCTTCCAGCTAAGAAGGCCTTGACGCTGTGCAAGCACTGCTCAGCAATATCTAAACCACTGGTGTGTTAACAACCCCATTTTGGTCACAGATCTAAAACACTACACCATATGAGCTGCTAGAAGAAAATTACCCCCAGACCCAGGCAGACTCAGTACAATATGCCTGATTCAGACCAGCAGCAGCTGTACCATCTAAGTGAGAAGGTACACAGCAATATCCTAAATCCAAACATCAGGCATTCTGATAGCAGTTAGTGCTAGATTATGAAAACAAATCATTTTCAGAGCAAGGTAGCCGGTGTATAACAAATTAAGAACATAAAAGAGAGCAAGAGAGGGGGGAGCTACGCGTCAACTTACTGAGACACGAAAAATAATGTTTTTCTTTATATTATATTACTTCTCTTTCTGTTATAAGCTGAATCTCATCTGAAAAACTAACCTGCGAGCCCTCTTCTACTGCTTTTTTTGTGCTGTTGCTTCTTAGTATTTTTCCAAGACAAATGCATAGAATTGTTTATTAGTATAAAACATGATATTGGGTTCAGAATAGTTCTACCTGCTCTAATTGTCTACTTGATTTGAGTTGTAGGAAGAACAGACTCCACTGCACATTGCCTCTCGTTTGGGTAAAACAGAGATTGTCCAGCTTCTGCTACAGCACATGGCCCACCCTGATGCTGCAACAACTAATGGATACACTCCACTCCACATCTCTGCCAGAGAGGGACAAGTTGATGTTGCATCAGTTCTCCTAGAGGCAGGTGCCTCACACTCCATGTCCACCAAAGTAAGTCAGGATGCTTTGTGACTGTACTCTAGCAGTATAAGTAGTGTATGCTTGAGCATACCTGTTTCATGAGGGATGTACTTTCACACTGAGAAACTGAGCTGCTTTGCATCTTGTTTTGTTCCTATTTAATCAACAGCAATCCAGTAAACTGAAGTAATGTATCAGACATCGATTGAGTTTTGACAGTTTTTGCTGTCATCTGAAGTGGAGAGTTTGGATCCTACTGGAGCCAAATTCAGGTCATGATAAATACATGGCTATAACAAGCTTAAAATGTAAAGAAGTCCTCCTATAACTCTTTGCCATTGTGTTACGAACAGGGCTTTTGTTGCCAAAATTTTCAAACTAGAAAATGCAGATTTGAGGGAAGGGAGCAAATTATTATTATTATTTTTCCTGATGAACAAGTCTGTTTATTTTTCAATACCTTGTTTATTTAAACAGTAAAATAATTCTGTCTATACTAAATGATTGTTCCTAAATGTTTGTTTATACAATTCAGTATCTGTCCAGTCTCATCTAATTCTGAATTTATTTCCAGCAGTTCTATAAGCAAGATATCACATGACCCAATGGGCCATTTTTCTAAACTTATAAAAGAAATAGTCTGTGGAATATTATTATTTTGTTAGCAAAAAATGGCTACCAATACATTCCTAACGGAGTGCTAAGCATATAAGAAAATAAATACTGTGACTAGAATTATGTGCCAAGGTATCTCTTTCTAATGTATCACATGTGATTAAGTAGTCCCTCTGATTTTACAGTGGGAGCTTAAAATGTATTTTTGAAGAATTTGATGTTTTCTGGGGTTTAGAGGACTAAACCAGCAATTCTGAAATTATGATCTGTGGATTACTGGGCATGCTTGCTGTTGTCCTTTTATCCATCTGTTAAATCACATAAAAATGGCTAAAAATACACTAAATACTTTCTCAGCTTTCCATACTGCTTTGTGACATTTGCTTTTAGTACTGCAGAAGCATTCTATAATTATGAATAGGGGAAGATGTAACCCTCCAGATAATCTTTCTACAAATCTTTGATTCACAAGCTGGAAATGTTTGAGATTTCCTAACATAAACTCTTGCTGAGGTGGGATTTCTGGAACAAGTTGATGATGATGATAGCATTACACATCGCTTACGTGTCATGAAAATAGGTATTTGCAGCTACCTGGAATTACTGTCAGAACAACAGTGTAGTCTGCCACCTACTGTTTTCCTTATCAGCTTGATTTTTAAAATGGAAAGAGTAGGTGAACTGCACATTAGTTTTTCATAGACCTTATGTCTGTGCATCACTGATATGCGTTACTAAAACAAATAGAAAAGTACTCTTTCAAAAATGCAAGATTTTTGTCATTTTTGTTTCCAAAAGCACTGTTATTGTGTCAGGTAGTGACTTTTTTAGCTGAATTTCAGAGGCTCCAGCAGAGGCTGTTTATTTAAAAAAAAAAAAAAAAAAAAAAAGACCAAGTTGAAATTCTTCAACAAGCTCTCTAAAGAATGAACACAAAGTTTGGAGCTTTTCTCGCTGAATTTAATTGGTGTTTCATTGTTACTGGCACCAGTTGACACAGGAAATATTTCTACAACTGTTATCATAAAGCTAAAAAAAAATAAAAAAAATAATGGAGCTGGATTGGAATAGAAATTTGAACAAGTGCCTTCCTTGCTCACATAGTGTTATGTTGCTAGTAGAATCTGTATCACATAAACTATATGCCACTCTGCCACCGCATGCATGGGAAAGAATAATGAAAGGGGAAAACTTATTTTGTATTTCATGGTTCTCAAAATGCTTTTAAGAGATGATGCTATTTCACCATTAGGCTATTGATTCTGGCAGCTTGAGTATAGGTCAAAGAATTACCAACTTGTTGAATAACATAGCTCTTGAAAGGGAGGTGTTAGCATGCTTTTTAACACAAACATTTGCTTTTGCCTCCTGAAATTTTTCAGAAGGGATTCACACCTTTGCATGTGGCAGCCAAATATGGGAGCCTGGAAGTGGCAAAGCTCCTCCTGCAGCGTCGTGCCTCTCCTGATTCAGCCGGCAAGGTACTAAGCAGGAAGAAACAAAAATTAGCAGCATTTTGGGTTCTTACTTGGCAAAACGTGCATACAAAGGAAGCCTGCAGCCACTTTCATATGGTGGTGTTGGTTTTATTAAGATCACGCCCTCCCAAGGCTATCAGTTGTGTCTGATAGTGTTGGAGGCTGTAGTGCTGAGCACTGGGTTTAGGTTCCCTACAGGAGGGTTATGCAATGGGCAGCTCAGAGGACAAAGACGTTTCTGTGGCTCCAGAAATACCGATTTCATAGGAATGTCCAAGCTGTAGAAATCATAATTCAAAAACCTGGGGGTAAGACCGTTTTTTGCTCTGTGCTGTGGGAATTTGTTCCCACAGGGCTGGGGGAGATGGAAACCACGCTGGTGGCCGCATCAAGCAGGGCTGCCCAGGCTTACCCTCAGCTGCTCTTCTCCGCATTAAACAGCCACTGCCCGTGACTTCTGGTCACTAACATTAACTGCCTCCCCGCGCTCGGGGTCCCGCTGGTACCATCCCGCACTAACACCCCTAACCGCCCTTACAGAACGGCCTCACGCCCCTGCACGTGGCGGCCCATTACGACAACCAGAAGGTGGCGCTGCTGCTGCTGGAGAAGGGCGCCTCGCCCCACGCGACCGCCAAGGTGAGCTCCGCCCCAACGGCCGCGCCCTGCTCATGCAGTCATAGCATCGCCGGGGTTGGAAGGGACCGTTAAGATTTTCCAGTCCAACCGTCTGCTCGTCACTACCATGCACGCTAAACCACGTCCCTCAGTGCCACTTCTACCCTTTCCTTGAGCACCTCCAGGGCGGTGACTCCACCAGCTCCCTGGGCAGCCTGTTCCAATACCTCACCACTCTTTCTGAGAAGAAATTCTTTCTAACATCCAGCCTGAACCTTCTCTGGCACAACCTGAAGCCATTCCCTCTCATCCTATCACCGTTACGTGGGAGAAGAGGCCGACCCCTACTTCACCGCGACATCCTTTCAGGAGTTGTTGAGAGCCATGAGGTCTCCCCTGAGCCTCCTCTTCTCCAGATTCAACATTCCCAGCTCCCTCAACTGTTCCCCACGAGACTTGTGCTCCAGGCCCCTTGCCAGCTTAGTTGCCCTTCTCTGGATGCACCAGGGCCTCAATGTCTTTCTTGTAGTGAAGGACCCAAAACTGAACATGGCACTCGAGGTGCAGCCTCACCAGTGCTGAGTACAGAGGGGGATGATCACCTCCCTGCTCCTGCTGGATGCACTATTTCTGATACAAGTCGGGATGCCATTGGCCTTCTCAGCCACCAGGGCTCTTTGCCAACTCATGTTCAGCCAAAACCCCCAAATCCTTTACTCCCACACAGCCTTCCAGCCACTCTGCCCCAAGCCTGTAGTGTTACACTGAGTTGTTGCAACCAAAGTGCCAGACCTGACATTTGGTCTTGTTGAACTTCATCCCAGTGGCCTCATGCCAGTGATCAGTCTGTCCAGGTCCCTCCATAGCGCCTCTCTGCCCTCAGGTGGATCAGTACATCCTCCCAACTTGGTGTCATCTGCAAATTTACTGAGGGTGCATTCAGTCCTCTCATCCAGATCATCAGTAAAGTGATTAAACAGGACTGGCCCTAATACTGACCCCTGAGGAGCACCTCTAGTCACTGGTCACCAGCTGGATTGACCTCTATTTGCCACCATTTTCTGGACCTTGACATCCAGCCAGGTTTTTACTTAGTGAAAAGTACACGATTAAGCCTCCCTTCCTTCTTTCCTCTCTCCTCCTACCCTTCCTTCCCGCTGCTTTTCTCTCTCTTTCATGGAGAGCAGGAGGCAGCACCATGTCTAACACCCTCATGAGAGGGCAGCCTGACCGCAACATCCTTTGGTACTGTAGCCAGTGCTAGTTCCATGTGGGAAGTTTCAATTCAATGTAAATTTAAACAAAAACAAACAAAACAACAACAACAAACCACAAACAAACAAGGTGTGGATGACCGAGTGTTGGAACAGGTTGTCCCCCAGAGCATGGAATCCTTGGAAGTGGTAAAAAGGCAAGTAGGCCAGACCCTGAGCAATCTCATATGAATAACCACCCACCTGTACAAATTATTGTTCTTCCAAACCTTCCCTGAAAAAGAACTACATATGTGTATGCATGCATATTTGTGCCTCTCTTTGCTCATTTTATGTTTGTGAGCTTTAGTCATAGTTGGAATGGAACTTACTTTAGTGTTCTGTAATATTGGAAACAATGTGTATATTATGACCATGTACATGCAGAATTCATTCTGGGATTGGAAATATGATTTCACTGTGTTAGGCAAAGGCTACCAGAAGGGAAGAATAATGAGAATTTGCGCTGTCTTCAGCATGTTCTGTCCTGTAAGGAACTGCTGTTTTACATGCTGCTAGAAAATGGGGCCCATCCTTGAAGTGTTTATATGAGAACTTTTCACACTGATGTGCAAGCAAGGTGGCGAAAGCTACAGTTGCAGTTGGATAGCTTGGTAAAGCTGCCTTTTAAGAAGATACAGACCAACCAACATTCTCCACAGAGACTGTCTGATGTCATCTATTCTCATGATATTCTGTGATTCTAAATTTTCCCACTTAGTGCGTTCTAAAGTGATTAGAGGTGGGAAGTTGTCATGTTCCCAGAATACCAACAATGTCTTCCTGCTTTGCTTAAATGGTCAATTTGATCAGAATAACATTATTCCATATTACTGGTTCCAGCCAGAACTATGTCTGACGTATCAAAATTCCTTATGCAGACACACCTTTACCCACGCAGTCCAAAAACGCATAATGTAATGAAGTGTGTGCACTCATTACTTGTCACAGGGAGCAGCACTCAAAAGTGAATATTTACAAAATAGGATATTCAAAATATAGGTTTCAAATGCAGAGTAATTTGAAGTTATCAGATTAAGAAGTACTGTCTGCCCTAGTGAGAGCCTGCTTTTTCTAGTTGATATAGACAAAATAATAGATTGCAAAAGCATGCCTAGTGTTGAAAATATAGTGGACTCCCAACTCTAATCATAAGGAGTAACTGAAAATAATCTAGTTCCAAGGTATCTGATTTTCTAGGCTTATGTGGCTCTTGTATTAACGTTATTCTTGTTTTGTTTCCTAACCTATGTTAGAATGGATACACCCCTCTACACATTGCTGCCAAGAAAAATCAGATGCAGATAGCTACCACGCTGTTGAACTATGGGGCTGAGACCAACATTTTGACCAAACAGGGAGTGACACCACTTCATTTAGCCTCCCAAGATGGTCACACAGACATGGTGACATTGCTTTTGGAGAAAGGATCCAATATCCATGTGGCAACAAAGGTAACTCACAGCTGAAAACAAAGTGCTATCTATGTCAAGAGTGTCCAGAAAAATACAAAACACAGTGTGGGAATGAGGTCATGCTCTCAGAAATTCTCCACTTCCTTGTATGCATATTTGAATGTCTGCAGAAGTGACAAAGGTGGGCAAACAGTAGAAGTGAGGAGAGGATACATACGAATGGCAGATAGATTGATCAGTTAACCTGTATCATGTAATTAATAACTTTACTGGGTAGCCCACTAGAGGAGCTGCAGCTGTTTGTTGTGACCAGAGAAAAATGATGTACCACCTGCTCTGGTGGAGAGGTAACAGGACAAAAGAGGCTAGATAAAATGGTTTCTGAGGCATTCAGGAAGGTGAGACAGCTGCATTTTTGTTGTGTTGCAACCTTGCCATCTCTCAGCTGTTTGAGGCATGTTCCTCAAATTTTACATTAGATCCAAAGGATGAGAAATGTAAAATTCTGGAGTTAGCGGGTCTGTGGGTTGATTTAATTACCTATAACAGAAACCTGAGAGCTGCAGTCCAGAATAATTTAATGCCAGCAAAGGCTCTTTATTATCATACATCTTACTCTTTAGCCATCTTGCCAAGGTGAGGAAATGAGCGACAAATAACATAACAACAGTATTAGTGGAGTAGTGAGTGGGAAAAAAACCTGCTCTGAAGGATCTGTCCAATCCTTTGGATTTCCTGTGGTTATACTTGATGGGTCTACATAGAAGTTAAGTGTAGAGAAAACCTATATTTTCATAGATTTATACAGGCATATACATAAATTTTATTTACCTTAAATCAAAGGCCTGTAGTTTTTGTTCATAGAAGTCAAAATGAATGGCTCAAGTCTCTCGTTATCTAGCATTAATATAATATGCTATATAACCAATAAGAAACAGTGTAGTTTTCGTTTCTCTCAAAAAGTTTATTTCCTTCCTTGTTCATGGCCAAGCACCATGTGTGATCACAGTGAGCTTTCAGTTAATTACTATATCCGTTTCCTTGGCATCTTTGAGTGGGATCTGTTTCGGGGTAAGTTTCTTCATTCTGACTCTTGCCTGCAGTTGTTAAGGTTCCCTCTCCCATCTGAGGAGTGGGAAGCACAGCACGCTAATTTATTAATGGGACTCTCAGCTTCCTTAGTGACGTTATACTATAAAATCCAAGTGTGATCATTGATGCCTGAAACATTTACTCTGTTGTTATGGTGATGTGATTTCTGTGGAGCTATTTGTCAGCCAGACAAAAGAAGCATCAACTCTACTTTGTTTAAAACATATATTTAGAAGTTATAGTTAGAGTCTCTCCATCTTTTAAAGATGAGAAAGCAAGAAAAGCTAGATTTGTAATCTGAAGAAGGTTTTATTTATTTATTTGTTTATATTATATATTCCATTTCCAGGCTGGACTGACATCCTTACACCTTGCAGCTCAAGAGGATAAAGTGAATGTAGCTGAAATACTCACAAAACATGGTGCAAACCAAGATGCTCAGACAAAGGTAAATCATTTAGTGGCTACTTGTCTCCTATGTGTCAGAGGATGCTATCATCATAAAGGAATATTCCACTGAGCTTGCAGTTTTATTTCTATGTTCTCTTGTAGCTTGGTTATACACCTTTAATTGTGGCATGTCACTATGGAAACATCAAAATGGTGAATTTTCTTCTCAAGCAGGGAGCAAATGTCAATGCCAAAACAAAGGTAAATAATTTTTCATTGCTTTCTTGTGCTCTTAATGTGAACTTGTTAACCAAATGCTACTGATACATACCACTAAGTACCTTTTTCACTAGGAAATTGTAATTATTGAGTGGTAGATGTCAGCATGTTTTGATCTGTGGCTATAGTGGAATGCATTGTGTCTGCTGCGTCACCTTGTTCAATGTTCACAAAAGAAGAATCAGATAACTCTTTGGGATTATGCAAGGGAATTGGTTTTTTGTTGTTGTGGTGGTGGTTTTATTTGTTGTTTTTCTCCTTTTCATTTGCAACTAACAAGTTTATTTCTGATTTCATTCGCACATGGCTTACATCAGTGTAATGCTGATGTGTTGCCAAACTACAGTTCAGAAACTGGGTGATTCCAGATTCTCTCTGATCTGTTGAGAGAAGAGTGGAAACATTACTCACAGTCAAAGCATGTGTGACATGACTTTGATAAAGGAAACATCAACAGTGGGAGAATTTATCTTACTCAGGACAGGTTTGGGTTTTTATTTGAGGGGAAGCTGGTTATGCTATCATTGACCGATTCTACTGAAGTGGACCTAACTGCCTGTAGCCAAATACTGAATGTAATCCATGGGTTTTAGCAATTTTTTCCAATGTAAACTGGTGTACATAACAAAAAAATGTGATGCCTTGTGGATCAAGAAGTGTATATCTTCTGAGTATACAAAAACAGAGGTTCTGGTGACTACATCAGTGTGTTGCACCAAAGATGTTATCACATCACTCTTATCCAGGAAGTGAAGGCTACCCTGGAGCTGCTAGTCTTCAGCATAGTTAAAGCTGATGTCAGGCAATAACTTATTTCTAGTTTCATATTGGATCTCTTGGGATCAGTGTGAAAAAGTCTGTTGATATTGCTGATAAATGTACTTAGTATTTGTAAAATCCATACCAGATCATGAGCTACTGGTCATTCTGGCCAGCTTTTCTGTTCCCAGCTGTCATCTATGAGATGGATTTATTTGTCTGAGTATGACTGTTTCACTACCGTGGTCACTGTCAACAAGAAAAGAAGCTAGTAGCAGAGCCAAAAAATAAAAAATAAATGCTGGCCCGTCTGTCTTTAGATCACCCCAAATCAATGGGTAAAAAACAGAGATTCCAAAAGAACTGACAACACTACTAGAAAGACAGCTGGTAAGATTTAATAAACCAGACATTAGCAGGATCCAAATGGTAGCTGCCAAAACATTCAGCTGAGTTGTTTGTAGGCTAACTAAAGGGACATACATACTTGCATGTTTAGTGTTAAGCCCCACTCTGTGTATTTGGGGCCATTGGATCAGATTCTGACACTAGTTCCCCCAGGTGTTCCTCTTATTTAGAAAAATTTCATTAAAGTAGGCAAGTATGGCAGTATGGGGCAGTGATTCTCCAAGTCTCATGTCAAGGGACCAATAAAAATACGGGCAATCTGTCAACCATTCCTGTGGATTCAGTTTGAAGAGCGAATCAATCCTGGCTGGATTCAGAATAGGCATGTTACAGAATAAATAACCTCTAGTGCCTCCAGGATGCTTTATGCCATCTCCAGTGAAAAATAATACTGCTGAGTTCTGTTTTTAAATGACTGCACTGATATTTAAGATAGTAAATTTTCTTTGCTATACAATTTACAGTAAAATCCCCCTTTAATTTCTTAGTCCATGTGTGTATTCTGTAAGTATGAAAACTGTATCTGTTCTGAACTATCACTGTTTAATTAGTAGCATAAAGCATTACTTACATATGTTGAGTTGCATAAGAGATAACTGAGTGTGCCGCTCAGAGTCTGCCCTCAGACTGTATCTGAGTGTCCATTGAAACTGACTTGGTGTTTTCTCACGATATAGTTTCCACTTGCTATCAAACCAATTTCAAGTATTTTGTGATGAATTGCTTGACTGAGTTCGCACAAAACCATCTCAAATCAACTAGCTGAAGTGCATTTTGGCTGTGATTCTGTATCGAGTAACACAGAATTAACCTCTGGAGCAGATAAATATATAGAGTTAAGCGTATTTGTTAGTACAGAAGTTGTGCACGCGTTTTTCTGAATCATTACAGCTTGGCCAGGTCTTTTGAAGTCAAGATGAAGCTAACGTTGATTGACATTTTTAATAGATAGATGCCATTAGATTTTTTTAAAAGCAAATGTTATTGAATCACTGCTGTTAAAAGTTATATATCTTTACATTGTCTCAAATATTTCAAAGGCATATCTTAGGCCTCCTGTAGGAAAACAAAAGATGTGAGAAGAAAAAAATGGAGAATGTTCTCTGCTTCAGCTGATTCTGTGTGTTTAGTATGCTACTTAAATTTACTGCTACTCATTGTTCCTAATTTTGATTTAGAAAATGAGGAATTATTTATCTTTCCAGAAATTGGATTATATCATGAGATGTTAGATAACATGTGAATAAAAATATTCTCCTTATGTTTTCATTAATCTAGGGATTGAGTATTATTATTACTGTAGATTTATTATCTTCATTTCAATTGGTGGCATAATTTCTTCTTGAAATGTCTGAAAAAGAGCAGAATTATGCAAACCAAATTTTCTAATCTAATTGCTGGTGATTGTTTTTCTTTTTTATTTGCTTTTATGGTAACCACCATGGATTACAGAATGGATACACTCCTCTCCACCAAGCTGCTCAACAAGGTCACACTCACATCATTAATGTCCTTCTCCAACATGGAGCTAAGCCCAATGCGATCACCACCGTAAGTGTGAAGTGCTTGTGGGAAGTGTTTCTCTGGGTAGTTCCTTCCTTTCTGGGGCTAAAGAGCAAACCTTTGATTTGGTGAAAGTTTTCTTTGTACATCTAGTTGTCAGATGTATAAATGTAATGTTGCTTCTTCTCCTTTTCATTATACTCACAGGGCAGTTCATTTATAACTCACTGCAGTAAGCTAAACATGAGATGAAGAGACTGCTTTCTGAGTTGCAGTGTCAGGCTGGCCATGCCTACTTGGTTTAATTGCCTTCTGCCTCAATACTTCTGTCTCAAAATTGATGGATTTTTGTATAAAAAATAAGGGCAAATCAGAACCTGGGTGTCTTTGAAATCCAAATTTCTATCCCTCTTTCCATTGGATCTCTGTTTCAGGTTCTTAGTAAGTTCATTGATGTTAATGCAAAGACCATCAGTAACTTCTGGCACAGCCTTTTCTAATGTCAGCTAGGAATGCAGCTTTCCTGTTTCATATTGATGTTGTTATTGTCCTTGGACAATGTTAAAAATGTATCCAGGATGTTCAAAACACATGTCCTTCCCCAGAGTTGCCCACGTTACCATTATTCCAACTGCATGAAATAATCTTGTGTGAAGTTATCCAAGATGGCAGTTTATGTGCCACGATACAAAATCTCAGTATCCAAGCTGTGTAGCCAAGATCCCAGATTGTGCTTATCGTCAAGCAGTCAGCTTCTGGGACTGAAGGTTCTACTAGGCACCTTCAGTGTTCAGTCTTCTAGTTTGGGCTGTTAAGCCAACTCTTACCCAAATCGAGGGAGAGTCTCAAGACTCTGTCTGCTCAGCAGTTTGCACGCCTTTTTAGGTACTAGCTCTGTTGTTCACACATAGCTACTTTTAAGTTGATTGAAGAGAATTTCAACCTGCAGCAGCTGACTAGGGGATATGGGAGGGGGTTATGGGATGTTAATGTGTAAGTGACGGTAACAGTCCTGTTATTTGTTCTGTGAAGATCCTTACCAGTTCTTTTTGTTCTGCTAACTCATAAACTCTAGATTGCTTTACAGTTGCTGAGATAGTCTAATGCACAGGAACTTAAATTGTAGATAACTCAACCTGGTACTGAAGGAGAGAGAAGGCCTCAGGCTGATATTCTGCACACAGAGCAGTGGTATCGCAAGAGAAATCGTTCCATACAGTGGCTTTCCATGTCTCCCCTAGTAGGCCAGCACGTTGTTCTTTAATTCAAAATAATATAAAACAGTTCAGGGTCCAACTCTATATGAAGAATCATGGAATATGCCCCTTCTCTCCACTCCCCAAGCTGAGTATTGCAGGCCCAAGGACTGCCACATCACACAGAGCCATGTGACTTAGAGCAGCCTCTGCAGACGCTTAGGCTGAACTGGCTGCCAGTCATGTTGGTCCATTCTGCTGGGAAATTATGCCCTCAAAAGAGTTGTGGATGATTTAGCAAGTTTCTGATACTTGAAGGATTTTTATTTTTTTGTGTGAGAAGGTTCATTAATCCTGCTTCCTGTTGTGTCTGGCTTTTTGCTACAGGGGAAATGCTTCTTGAAATAAATTACCATGGACTCTATTTTGAGGCAGTTTGAATAGAATTTTAAATGCAGTGAGACAGATGGCAATCTTAATTACTGTTCATTTAAAATGAAAACTTATACTCTAGGTTCATAAATTTGAATTAATAATACTTATTCTCAACCTATTTTAATGTTCGATGTGATGAACTGGAGATAAATATGCCTAAACAATAACTGAATTACCATTTCAATATGTGTTTACTGAATAGCATGTATCTAATAGGCATGTATACTGCAAATAAGTTTGTTTAAATGGAAAATAGTTTCCAACCCCCAAGCCTTATATAGTTTTCGTGCTTGGTTACATCATCAGCTTTTGTGTAATATTACAGCATGTAACATTTTATTGTAAAGAGGAATAGAATTGTATGTGGAATTGTATGTGCCATAATCTTGTATTCCTCAAAGAGGGACTGCACCAGATAAAGCTTTAAAGGTTTCAGCTGAAAGTGGAAGCCTAAGATTTTAATTATTATTATTATTATTTTTTTTTTTTCCGGAAGATTCTCTCTCATATAAAGCAGTTTATGCAAAATGAAACATGAACTTCTGCAGACGAGACATTCTGTACAGTAGAATTTGACCATCTAAGGGTTAAACCATACCGCGCTTTTTAAAAAAAATTTAGACTAGCGGGCGGATGTGTGTGTGTTGTGTTACCGTGGTAACCAGGGCTATAGTCTTAAAGGAGTTGCAAAGACAGAGTCAGATGTAACAGTAAAAAAAAAAAAACAGTGATTTTCCTAGGCTGCGCCTTGTTTTGGATGGAAATGCTGGCTCATGCAGTGTTGAGAGTGATCTCATTGGTTCACATCACAATCCTCCCTCTCATTTCTCTCTCTCTCTTCCCTTCTCTTTTTCTCTTCAGAATGGTAACACTGCCTTAGCTATTGCTAGGCGTCTGGGATATATCTCAGTGGTCGATACGCTGAAGGTTGTAACGGAGGAGATTACTACCACCACAACTGTGAGTTTGTAGACGCATTAAAATGTCTCTTTTTTTATTCAGAATGTTGTCATTCTCTTCTGTGCTCAGATTCTCCACAAACCTCTTTTTATTTTCTGGTCTAAGTCCCCCTTTCTGTTTGATTTTTGCAAAAGTGTTGTAGTGCTTTCAGTATGTCTTTTAAGTATGTAGGAGTATGTGCGATACATTAGGTTTTACTGAGCCAGATAACAGATTTTATGTGCATACAGATGGAAAACAACTATTCAGGGACTGAGTAAAACTTTTTTTTTCTGGAGATCGGTCTGAGCTGCAAATCCAAACTTTCCAGAAGTTTGTGAGCTGTTCAGATCCTGTCCTGCCTTTCTATTTGTCTTTTTACCTCTCCCTTTCAGTCTCTCCTCATGTTTCCACGCTTCTTCTAACACCTGCTGGGGCTTTAACATTGCAGCACACCACAGCAAGCTTCTTAGTGTTTGGACTGTACCAGCCATGAATCGGTGCCAAGCTTAATGTTGTTCGCTAGATGGCTCTGAATCACATCGATCATTTTTTTCACTCAAATGGATCCTGTTTTTCCAAAATATGGAAAATTTCTTCTGTATGTGCTCAGTCCTCTGTGTGCTTGGTAATCTGTATTTTGACTTCAGAGTTCATGAATAATAGATACTGAACATCAGCCAGATGGTACTGTTCCTTTAAGCCAGAAAAAACATACATTCTGACAATCTGGAAGGGGAGGGTTTTCTCTCCTTGGACTTCTACCTCCCATTTATGACTTCTTAGCATTTAGGAAGGGAGAATGTCATAAATAGTGTATCATTTAAAAAATCAATTTTAATATAAACTTCCATTACTGCATTTTATCTTGAAACCTTGTTGTAGGATCATTGTTTTTGTTCTTTAATGCAAGAAAAATTAGAAATTTAGAAAACATATCAGATCTAAGTGTCACTTAGGAGCTCACAGACATGAAAATCCACAGATTACTGGAAACTTTATTATTTAAAAGATGCCACTACTCAATTAGGGAAAGGGCTAGGGAAAGAAATTCAAGCTGTTTTGTAAAAATACATCCATCCCATGAAAAAAAGGAAAATAATTTTGATTTTGCTGCATGCTGACAGCAAGTTCTACTGATATTTACTAAGGAAGATGGAATAAAAGCAGCATGGCATAGGGTTACAAATGGAGTGAGCCATAATTTATTAATGACCTGCAAAAATCAAACTGAGTCAGGTTTGGGCAAGGAATTCCAACATAGTTCTGGAAGTCTCTTAATAAAGATTGCATGATTTTGTTAATACTTATGTTCTTATTTAATCATCTAACACATCTCACATGTGCATGCATAAGCACATATCTGTTCAAAGATTAAAAAAAAAACCCAAAAACTAGATAGAACTTTTCGAGAAACATTAGCTTGTTCTTGAAAGCAATTTTTTTATCCTCAAATGACACCTTTGCTATTGTCTGTGTGTCTTGTCACCACTTTCTATTCGTGCCTGATGTAAGTTGTATTGTACATTGCGTAGCACTGTACAGCCTTGTACACTGTCATATACATGTCATATGTTTTGTAATAATAAGAATTCCACTGTGAAAAGACACCTGTGAGTTATTTACTTTGGATAAATGTTTCTTTAAACTTTGAGAGTAGTGGACTTTTCAACCTATTACCAGATGCTTGAGGTCTATGATGGAATCAAACACCAAAACTTACTTGCATTGGTGACCTCTAATGCTTGTGTATGAGAGACATTTGGAATCTTGTACTGTTTCTGTGCAGAAAGCACCATTTTTAAAAGTCAGATGGAACCCTCAATAAAATCAGCAGATTTTTCAGAATTGAATTTGTCTGAATCTTACACCTTAGGGATATATAGAATGTAAACCACATTATTATTGACAATGATTACTGTTGATTAAACATAATTTTGAACAAGTGCTATAAAGGAGGGATAAATAGCGGGCACTCTCAGGCACTCCCTGCAATAAAGTTCTCCAGACAGTAACGGCTAGCAATTGCTAAACCAGAGCATGGCATTTAGAACTGAAAAAAAGGTACTGTCACCATAGCTACTTCATTCTCTAAGGTTGTTGCGGAGTGATGCATGGAGGATTGTAGAGAGGTCGGTTCTTTATTGATATTCAAGTCACTGGCATTTAAGATGAGGAAAACATCTTGAGTGCCAATGCCTTTGGTCTAATTCTGAACAAATTTTCTTTCTTACACAAGTATTAGTGAAGCCACATGAATATAAAGCAATAGAGACAACACTGTGTGTGTATTTTTACTTAGTTTAAAAATGAATAGGAAGTCGATCAGAATAAGCCAGGCTTTCAAATGTTTACTCTGCAATTAAGTTTGGGGTTATTTGTACAAATAGACATAAACTTCCCATGGACAAATTAATACGTGAGGAGCTTTAGATTTTTAATGTTGTTCTGCTGTAGAGTAAGCAGTTGCTGAATGAGCATATAGTTTTATACACATACATCTGAATTATTCTACGTGAACACAATGGAAGTTTTAAATACAGTAGCTTAAACTGAGATACATAATTGAATTCTCAGTGGTACCAAACAATGGTGACTTTGAGAAATATGCACTGAGCAATTTGCAAAGTGGGCCATTCATGGGATTGGATAAGGATTTCAAATTTTGTGAGTATTTGACTTTTTTTATTGTGTCTATAAATTAAAAAAATATATATCTAGTACTGTGAAAGACTTTGTCCAAAGCAAAAATAAATTAGTTCCCAGCTTCTGATGGGAATTTATGTAGCATTAATGATCCTATTGAATTAAGTGTTGCAGAGGTGTCATTACAAAGTTTTTCTTCTTCTGAAATATGCAAACGCATCCACATTCATCGATTCTCTTTTCCAAATCTTTTATTAGTTTTAAATTATGAAATAATCTTCTTATACTGAGGGGAAAATCAGGAAATAAACAAAATATCACTACTACTTTGTCAATAAATAATAATATCTGAGACTCTGCCTTTACAGGGGCCAGGATGCATCTAATTTATGAATAAATTGATATTGTGATAAATAACCTTAGCTACTAGGGTCTGCAGATCTAAGTAAATACTAAGACAATATACCCAACATACATTTGAGAAGATATTCTGTAGATGCAACTTGTGACCTCTTGTGTTTGTAGCATCTTTTCACTTCTGTATTCTTCTAATGAAATTGATTTTGTTCCTAAGTTGAAGTGGTGAACCGAGCTCTCTTGAATAAATTTTGGTCATACAACAAACATACAAAATGAGTATTTGTGACTCTTAGGCAGTGCACTTCTTTCCCCTTTCTTCATAACCTGATCATCTCCTGATTTTGTTTGTCTGTTTGTTTTTCTGATTTTTCAGTTATTTTACATGAAGAGCATACAGTATAGAATTTGTCTTACCCTTAAAGTAGATACAATTACAATGGCAGTTACAATGCTAATAAATTGGTACTTACATACACATTAGTACTTTGCTTGAAAAATATACAGCCAATTTCGCTTGGTTTATTTCTTTAGCACAGTGATTCTTTTCATATTTAGAATGAATTGTATTGTTGAAGAGACGAGGTCAATGTCACCTGAACAACAGCTTGCTCTGCATCTGTCACAGCTGGTTTTGACACTCTAATGCCCTACCTGCTGCCTGACCTTTCTGTCTGAGACAAGCTATGGCAATGCAAGGTGGGACATCAGATATATCAGTGGAGGCATTTAGTGAATATAAACTATTTTTTCAATGCGGAGCATGTGTTACAAAAAGCAGCGGAAATGAGTGATTTAATGAATCGCGTGTAAGAATAAATTTAGGAAGCCTAATTGGGATTTCCATTTGAAGCAAATGTCATTGACCTTTCCCTTTATCTCAAGAGGGGTGAACTGAAAACTGCTGTCAATTTTTAAATACATTTTCAGAAATGTAAATCATACTCTTTAAACACATTTCCAGAGTAATCACAGTTGCTAGGTTAGTTAATTTTAGAAGTGTAGTATCTTAGAATAATTGAAAGTGCCATCTTTGTCAGTTTATTAGAAATATAGAAATCTGAGGCATAATTTGGAAAGACATGATAGGTGTGATGTCAGTGGACATTTTCCCAAAGTCATGCTGGATGAAGTCCTCGAGATTTGGCTGACATTATTATATGCTCTTTCACTGCTTCTGCATATAATGTTAATTTATGCTTAATAGATACCATCCCCAATAGGGAGTGAAATATGACCTCAGTGGGAGTTCCACAAGACACGTGTACTCCTGACAATCCCCTCCATGCCAGATGGGCACATCTGCTGCTACATATCTTAAAGGGATGATGTGATTTCCCTCCACAGTTCCTCAGTGAAGCTGACTGGCTGCAGATCTGGGTGGTGCTAGGGAAATATTTATTTTTCTGTTGTGACTAATGCTGTTCTGATCACTGCTGTTATTTAAGTCCCTGGCATTTTGTCTCCTGTATTGTAACACACTGAAGAATTTCCTTTAGACCGCTTTCTTACACCTTGCACTTTTTGCACGCTTATTATATTCTTTGTCTCCTTCTCTAATGTCTGTCTTGACGCTAAAAGGATGTCCCCATTCTTAATTCAGCACCCATGAGCATCTTGTGTTTCCTTCTGGAAATCATTTATGCAGATCAAATCACATTAAAAAACATCTTACAACATAACCTGCTCTGTTCTCTTGCACTTACAATGTCCTTCCAGCTGTACTTGGTCTGTGCTTGCCCTCTGCCACAAAATAAGAATCTCCAAAGAACTTTGTTCTGCTGTGCATGCGATTTGGAGGAATATGCAGGATTTATTAAATGGATATAATTAATATGCAGTGTAGTCACTTTCAGGGGGAGAGGAAAGAAGGAAGTGTTTCAAGTGATCTGTATAGCTTGCTCACATCTTTTTTAGTTTAAAAATTTCACATCATTCATAACTTCATTTCCAAATGCTTTACTATTTAATAATTTCCATATGCCACATGCAACTTTCTGAAACTCTTCTGTAGACATTACCTAATTCGTTTTAAAATCATCTTGGAAACGTTGAACTGAATTGTTCTGCATGCAGCACTTATAAATAAATTTGCTCAGAGCTTGCTTTTCTTTCCATTTTTCTCTCTGATCAGCTCATTATCTTTTATTTTGTTTGTTGTACTTTTCTGCCAGAGCAAATGTTACCTTATACAGTACTGAGAACAGGAACTTCTAAAATAATGATGAAGAATAATGTTAAGAGAATGGGAATCATTATAAAGTGTCTTAGCAGGTCCTACTGCTGCTGCTGTTGAAACATTCTATGACAATATTCTTTGCTACTTCTTTTGGTGTTTAATTTGAGGATTAAAGGTTCTGTCTTTACAGACTATAACAGAGAAGCACAAGCTAAATGTACCCGAAACAATGACTGAGGTCCTGGATGTTTCAGATGAAGAAGGTGAGCAACTTTGCTAAGTTCCTATTCCATATCACTTATGCCACCTGTAATATAGGTGCAGGATAGCTGCTTAAGTACTTGGACATCATCACTTTGCAGTGCTTGATGATCTATGTAATAACTTTTTTTTTTTATGATGTAGTCATTATGGCATTTGAATAAGGAAGCCAAAAATCAACCCAAACCAGAATCCTATTTCATTTTCACAAAAAAAACAAAAACAAAAACCAACACCCTTACCATCTTACTTGAACCAAATCAGCAAATGAGAACATTTCTTGACATTTTAAAATTTAAAGGTAATGCTTTTCTAAAGCTGAATTTGACCTTCTCATAAAGAGGAATTTGAGCAGTAAATATTTTGGCTTGCTGCCACTTATTTCAGATACATTTACCTAGGAGTTTCGTTTAATTGGAAACATGCATGTTAGAAGATGCATAAGGTGAAAGGTGAGGAGACTGTTCCCTAGAGGGGAGCATTTGGCGCACGCAAGTCGCAGATGGATATGGCATGACATAAAGTAACAACATACTAATAACTTGGCACTTCAATCCCGGACATTACTGTGTGTACAGACAAGAGGCATATGTTGTATCGCTTAGCTAAGTTCCCAAAAAATTTCTGTGAACTTCTGTAGGGACTGATAAAGTACGGTGGTTTTAAACAGAACAGAATTAAGGAAATATATTAAAAATGTCCCTGACGAATGGCAGCTTACAAATTTTAATCACCATAGCATCTGATGAATGCACACCTACTTGCAAAAAAAAGTAATTCTAAGTTCTATTTGATGATTAATATTATTAACTAATAGTATCCTACATATGACATTTCATTTCTGTTATTATTCTTTTGTATAAACAATTTGTAGAGTGACTATAATTTCAAAAAATCCAAAGGTATTAGGAACGCAAATTGAAGGTTGGTTGGTTTTGTTTCTTTTCTTTTTACAAAGAGCACAAATCTGCTTGTGCTTGTTCTAAATTATACTGGAGGTTAACGGCATTCATATTCCTAAGCTCTTTATATTGTTCTGAGAATTATGCTGATTAGTGAGTTACATTCTTGAGAAAATACTGCTCCATATACTGTTTGTTTACTTATTTTTTTTAAATGCTTGCAAAACTTCAAGTGAAAGCAACCGTGTATAGTTTTTTTAATACTGAAGACCTGTAGCATCACATTCACTTTGATGTCATTTCCTCTCATTCTTGTGAACTACTCTTTAGCCATCTTAAATTTGGAAAGCATAGTGTGTCTTCCTGCTTCCACAGAACTCATGTTTAGAGTATTCTTTTTTCTCAAGTGAATTTATATGTTGCACAGCCTTTAAACACTCTGATGATGAACGCTTCAGTGATGGGGATGTATATAATGGCACAGGTGTCATTAGCAGAAATTCATGGAGTAAGATTTACAAACTTTCTCTTTTTGTTTGACTTGGTGTGTTTGTTTTGGTGTAACAAAATTTTGCTTAATCTGGGTTCCTAATACTGCTCCTTTTTGTTACTTTTAAAAAATGCGTCTTGGTGTGTGTTTCCTGAAAGGTGGGAGGAAGAAGGGAAACCAGAAAATCCAAGATTTATTACCTGTATTTTAGTTAGTTGGCAGAAATTACTGTGGCTGTCCAGCATGACTAATGCTCTCCAGTGCATTAAATTAACATTCTCTGCTTTCTGTTACTGTGTGACACCTACTGTTTGTCAATAGCCAGCTGATATGATAGAAGTACTTTGGCACGTTTACCTCTCAAGCCTGTGTTGAACACTTGTACTGATGAGCACCTCTGTGATCCTGCTGTTGGTTGCCAGGCAGGTTTCCAGAGTTAAAGCTCTTCATGCCATTGTCCTTGTAAAAACAGTTTCTAGAGGCAAAACACCGAGGATGTTGCAAAAATTGGTAACGTGGATGGTATTTATCACAAAAGCATAAAATAGCTGGGGGGTATTTGTAGAACTTCTTAAACAAAGAAGATGAACCTTTTAGTGATTACATAGTCTTTTTCAGAGGCTAGCAAAAGGTTTCTGTAATACTGTGTTCTTGACAGCTTTCAAGTGACACAACATGTTTTGAAATAAATTAATATGACAAAATAAACCTGTCAGCTGTAATCATACAATGATAAAGTTGAACACAACAAGACTATTGGAGCAAATAAATATTTCAGATCCCGTTGTGGAAACTCTTTATCATGGGTGATAAGAATTTTGCAATTTACCTAGGAAACAGTTGTTTTGCGTGGTTGGTATACTTTTACATTAGTAGTGCAGCATTCCTACTCCTACCTTAATATGGTCTTCTCTTTGAACACAACAAGGTTATATTTTTATTTTAAAATTGCTTTTGATTTGATTTTTTTTTTAAATTAGATTATAGGTTTTTTTTTTATGTTAAGTGTCAGAGTTAAGTACAGAAGCAGATGTGCCTTGTCATGAATACACACATGCACATGTGGTTTTTTGCTGCTACTTTCAGTGTACTGTATTCAACCATGAAGAATGTTTATGGATAATCATACACTGTTATTTGCTTGACAGTGCCCAGAGTCATAACAATGCAGATGTAAAACAATCAGTGTTGTTGAAGATCATGCCTGATCATGAAGGGAGGGAGGGGAAGAGGTTAACAATAAGGTTCTCCTCAAGAATCAGTTCAGATTCTTGCAGGTGTAGATGTTAAGTGATATGAAACTTGTGTCTGTGCCAGAAGAGTTGCCTTGCATGGATACAAGGGTAAAGGAAAGAAATATGCATTTTTATCATTGTTTCTGGTTTTGTCGTTTGTCTGTATTACTATAGTGTGTAGTTTCTTTAGAGCTGTTGCCACAAAGGAAGTAATTTGTACTTGAGGTGTCCTTAAGCAGTAAAGAACAATTGCTGCAAAGTATCATTTAAAGTGTATTTGAGTGAAATCTGCAGATTTAATGAAAGTAAGCACATGCAGATGTTTCTGTTAGGACTGAGCCAGTGCAGACACACTATGAAATCTAGGTTTCCTTTTTTTTTTTCTTCATATGTTAATATTTTATTGAGGAGCATGTTGCTTCTTGTCTGTACTCACATCTTATATTACTTTAATGGCAAAAGAACTGCATGGACTATGTGATTTACCTTTGTGATGCCCATCTGAGACAGAACAAGAAGTGTAGCTCTCCATTTGGAACATGCAATACTGACCAATAAAACAGGCTATTGAAGAGCTCTCATTTATGTCTGTCTGGACTTCCTTATCTCCAATTCAGTTTTCAATCCAATTAACTTCTGAAAGCTTTGGTTTCACTGTCCCTTTGAGAATAAATTCATAGGTGTAACCACACATTTCTACATCTTCTTTTATGTCAGCACAAATGTTTCACCATGTAGTTCTGACAAGCTATTTTTTTGGCCAGACTATTCTGCAGGCAGAATGGAGTAGGAAAAGGTGAAGTAGAAGGTGAAATACTATTGTAGCTATAATTTATCACAATGCCTGGTTGAGACACAAAGTGTTGTGTTGTAACTTTGTATTTCTTGGAAAAATAAAACAACCTACAGGTAATGAAATAATCTTAAAAATAAGGTCAGTAAATTTGTTAAAGTATTCCTAAAAATAGAAATAGCATCATGTTAGCATCATGTCCTTAAATGATTTAAAAGATTAAATATACATGCATACAGTAGTGACAAAAAAAAAGGTGTTTTTTCTTTTTTTTGCTTACATGGTATTGTTGAGATTATTTATATTATATTTTTATCCTTCTGCCTCAGAAAAAGGAAAATTTCCTTATTTATTTGGCCTCTATGTGCCAGACGTGCTAATGCAACAGCAAATGTGAGGATTGGTTGCCTTTTTTTTGTCTGCATCTTGCCAGTGCAGAAGATTCTCAGTGTGATTGTAAGGTGATCAGTTTTTCTCCTGTAGCTTTATTGATATTGTTGCTAAGAGCTGTAAAGAAAAAAATCACAACAAAGACTTATTTGGATTTGTCCATTGAAATCTTTCAGACAGAATATAGCTTTTTTAGTATCTGGTATTGTCATTACAAAGGAATTAAACTTGTTTTTGTTGGGATAGAATCTGCTAAAGACTGCTCACTTGTCAACATTTTAGCAATGAAAAATTGGAGTTTGTGGGTAGGCTGCAAAAATTTTGGCAAGTTTTAAAGAAACTGGTGTTCTTAATTTGCTTCAATGTTATTGACAGAAAATAGAATTAGCCAAATTAGCAGAGAAATCTGCAGGCGTGACCAAAAGTACAGACACATTTTTTGTGCAAAAAAAGAATGACTGGGGAACAGTACTGTATTTACTTATAGATTCTGTCCTAAATCATTACTGTATGAGCAATGTTGAGCACTTAATTATTTTCTTCAGAGACTGAAGTTAGAGGGAGACCTACAATAGATTCTTAATTGAAATATATCTTAATCAGCATGTTAAAAAGGGAAAATGTATTTTTGACTGGTCTTTCCCATCTGATCTAAACATTTTAAAGCTACTGTATGTTATTCCTACTCATCACTGACAGAAACCGATTTCTTTTACATTAACCTTAATTATCTAAAAAGTTTCCCAAGCAGTGTAATATTACTCATTCTGTGCATAGCAGATATCTAGGTTGGCTGTTCCTTCTGTAACGAGATTGGCTGTGAAAAATGACTTGGGTATCAGTATATAAAATTTTACGAATCTTTTAGAAACTGCTACATAAAAGAGAGGTACTTGCTGTATGAATTTCACAAAGGCAAAATGAGTGAGTATTATATATCCCTCTTAAGAAGGAAGTGACCTTTGGTCTTTTCCCTTCGACAAGTGTATAATTTTGATCACAGATGTCCATACAACTAGGGCAAGCTTTCCTTGCTTAGTGCTTGGTGTGTTTCATATTGTGAGAAAATTTACTATTTCATAGTTAATATTTACCTGATGTGCACTGAATTTTCTTCTTCCATGAGAATAAAGCATTACTCTGGTGGAAAACAAACAAACAAAAAAAACCCCACACAACTAAATCACTTCTCTGTCACTTTCTCCAATGTGTTCTTTTAACAGTATTTTCTCCTCAGAATTCTTTATGGGATCTGGTTTGTTACTCCTCTTGTAAACCATGCAAGGAACTCATTCAAGTCTCCAGTTGACTGTATATCACATAGTAGCCCCACCACACCTCAGGCTTGTCATCATACCAGTTAATATCTATGACCTTGCAAGGTTTCTGTGGCTTAGAGAGGTGGGAATAGCTTGTCTCAGTTCCAAAAAGACAGTACTTTTATTCTTTGTTACCTAGATCCAACATAACAGCTTTATAAATACCATAGCTATTAGCTCTTGTAATTCAGGGAAGCTCCAAGAGTGCGAGAGCCATTAAATAGAGGATTGACTTTAGGGAACTGGAGGTGTCCAAGGCAAGTGTCAGGGAAAGTGTGTTACACATTTCTTTTAAGAAGCTTATATCAGGGCTTAATTTTGCATTACAAAAATCATGCTTGCCATAGCTGCCCTTTCTCCATCTGTTGCTTTTAAGAAGCAGCACATATCTGAGGAGCTGTAGACTTATCTGCACGTTGCAGAGAAAACTGTAGTTTTGGCAAATTCATATAGTTTTATCTGGCTTTAAAAACATCTATTTAAGGCAATTTCTGGTAGTTTCTGTCACAAGTCTCTTTCTTTTATTTTTTAACTTATATTTTTTGTTTATTTTGTGAGAAACCATTCCAAAGGAATGCTTATACAGAAGTTATCTTTTGCAGTTCACTTGAATTGCAGAACACTGTAGGAGCAACCTTTGTTGCTGCTTCCCAAAAAGGGTTGGTGCTGTAGCTGTATAGCCAGAATGGTGTGGTAGATTTAAAACTGCTTACTTCATCAAACATTTGTGTAGTTCCCTGATAACAGTAGGTAGCATAATTTGGGGGAAGGGGAATCTCTTCAGTTTTAGAAACATTAATCAAGCATTTTTTCAATTCAGCTAATGCTGACTTGCCAAGCTAGGGTTTGAATGTGGCTGCATGCCCAAATGCTGTTGTCTCTTTAATGTTAGTTTGCATTTAAAGAATATTTTTGTTGAAAGATTGCAAAGTGGTTCCTGACTGTTTTTTAATTTAATCAGTTACTTATGTATAAAATAACCATTCCCTTTTCAGAACTGAGGAAAACTGAGAAGGTATGGACAGAAATATCAGTGTGAGTTTCCAGTTCAGGTGGTTCAATAAAATTCTCTATGTTCAGCCAGACTGTCACTGAAGGAGCAGATCTGTGGTCTCAGCATGCAGGCTGATTCTTTTAGGAGAGCATTACATGATTTATGATGCTCAACACCTGTGTTCAAGCATGAGAAATTATCAGCATCAAACTTTTTTTTCTTCCTCTCAATTATAGTAAGACAAATGCTTACTGTTTGAGTGGCCATTCAGATGCTAAAGATCTGCTCAGGTGATTCCCTTTCTGCCAACAGACATCCTAGCAATGGATCTTAATTACTAATTTCTTTATGTGGATATTATGGGTTAATGGTACACAGAAATAATATGTGATCTGCATAAAAGTAACAGACAGGTAAGAGCAATCATCTATTACTGCTGACTTGAGCATAAAGTTGATTGCTTGTGGGTTTTTGTGAGCTGATTAGGTTTATTCAGTTCAGTTTTTGAAAACAGCTCCGCTGTAACTCTGACAGTGTTAGCAATAGAATTTACTCCTGCTCCCTGATCTAAACAAATAGAAAAAGCCTTCAGGCAGCTGCATGTTGAAAGGGCTGGTGGAAGAAAGATTCCCATTCATGCTAGGTCTGTTTTTTTGTGTGCCTACCTGCCTAACTGAACAGTCAATGGATACATGCAGTGCTGATTGCTTCTCAGAGGGCGCATTTCATGCTTCCTGCTTCATGGCTGTGTGAGGCTCCA
Source organism: Tragopan temminckii (assembly GCA_028571105.1). Lineage (NCBI taxonomy): Eukaryota > Metazoa > Chordata > Aves > Galliformes > Phasianidae > Tragopan > Tragopan temminckii. The sequence goes on along the minus strand of JAOWBP010002392.1, from coordinate 33,111,959 downwards.
GTCAGGTGGCATGAAGGTCAGCAGTATGATGCTGCGATTGCTGCTTGTTAAATTCAGTTTCTGTGGCAGCTGTGTCTTTAAGGCTCAGTGTCTTTTGGGTCAGTGAGGAACAAAAGGAGCTTTTTGGGAGTGCATCTCCACCGCAAAACACAGCAGAGTGGAAAACTTCCCACCTCATGATTGCACATCATGATGCAGAATTGTGTTGGGATTTCTGGTCAGGTCCACTGTGTGATGTTGCTGCTGACATAGCAGCTCCTGCTGTGAGACTGTTTGCTGAGGTACAACACTGAATCACTGGCTTCAGTGTTTCTGAACCTGTGTGCATACACAGCTTTACACTCTGGTATATGTGGATTCATGAGCCCTAAAAGTTCTTTGCTCCTCTTCTCTGCTTGAAGTAGTTAGGCCTTTGGTTGGCTTGGTCATGGCAAATAAAAATTTAAGACTAAAAGATTGTTGCTAGCGACCATTAACGTAGCTTTCACTTGCCCAGTATTGGTTTCTGAATTAGGTTTTCCTTGCATTAAGCATAGTAGTATTTAAGCCTTAATGTTTATTGAATTTTCCTGTCCCGATTCTCAGATTTGCTCTCTTTTTTTACTTCTGCACCTAGTTTTCTTCTCTTCTCTCCCTTGTCTTCACTCTTGAAGGCGATCAGGACCTGACAGAAATGTTCAGCACTCTGTTTTCCTGTTCCACATCTCCTTCTCCTCTTATTTTTCCTATAAATAAGTTTGGAACCTTATGGACAACTTATCTCTGTGATCCCTTTTCTGTGCTTAGTTAGGAGAGGACAAGTTAAGGGTTAACCATTGTATAGGAATGTGAGTAAGGAGAGGATAAGTGTTAACCATTGTATAGGAGTGCAGGTAAGCAGGATGTGAGGCCAGACAAGAAAAGCGATTGTAAACTCAAAGTCAGAATGGGATTATTTCTGTTGAAGACAATGAGCCTTCATTCCATGACCATCAGAAGGAGACCCCCACTGCCCACGGTGTA
>JAOWBP010002392.1:33043661-33110857 GCA_028571105.1 Tragopan temminckii | reverse complement strand
TGCACCCGGTGTCTGCGCAGCACTGAATAAACCATACCTGCTTTGTAATCTTACTTGGGTTACAGAGTTTGATTCCATACATCAGTGCAACCTGACACCTGTCAATCCTACCCTTTTTTTCCATGTATATTCTCTAAATGATCTCTTTCCTTCCTTGATTCTTTTTCTCTTGCCCTTCTAAGACAAAAAGAAAGCATCCTGCATGTTGCAAACATCTACAGCAGACATGAGTTTGGGGGATCTTTCATTTTATTCCAAGGCATTGGCTTGACCACTGAAAACAGATTTGTGGGTGAACTGAATCATTGGTGAGAGTGCACTGGGGTCATGACACATTGTACGTTACAGAAAAGCTACCCAACATACTGGGAGTTATTTGCATTCTGCAAAATAAGAATAATAGCAGCAGCAAGTGCAGGAACTCAAATATTTGCCACTTTTTGTTTAAGTATTAAATATACATAGCTTCCTAGTTTAGCAGACTTTTTGTTTGACTTTCTGTTGTTCTAGTGTTTCTTTCCAGTAAAACCCCTGTGTTTCTTTTAGAAGAGTCCAGTCAATTGGTAATTCTTTCTTTCTTCCTTCTATATCTGCTCTAGAGAAGATGACATTACTCAGAAAAGCAGATTTTGACAAAATCTTTAGATATAGTTGGGAGACGAGCAGTGGCATTGATGAGGTTGAGGCTGAACGTGAATTCTTGAGTTGAGACATGGTACAAAGTCAGCCTTCGGTGTTTTGTAGACTGTTTTCCCCATCAGGTAAGCCCCTGAAAGTCTGTTGGTATCACTGAGGAAAGGAAGGTATTTTTTCAAGTAAATAGAAGATAAATCACTGTGTGTGTAATTCGTTGAAATATACCTGTAAGTTCATAGACTGCCACTGGAAGTCATGGAAGATCGATGTAAAGGACTCTGTTTCATGAACTGCTTAGTAAGTAAGACTGTCATTAATTTAGTGGAGAATGTGAGCGAAGCATTGCTAGCTAGTGATTAAACAGGGTAATTTCTTGTACTGATACAAAACTAAGAAGTAGGAAAAACTGCTAAATAAAGAAACTCACAGTCAGCTGAGTATATGATTTTTTCTCAGCAGATAACAGCTGTATGTTTTTATACAAATTACAGGAGAATGAACTGACTGAGATTAAGGAGTATAGCTGTGTGAGATATTTTTTATGACAACAGTGTTAATGGTAGGATGAATGAGTGCTACTTACATAGACTTAATTTACTTTGTGTGCGTGCAATTGTCCTGCAGATAAGCCATGAAGACACTCAGGTACCCGTAGTTGTATGAAAAGTTATATTGCTGCACAATCATTTATACTTAAATGTGTATTTTTTTTTTATTTTTTTTTTTAAACTCCTATATGCATGAGACTGTGCAACTTTTTTGCTGTTTTGGTTTTGTTCAGCTCCTTAAGTAAAGATGAAAGGGGACAAGGCTTAGAGGGGAGAGACAGACAGAATATTCTGAAGACGTTCTGAAATATTCATCTATACTCTTACCACTGTTTGCAGATGTTGACATCACACAAAACAGCAAGTGTTGCTTAGACTTATTACTGATGACTCCTTGATGAGAGGCCAAAGCTGAAATAAGAGAAAAGATGAGATTTTTGATTTTTTTTCTAAGGATGTGAGTGTGATCAAAGTGATGAAGACTTATTTTCTATTATAGATGGAATGTCTACTGTGATTATTAGAATCTAGTTTATATGAAATGTAAATTGAAGCTCCATTTATTATTTATTTGGTTAACATAATTTGCCTTAATATCGTCCAAGTTTTCCTTAAGCTCTGTACTTTATAACGTGACATTACCAGGAAATAGAAGGCATCGTCTGTTAGAAGAGGGGAAACATGCAATAATTAAATGCACTTTATTGTTTTCTGTGAAACAGTGTCCAGATTCTCACTGTTAATGTGGATAGATGGAATTTTCAAGAGCTTGTTCTTGTTATACTGACAAGATTTAGAACTCACTTTTACATGTAATATTTGTATACACAACAAAAAAATTTCTAAAACCCCAAAGGTTGGTTGGTTTTAGGTGAAAAAATTTACGTGATTTAGCCAAAGCATCAAGCTGAAAAAAATTAGCTTGATTTGTTTCATGAAAATAAATATTGAGATGTCTTCCCTTAGGAGTGAGCACCATTCATAGAGTTTGTAATGCTAATAACATTTTGCAGGGGGAAAAAAAAGACCCTCTACCAGAAATAGCTGCAGTAGCTTTTTTTTTTTTTTTCAATTTTGCTTTATTATGTCTAAATCTCGTGAATAGCAGTAGTCCTGATGCCCAACTGAATGCTGTTTGAAACAGCATTGATACCACTTCCCTAACCCTTACAATCCTTTCGGGTTCTAAGTCCATCAGGGTGAATTACTGGCTGGGATGTGCAGCCTCTGAATATAGTTCCTGTAACGGTATGACAGTTACAGATCTATTCACATAACTGGAGAAGAGCTTCAGGTTCTCAGTGTTTTCCTATGCAGCTAAGAAAATGAGAAAACCTGAATGTATTGATGTCTTAGGGCTGTGGTGTGTGGTTCTGTGGGCCACACGAAGCCACTGGCAGACTCATGCTAACCCCTGTGAAAGTGGCTGAAATAAGTACATGTCCAGGAAGAAACAGCAAAGGGAAACCATGTTGCAAATGGAAATGAAAAAGAAACGTCTACACGCTGTTTGTCAGTTCAGAACATTATGTTTATCTGCCAGCAAAAGCTAACAGCGACTTCACATAAACAAAATTTCTGGGGAAAATCATTTTGGGCCTGAAAATTCAAGATACGTGCAAAAAGGTTGCTATATCCAATAAGCAATTATCATTTTAGGCATAGATTCATTATGAATTACTTTTGGATAAATGATCAATAAAATCCATACACGTAAATTTACTTCCAGATTCTGGTTATTGCCTTGTTTTAGTAATATTTTTGTGCTTAATGCACAAAGGTGATGGAACTTGCATGAGACATTTTCTATGATGTGGAATTTGGAAAATGGAGAGTTCAAATTAGGATTTGCAACTGTCAGGCATAAGTCCAGGGAAAATACCTTCTCAGCTGAATACACATAGCATGCAGTCAAATATGTGGTTATGTTTAATCATAAACTTTCCGGCAGTGATACAATAAACCTGTGGCCAGAGAGTTATAATAATAATTTAAAAAAAAAAAAAAAAAAAAAAAGAGGGAAAAAAGGGGATGTAGAGGGTGTGCTTTACAAAATAGCAAATATATTTGCCCCTTGCCAGTCTGCAACAAATGCAGACTGTGATTGTTTTTTCAACTTTATTTTGAAATTTTTAAAATCTTGCTTGATGTGCCAGCTTCATTAAATACATTAATTGCTTGTGGTTTGCAGTGTTTCTTGATGGAAAATGCCTTTGTTTTAATTGTACCATCCAGCTGTTAGATTCTAATGTGTAAACAAAATTAAATGCTTATCTCTGTCTCTTCTGTGTTTGATTTAAAGGTGATGATACAATGACAGGAGATGGAGGAGAGTACCTTAGGCCAGAAGACCTCAAAGAACTAGGAGATGACTCTTTACCAAGCAGCCAGTTCTTAGATGGTATGAACTACCTGAGGTACAGCTTGGAAGGAGGGCGGTCTGACAGGTATTTGCCTGGACACATATCCTTTCTCTTGGTATGAGTGTTTGCAATCCATTCCTCGGTTTCTTTAACTCAAGGGAGACAAAGGATGATGTACTTAACATTTCTTTACTAAGTATGTCAAGGTATCAGCTACCACTTTGTAGGAGGAAGACATGGTCAGGAGGAATATTTCCTAACCAGTCCAGAAATTAATACATCTGGCACTAATACTGTATTCAGAATCTAGTGAATAATTTGTTTGATTCTTATTTGGTTCTTGAAAAAGTGTGGCTTGCTTTATTGTCTTTGTGGTCAGGCAAAGGAAGAAGTCTTGTCTTGGAATGGACTCATAAATCATCTTGATCTTCTCTTTACATGAGTCAGAGATTGTGTGGGTAGGTGAACAGTGTGTGTGTTAGTGTTAGGTGAGCTGACTTTCTTTTGAGCGTTTTGTGGGGAATTGACAAGGTTCACAAAAAAATAATTAAAAATGAGGTCTTGGCAATAGAAATAATTTGTAGTCTACATCATTTTCCAGCCTTGACTGTTATGCTGGCAACATTTCTGAAGCTCAGTGAAATCAGTAGGATCCATTCTGTTTACTTCAGTAGACTGTGAATTGCTGCTGGAACAAAAGATGTCAGGAAACAGTTCACTTTGCCTCACAGCATGTGTACGCCCCTCATCAATGAGGTCTTTTAAACTTGCAGCCTTTGTTGGTTTTTAGACAGCTTCAGTGAATCCACTGAAAACAGAGTGACTGTATTGCTTTTTAAGTCTCAGATGATGTTTATGAACTGCATCAGAATGCTTAAAAATCAAAACCTTTTATGATGCTTTTTCAATGGTAAAAATGTTTTTGTGGGGTTTTCATTTTTGTTGTTGTTTTTGTTTTTTAAGAGGTTGTATGAAATGATTGTGCAGCCAAGTGTTAAGCCAGTTTTTGCTCCCATTTAGAAGAGTTTAACTTTCAAAAAACTGTCAGTGGATTTCAGTAGATTTTCACAAGCATATAATTGATGTGTCCTATTTAGAATTCAATGAAAATGATTTCACATTGTTTATCATGCGTGGTTATTTTGAAATGAAACAAAATGATAAAGAGAGAAAGTATGAAAAGAAGAACATCTTTCCATGGTATCATCCTCTGTCGCTGTCAGGTTACTGGTTCTAAGAATTTTCAGACACTACTTAAATTATTTAGTTGTTGTTGTTTTTTTCTTATAATTTTCATTGCATTACACTGGCTTTTTAAAGAAATTCAGCAAAGCAAAATATTACTAGCAGCTTCTACTCATATAATCTTGTGCATTAACAATTTGATTTAAAAACATATTATTTTCTTTTGTAACCATCTTCCGTTTATTTTATTTCTCTCTCCCCTTCATTCTTTTTCATATGCTTACATAGCACCATGCCCAGGTAGGTATTACATAGCATGAAAACATGTCTCTCTATCCTTTCATGGCACTCGTCTCTCTTCATTCATTTTGAAGGCCTGCTGTGTGCTGAAATGTTAATCTTGAGAACCAAATGAATGATGTTTCTGTTGCACATGGTTGTGGTCTTGAATGAGTATGATATGCATAGGTGAATACAGATACAACAGTACTATCAATAGGACAGTAGAAAGGTCACGGTATGACATAGCTACTGTACCACAGAAACTCCCCTCAAGTAAGAATCAGGAAAGCTGCACATGATCGCAATGGCTGGAAATTTTCCTCTCATCATGCTGCTGGGAAAGTTAGCTGTTTTCATTTTCTATCTGAAAGAACAGTGGTAGAATAAAAAAAATAAATAGAATGGGCTACACAATTTGGATTCCCTCTTTGGATATAGAGGGCAAGAACCATTTTAGGCCATATGAGTTCATCAGTATTTGAATATACTCCTTTTCAGTGTAGGTGCCTTCCACCTTTTGTCCGTGATATCTATGAGGAAACTTTTCAGTCTATAATAGTGAGGTATTTTCAAGGCTGATTTATACTGTTTTCAATGACACAGGTTATTTTCCCAGGTTTCTGAAGCACTATACACTTCCCACAGTGATATATACACTCAGCTGGACTAGAGGTTACTAGATCTGTCTAGGTGAACAAGTGGATGGGCAAGTACTGCAGTATGGTCTTCTAATTATCCAGATTAGAAAGTTGGCTAGAGTATACTGCTTTCTTTTTCTGAATACCATCTGGGATTCATTCAGGGCTTAGGAGAGGTGAATGATACATGCCTGCACATATCTAAACACAGGCAAGGCATACGGTAAGAACTTTGTAGGGTTGTTGGGTTTCACAGTTCACCTGCTGTGGCTGAGGACAGTGCTACTGACTTCTCAAACTGGGACGGAGATGTACCAGCCAAATTTGAATCTGCGCTTAGACATTAGTGTTGATTGGGAATCCACTTACAAGATTCCTGAAGAGCTATTACAGAAGTAAACAATTGTTTCTGTCTGATGACACTACACTTCCTTAACTGGACTGAAATTTCAGACAGTGTCTTTGTTTGTAGATCTCAGAATCACAGACTTCAAACAAACTACTGTTCTTCATTTAGCTGGTGCAATGCACAGAAGAGGGGCAGTGTTGCCTGAACACTACTTTTGAAATAAACAGTAGAAATAAACAGTAGAAAATTAAAATTAACTTATTGCAGACCTCAGTCATGTTTGTGCGTACCTTGTCTTTTGATGAAGTCCATATCCTCAGAAGTATTGGGTATTTACTGGAAGTAGCATAGATGTGCTGTGTACTGGAAATGTACTAGGTTGCTTGTAGTGGTATTAATAGTAATGTCAGGCACTTGTAGGAGAACATGGACAAAATCACCATGCAGATGATCAGTCAATTTTAGTACATATTTCCTTTCATTAATATTACACGTTATATTAACGGAGTGGCAGAACCTACAGTTTGGCTGGTGAACTTCTTTCCAGCATTGCATGGCACAGCAAAGCAATTCTGAAAATCTCAAGCATTGAAGTGGAAAAAGTCAAATGTTGGCAAGTGGGGTCTGCTATTGGAGCTTATTTTCCACCCAAAGAACAAATGTTCATTGAAATACTGTTATTATGAGTAAGCAACATGTATTCTGCCTACCTAGTTCACACTAAAATGTTTAACCAAAACATCCTTCTGTCAAAAGTCTCTTTCACATTGTTTTTTTTCTGGAATGATTTTGTGCAGACAGGGTGAACTACTTGAAATCAAAATAATTTTTGTTTCAATGAAATCAGAATTATATTCCAGAAATGCACAATCCCAGAAATATTCCAAATATCAGCCTTACCTGTCTTACTTCTTTTACTTGTCAGGGGGAAAGACATTACATGACATGTAAAAGAGATTGCTTGGTGATGGGCATTTTGTTTTTCTCAAGACTTTTCTAAGGTTGATCTTTGTGTAATGCTTATCTGTGTTTTCAGTATTGTATAGTTCATCTATTACGCTAAGTAGGCCATTAGTATCTGCCAGTCATAATAGCATCAATCATTCTACAGTGTTACATACTTGTAATACAAATAAGATTATCATTTTATTTTAAAAAAAAGGGATTAAAGAAGGTGTGTGGGGGGGAGTGAAGTTAGCTATTATTCCAAAAGGCTGATTGTTCTGAACCAGAGGGTAAAACCTGATTTCTGACATGATCTGCATTTAAGTACTTGAATGTCATGTCCACAGTGTATTTGAGACATTGATTATTAATTATCCCTAAAAAAATCTACATTTCTGAATAAATGCCTGCTGTTCTGATCCAGTGCATTAGTCATTATGAGTAGTACTCATGGATGTATAAGCCATGAAAAAAAAGCTACTACTTTTGGTTACATGTACTGTATTCACCAGAGTACAGAACAATATCACAAAGTGCACATACATCATCTAAAGGTGGTGGATCCACTATTAAAAGTCACGTTTAGATGCTCCTGCTAGTGAATGCGTATAGAGCACCAAGCTAGTGCTATTTGATAGCAGAAACCCCGTTTATCTCAATATTTCCTTCTGTGGTGTGTTATTTGTCTTTTTGGCTTTTTGCTACCGAATACTGCAGTTAAATTCTGAGCCAGTGCTTGAAAGCAGCTTACTTACTGCCTTGCATCACTCATTGCTACAGCAACCAGTTTTCTGTGGAGCTGTATGTACTTAATGAGAAAACAGTGCTGACATTCAGATTGCCTCTCTAAAGATACTGTTGGCATACAGAGGAAGAATTTTGTCTTATGCAGAAGCTTGTGGCTGGCTACAATTCACCTTGCTGTGTGTACCTTCCAGGGGACAATATCAAGCTTTACTCATTTAAAATTGTAATGGGGTTAGTGTAGATCATAACTAAGCTCTAGAAAGTGTCATTTCAGATTTTCTTTGGATTTAGCATTCTGTTTTTCTTGCGGTATGTAGCAGGAGAGAGAATTCTTCCAAAGAGCCTTACTTAAAAGGAATTTGTGTTTCTTATAATTAAGGAAATAATCATGCCACAAAGCCAAGTATAAAGCATTTGTGAATATAAAGTAAACTGTAAAAGTAAATCACCTAGATTAATCTCTAGGTTCTGCATTCGAAATGAATTAAAAGTCAGTTAAAATGCTTTGTGGCCTTTGGTCAGAAAAATAGCTTAACAGATTTGTAAAGCTCTATTTTTTCCCCTCATGACTACTATATACTCCCCCTGGAAGCTGCATCATATTGCTAATTGCACGCTTTTTTTCATTCTCCCACTTGATCTATCATCACACCTTTGCAACATCATCTGTACTGCTGATCTATTGCTATGGCATCCTACCAACCTACCAGCCTGCGATCCTTCAGTTCAGACAGGTCTCATACACTGAGCCACACCTCCTACCTGAGGGACAGTGCCATGATTGACGACACTGTTGTAATCCCTAACCAGCAGGTAAGCACATTCTCTTAACTTTACACTTTGTTTCGGCAAATATGGAAATACACAAAAATTACTGTTTAAATTGTACAGAGAACATACAGTGTGTGCTGCTTTATCTATTGTAATATAAATCTCTTTAATTGCAGTTGATGCTTAATGTCATATTATACTATGCAATATTAAGCTCTATTCCAAAATAAATGACTATGCTGTATGAATATAGGACAAAGACAATAATGTTCTCCATTTTACTGTACTAATAGCCATTGGGCCCAAGAGTTGAGTGATCTGATGAACTTAAAGCCACTGTCCTCAAAGTTACTATCCTGAAGCATACCTGTAAGTTAAGTAAAAATGATTCAGGAAATGCCACTTTGATAAATCAGTGTTTATTTCAGTGGGACCACTGAAATAAAGCAAGTGTAAAATGTTATAGTAAGGGGTTTCTAATATCATTTTGCTACTATAGTTTGTTTTCTTCTGAAGAGAATTCAAGCACTCTAGGTAGTACTATGCAAAATGCATCTTATTGTTTAATTGATTAATTGAGTTAATTGTAGCAAAAACCAACAAACAACACATTTTTTTTGGTTTACCAAGGTAACTACTCTGGCTAAAGAAGCAGAAAGGAATTCCTATCGCTTAAGTTGGGGGCCTGAAAACTTGGACAATGTGGCTCTTTCTTCCAGCCCTATTCATTCAGGGTAAGTGTATCAATTAGCCTTGTCTTAAAATTAAAAAAAAATAAAAAGAGAAAGAAAGAAAGGGAGAAAGAAACAGAATACTTGCAGTGGCAGTAGTTTTAACAGATTCTTAACTGAGAGTTGTTTTTTTAAATTCATCATCTCCTAGAGAAGTCAATAAATTGTTACAATCACTTAAGTTCTGGCAACTCTGAATACTAAGACTACCTACCCACTGAAATCCAGTGAAATTATGCAGGTCAGCTTTCTGTCAAGTTCCAGAGGAATAAGATAATTGTCACATACACATGTGCATCTGTATGAGTTTTATGGGAAAAAGTCATTTTTAAAGTTAGTAATAACTGAAGCCACAGGGCTCATCAGTCTTAGTGGCAAAGTACTTTCTGTGCTAATTAAGTATGTAAACACAAACTCTAGTGCTTGTCAGAATTATTAATTAAAAACAAAACAGAACAACAACAACAAAAAAAAGAGGACTTTAAATTACACGAAGTGTGTAATGGACATGCACATAAACATTACATGGTTTATGCATATTTGGCCACTGTATATATGTGTTCTCACAATTGACTTTCTCTAAGCATTTGCCTTTCAGCCAAGACCATTGAAATATAGTAACACAGGTCAAAATGTTGGCCCAGTCAAACTCTTACTAATAAAGCTTATCATGGTTGGCCTCAAAATCTGTGCATGCATTTGAGTGTTTGGAATAGTTTTATTCTTTACACTGAGTTTGATACTTGTGCCAAGAGATTTGATGAGACGTGTAGATGAGTTAGTAACAAACATGCAATACAAAAGCATTTCATTTCTGTGGAGCTATGTAGTATGCAGAATGGCTGGACATCACAAGATGAAAGGTTTTTTGTTAATCTCAAATTAGTTTGCAGTCCATATCTTTCAAAGATAATACTGGAGTCCCATCTGGAATGGCAGGCAGTTCTGGGCTAGGAGAGAAACAATGTTGTCATGTTGTGCAATGTTGTGCAAATTGACTGATCTATGGCATATACGAGGAGTTTGTTAGCTGGTAGTAGGATATTTGGATGTGGCCAGTGTTGTTTGGGTATGTTTTTTGAGCTCTATAACTAACAAATGAAATGACTATGCTTAACTTGTACAATATACATGTTATTATCAATGCCGAGATATAAGCTTTAAAATTGGTTTTGTGTTTATTCTAACTCTACATAGTTTACAGACTTTTTCCAAAGGATGTATTTCTTTTCAGTTACAGCAAGGTAGGTCTTTCTAGTGATTGCAGAGGATGAACTCTTTCTAGATGAGTAAAATTTATTTCGTGATCAAAAAAAAACTAGTGGTTTAGATCTTTTTTGATGACAAGGATGCTGTTCTTAGGGTAAGAATATCTGATTTTAAGAGCAACAACTCTCTCTGCATCCTTGTATGCGACAGTAAAGTTCAACACCACACAAATTATATTTTTTTCGTATATCTTCTAAATACTGTAATAAAGAAATCTATATTGACAATTGCTCAGCCTTTGGAAAAGACTGTACAACATTTCATTTTTATCTCACTTAGATTTATCAAAATTATCATGTTAGATTTATTCAAGATACGAAAAACTGCTGGGGTGCATCTTTTTTACAAAAATAGATTGCTATTAGAGTTATGCTTGTAAGACCCCTTTTTAAAAGTGAAACTATTGTAGAAGTATGGTGTGCATGATTGTTGCATTCACTTAACAGAAAGAAAGCAGATGTATTTGTCATCTATATTCCTTCCATCACCTACACACTTCTTTAGATACACACTATTATTGCTAGGTTATTAGGAACGAGCAATATTGCTTATGTTTTGGGTACAAGCACTGAAGTAGCGTATACCAGAAAAGAAACACTATATAAACATTGCTAATAGCTTTAAGCAGGAGTATGCCCTCGCTTTTGCTCAAGACGCTGGAAATGTATTGAATGTAGACCACATTTTTTTATGAAGTAACATATCAGCAAAGTATTGGACGAAGCTTTATTTGGCACAGATTGTCTTTGTTTTGTGTTCTCTGCAATCTGAGAGAAAATTGTTGTTATTCTCTCCTTGCACTACTTCAGTGGCTAACTCTGAATTACTGAGTTCTTATCAACCTCCTATTGTAGAGAAGTGTTTCTGTGGATCACAGTGTAATGTGTCCAATCAAAAAGGTAAACTTAGAACTATTCTCTGGGTATGAAATTTCACAGATGTATGTTTCAATCTTTGCATAACTAACTGAAACTTCTCCTGGGTCTGATATTTCTGAAGGGGAAAAAGTTTCAACTATCCATTTAAAACTTAAATGTAACTGTTTCAGTATGCTGATGAGTTCATCAGTATGACATGACAGACAAAATCCTTAGAGTCTTTGGCAGCCGTTTCAAAAACAATAAAACAATTCCCTCATTAAATGTAACACTCTTGGTGCCCACTGTCTCAACATAAACATCTCCTAGTCATTTTTACACAGTTAACCATTTCTGAATAGTTTAATACATTGGATTAAGGAAAATGTACGAATTTAAACTTCCTTTTAGCAAATCAGATTTACTTCTGATAAAACTATCTGATTTTACAAATTCAGCAAAGGTAAGGATTTGTCTTCGTACCAGGAAGTCTGGATGCTGAATGTTCAATAGGGTAGTATTTTATCACTCCGCTGGTAATAAAAGGAGTGTTATGCATAATTTCCTGCTGAAGCGTTATGGGAGACAGAACTAACACCTACATAAATGCAAATATGCTTCACAGTTTTAATCTGATACCTCACAATATTCTACCGTGCAAGAGCACATAATATTTTCATTAAGTTGGAAGGCAAGAAAAAATGCTGAACTGAATGGTTTCTTTTCACTTGCAGCATTTAGACATTTCTTGTCAGTCAGTATGGTGTTCTTAGGCTTCTATCACACGCAGTAGCTAAGTGTGAATGGTAGAGAGAAGACTGAGTGTAAGATTTTCAGGTATAAGTAACGTGCAGAATTAAGTTGTTTTCATTCTTCAGTTCTGGTGATATGGTGAACAAAATCTCCCAGTTTAGTTCTGTAGATTAGATTCTAAGAATTTTCCTAGCTGATACATAAAGACATGGTAGATAAGAAGAAAGGCAGATCTGTCATGCTGTCAGAAATGTGGCAGTGGGAGTGAGGAGCTTTGTGTTGACGTGCTGATATTAGCTTGCTTCCGTGTCCTGGAGCAAGATACATAGTAGCACTAAAGGTTTTCCAACTCTTAATTTGCTTGCAATAAAATGCCTATTTAATGAAAAATACTGTTTTTATTTTCTTACTTTGATGAAGGAGTTATTAACATATTTGACTAATAGGTGTTTCAAGTGTATCAGTATTTATATCTGACAAAATTAAATAGCTGGGCTATTATTAAATTTACCTTTCTGGAAGTTGTTTCTTCCATCAGTGAAAAAGGGATAAGGACAAGGGAGTTGGTAGCTGGTACTGTGACAAATAATGTGAATTATCATTCTTAGCTGTCTGTCTGCAAAAAAGGAGACTGGATCCTTACTAACAAGGTAAACAAAATATATTTTGAGTGTTGTATTTTGAATCCATAATATTGTTTCCCCAGTGTGACATTCATTTCCCAGAAATAGTAATGGAAACAGGACCTGGCAGCTACCCGCTGATACTCATTTCTAAAATCTGAAAACCTAAATGATTTCAAATTGTATTCTAGCCTTATTCAGGAAGTCACAATGAAGTAAAACAGGGGGTATATTTCATTAACAGAAAATCTCTGTTTCTGTCAATGGGAGAAAATACAATGGAGATACTGATAATAACAAGCAACATCGGAATACTAACTGACCTTATGACACATTACTGAGAGCCTAAACCAGTCAAACTGAAAGTTTAAAATTTGTCATCCTGTAGTGGAGAACAAAAGGAGGACAATAAACATGTTGAAAAGGAACAATAGAATATATAGGTAGGGAATTTAAAGAATAGAAAATCATGATTTCTTGTGTTATCAGAAACACTGTCTCGAAATAGTCTAGACACGTACTTTTGATATATCATGGTCTAAATTTAAATGTGTTTACAGAAACCACTTATAGTCTGTTTCTGAAAGATTTACTCAGATTCTAACTTTACATTTTATATATCTGATTTCCAGTACATAGAGAAAGCAGAGCATTCTAGCTTTACTGCTGTTGTAGTAGTAATCATTTGTAACCAAGGATGTTTATGTAGGCTTACTTTTCATACCTCCTTCTACTTTCTCACCTGTAATGAATATGCATATAGTGTATATATTCATGTGTTTAATTTAGAAATCTGTTTCATTTTTCCAGTATTTCAGTATTTTATTTAACTCATTTATTTTTCTTTTCTTTACTTTCTTGATGTTAAATCATCTATTCTGTTGCAGATGCTCTTCTCCATGTCTTGATCATGACAACAGCAGGTGAACTTCTGCATAATTTCTTTCTTTAATATGTTGCACCTCTCATCTGCCATATTTATCCTTCTCTCTTACCTCACTTCAGGCTGCTTTAGTGTTTTGATAATGCACATTAGTCAAGAGGAAAAAAAAAACCCGCTCTGTCAATAACAGTTACACATGAACCTATTTCTCTTCTTATGAGTGAGCATCCACTCTCTCCCATCTGCTGTTATGTCCTATATGAGAAAATGCTGGGTACATTATAGGTCTGCTGCAAACAGCCTTGTCAAACTTCCTATATATTTCTAATTTGTTTTAACCCTTGATTTAATTAACAGTAAATTTTCTTTATCAGTGATCTGGATGGATATTGTTAAAAGAAAGGAAAAAAAAAAAAACCAACACAAAAAATGCAACACGAACCACTGTAAATAGGTTTGGTATCAAATTTCATTTCACAAAGTGGACTTTTTCTCTTCACTGTATAAAGAATGTTGCAGAATCACTTCCTGGCCATATCTTCCAAATTATGCCACACTGTTGGAACTAGTAGAATAACAGTGCTGCATTTGGAAGAAATGAAATTGGATTCCATATTTTTAATTTTTCATACCAAGTGCATTTTCTGTGTTAAGCAGTGATTTTATCACTGACACGTCACTTCCTGCACAGAGATCTGAAGTGGTACATTCCCATTATGTTCACCTAGCAAATGAGTTGTTTACTGACACAAAATTTCATCTCCTTTAACATAATCATGGAAAAAGTATAAGATTTCAAAAATATTCAGTTGCGCAAAATTAAGTGGCTAAATAAAACCCCAAACTACAGAACCATATTTTTAGGTGATGTCACTCAATCTCTCCAGAGCTGACAAATGCAGCAAAGAGAATATTATCATGAGTTATTACTTCTAATGGATTCTTGTGTAGAATCATGTTTTTTGTCCTCCTCAAATGTGTATTTTGCCTTGTGTACACATGGCATAGCTGCAGCCTGATCAAAAGCACACTGAGGTAGTCGATTAACTTGCTGTTGACTTCAGTGGGAGCTGGAGCAAGGCCTTTTCTCTTAATTTCAGTTCTATGGTTTTCCTTCTCCAGCTGAACACTTTACAATGGCTGAAGCACCCTGATTGTCTGTTTCTGCTTCTTCTCACTGCAACTTACACTGAATGCTGCTATCTCCTTGTTTCCCATTTTCTTTGATAAAATTAAGATAACATACACGTATAAGTTCTTAAATGTGTCTACAATGGATGTGCTCCAGCTAGCTGTAGCTTTTTGACTGTATTTTGCTACCTGATGAGAGCATGTATGCCTGCTTAGCTAGTTTAAAGGATAATCATATCTGAATTGAGCATATGAAAGTGGTATATTGAGTTTGCCTATTCTGATTTTGTGTGGATTAGAAGAACTGCTGCCTGTTCTAGAAAGATACTTCATGTTGCTAGACTTGCATGGCTCTTCAAATGATTCTGCAGAGTGAAAAGTGTGTTGAGTGCTGCCAACACACTTGCATTTACAGCTACCTAGAAGCGTGACTCTTCTGCAAAGCTGTTTACATAAGTGGTTCTTTAAAAACCACACAGTATCTGTCTTCTTTCTCCCCCTAGTGTTGACATATCTATCTTTTGTTTGTAATCCTGCTGCCTTTTAAATGAGCATAGATAGAAAATAAGATTGCGTTAATTCCATATGAATAAAAATGGGAGAGGGAATAATGACACAGGATGAGATGTGAAAAATTTACGAATTATTGGAAATCACTGTAATTTTTGTCATACAAAGGTGGATAAATCCAATGCATAGATTGTGTTTTGTTCAGGTGGAGCCATCAGAAAACTCACTGATGTTTGCTTTGCTATAGAAGGCTTGAAAGATATAGGGGGCTTTTCCATATGTCCTTAACTAGCAGTATGACATAGCCACGTTGCTTGACATATGCCAGGTGTATTTGCCAGATTTAGTTGCTTTAGAATTTAAGGAAATTAAACGGTCTATACCATTCATTAGTAGGTATAGCTAAATTAGAGGTGAATGGGTAATGCTTGATTAACTGCTAACCATGTGTTTAACAGAAGCTTGAGTAGCATCACCTGCAGTCTATAGCTTACTTCTATAAGAGAATTGCTTTTGGTATTATTTTTCAAATCCTGATTTTTCCTTCATTCTCTTTAAAAGAGAGAAGGCAATATTTTCCCCAAAGGTAATTTGTTTCATTGATTTAGCTATAAAAAGCCCTAATAATTTCACTGCCACCTCGCTAAGTCACAGGAAAGCTCAGTATCAGTCCCGTGTGCAAGACTGCATAAATATCAGTGTCATATGTTTGTATCATGGATCATTTCTAACTCAACCTTTAAAACTGTCAGAAATGAAAACTTTGAGTAAGTCTGTCTTGACTTCAAGTACTGACAAAGCTTGTGTCATTTTTGCCTTTTTCTGACACACAGATTTTAACTTCTTCACTTTAACCCTTAATTGGCTTTGATTTTGAATCATCACTTAGTTAAAATCCATTTTTTGCAATGAGTTGTCAAGATAATTCAAAGTTAATGCTTAAAAGGGATGCCTCCCCAGTATCTAGCTATCATGGGAAAGACATTTAAAATGTGTTCTAAAGTAGACTTTTTCTGATGAAGGTTACGTGACAATTTGTTCTATGACTTGATCAATCAGTTCATTGATTTTGGCTGCCTTTGAAATGACTCACGGGAACATTTTCAACTGCCCAAATGTTTTTTGCTATTTATATTGTTTTCCATCTGCTCAGTTTTACCTCGTTTTTCCTTAACTGTATTAATCCCTGCTAACGTTTTCCTTCCTCTATTGTGCCATTTTAAGCCCTTCTGAAAATTGTAGCTATTGTATTTCTGTGGAGTTCCTGTAAGTTGTTGTTATTATCATTTTATCTTCTCTTTAATTTTTAAAACTACAATAGATGATCACAGAAGCATATATCTGCCTAATTTTTCTCAGAATGCCACTTTTCCTCTCCTTTTCTGGTGAAAATTTGTAAGAGCTTTCTGATGCTCTTTAATCCTATTAACATTTTTTCTTTCTTTTATTTGTATTTTTCTCTTGAGTTCTTCACAGCCATTTGTGTTTCATTTTAAACCCCCCTCTGATCTTCATTTTTTGTACATAGATGCTTGTACTTCTTCTTTCTGCAGTTGGGCAATGGAGTAAAGTTTCATGCTTAGTCCAAAGTAATTTTTTTTGCAATGTCCAGCTCACATGACCAGAAGAAGTATATAAGGTGTTAGGGCTTTTCATACTCCAGTACTATTTATTATTTTCTTTTTGATCTTAGGAATTTACAATGAAAAAGTACCACTAATTCCAGCGGTGGCTTAATATCTGCCAATGTTCCTGCTGGTTTTGTTTTTTCTTTTGAGTAGAATCTCTTCTACTTTAGTCTTGCCACTTTACTTCTGGTAGAAGAAACATTAGGAAGAGAAGACATAGTGACGAGGGAGCAAATAATTAATCTGAATATTAATTTCCCTTTATATTAGTCATACTTTTTTTTTTTCCACTTTCATGTTTCAGAAAGTGTGTTTTATTAATATCATCCGTAGGTTTGTATGAATTACTTTGATATTGATATACATAGTCCCTCAAAACAAAGATTTTCTAGTCCTGGAACAATAACATCACAGTCCTGGTGCCTTCCTATAGGGCAAGTAAATGGAAAAGGATGCTGCTATGATTCAGAAAATACTTTGTTATAAATTATTTTCTTGACTCTATTGCCTATAAATATCCAAACCAATGTGGATTGTGCCAATTTAAAAGTTTAAAATAAATTGGACTAAATAAATGGGTAAAAAAAATGAGTTCAGCAAAAACTTAAGAAACAAACAGGGTGGAATGGCAAAAAAGAATATAATTCCACATTCTTGTCAGCTCTAGAAATCCTACGTCTGTATGCTGTCTTTTCAGATTCTTAAGATGTGGCTTGTTGAACTGGGAGCTTTCTCCCCTTTGCTTTCTTTCTTTTGTACTGCGTTAATGCTATCTCTTCCTAGTTCCCCAAAATCACTTTGCCTCAAATTTCACAGTAGTGGATGGCTGTTTTTTGTGTACTAGCTCTTGTGTATTTTTTGTATGATAATTGGCACCATTCCTTCTCTGCTGTCTTCACACTAGGCTGTGTTTGCCTGAATTTGCTATGTAGCCAGAAGCCACAGAACCCTTCAGAAATCTCCCATTTCCTGTGGGAGTCTGTTTCAGAGATACAGCACAAATATATTTTTTGCTATATACTGTGATGAACATTCCATGTTTGCTAGATTTTATTCTTGTTATTTCATAAATATGTTAGATATTCTGTATGATAGAAACAGCTGTTTTTATAGTAAGTAATCATATCTGACTTTTTTTCTCCTCATCATTATTATCTCTGTGTCCACCTTTCAGAGACCTTTCCCCGTTCTTCCACTCTTTGAAGTGCTAGTTGCTTTCAATGGCAGATAACTGAGAGACCTTGCTCTGACGTGCTTTGGCTGCCAGACAAATTCAGTAAACTTGAACTGAAAGAAATAGTTGCAACTTTAATTAAAGCCTGAACACACACAGCTATCGCTTTACATCTCAAGTGTGTACTAAAGAGAAACGCCATGTTTGATTTTTAGTTGGTCTGTATTAGATTCTGAGTATTGCAGCTGTGGGAACACAGGCTTATTACTGGAGGGGGGAATGAAATATCAGGCTCTTAAAGATGTTTGAATTCAAAGCCTTCTCCTGATCCAGCTTTTATGTTGGTTATACAATCTGGATTGTGTTATATGTGCTTTGTGAGAAAGCACTACTGATCCTGAACTCTGCTTGTCTTTAAGTAAGTCTGAGTGGTGTAGAGGAAAAAAAAGCATTATACTATAAGGAACAGAAGCCATTACTATGGTTGGAAGTGAGATTATTAGATTATTAGCTTTGGACCCTCCCCTTTTGTGTGTATGTATTCTTCTAGCAGCGAGCAGTGTTCTTGGCATTGCTGAGCCACAGGGAGATAAGCTGAGGTGGATATAAGACAGAGAGGTGAACTAGCACTGGTATTGTCAGTGATGGACAGAAAAGGAAGATGATCCTGTTAAAGTATGCCATCTTGAGTATTATGTCAATAATGACTAATAAATGAATCACAAACATTGTATTAATGACAGCTTACACAATCAAAAATGTGAATGCTTGTTTAATTCAGTAAGTGTACTCATCAGCTTCTGGTAATTATGGGGGTAGTATTTCTGTTGCTCATAGTATTAGCACCAAAATGTGAAACTCTTCTTCCAGAACTCAGTGTTATTAACTACCTGTAAAGCACCCGTTATAATATGATTCTCTGAAACGTAATTCAAAACACTTTGATGACACCACTTCATACAGTTAAAGGAAAATTGCTATGCAAACCGCAGAGCATTATTGCAACAATTGAGCATTTAGTATCTGTTAAGCTCTTCTTTCATCTGTGCTTTAAAATGTATAAAGTATGTATTTTGTGAAGGAAGCTCCCATTTTTTCTAAATTAATCTCCAGAGAATCAAAGCCATAAAATGTTTTCATTTTCTTTCTTTTCCCCCTTGTTAAAACCACAGAAACACCAACCTCTAAGGAATGAGATAATGGTTGTACTACCCAGACTTTTACACTTAACAAAACCTAGAGGTATATGAATGGCAGTAGAATAGGAGACTGCATGTGTGAGAAAGACTGGCATCCATGGTGCATGGTGTGCTTCTGACTGGCACTTGTGGCTCCTTCTCATCATCCATTTTTCTGACTTGCACGGTGTGTTGAGTGTTGTGTTTTTACAGCATGTGGAATTACTTGTAGCTGTGTGGATATTGAACGGACGCAATGTTTGTTGCACAGAATGGTCAAGGGGACAGTGGGAAAAATACCTATATTTGTAACTCACGCTATAAGGGCTTTTCTCTATTGCAGGTCCTTCAGTAGCATTTCTGCGCCTCCCCCTGTGGTGATTCTATTTTAGTGGCTAGAAGTAGGCCTGATATCGTTCTGTCTCATCTACTCTAATTTTCACTTCCAGCAACCTGACATTCCCATTCTGCATCAGGCATGATTCCAAGTCATATACCAGTAAAAAAAAATGAAGTAATTCTATACTTTTCCCAAGAATTTCCCTAACCTTTGTAGCACATGTTTCAAAATCTACCTGTTGGTTATATATGGAACTACAGAAAGTTCAGCCAGTAAGAAATTCCACGACATGTTTTTATCTCTTTTAAGAAAAAGATATAAGAATTTATCTTGTGCTACTGCCTGTAGCTATAAGCTTTCCACTGGGACATAGTACTGCTGTGCAAAGTAGCACAAAAAGACAAAAATCCATAAGTAGAACTCCTATATAATACCTGGTAGCCATTGTCAGCTCAACAAAATCCAAATTTGTCTTCAGGTGATAATGACATGCTGTCTGTCCATCCCAACTCCTGTTTGAAATTCTTTCTTTAATGGCATGGAGGATTATTTCTTTAATAAATCAAGGATTTTTATTGGTTCTACATCTTATCCACCATTACTTTTTCGTAATTTATTTGTAATTTCCTAACATATATATATTTCTAATAATCTCTTGCCACGGGGTAAGGAAGAAAAGTGAGGTCTCTAAACCTAGTGTTAGTCACTTTTTTTTTTTTTTTTGTAATGCTTTCTCCTACCTTAAAACGTATCTTTCAACAATCTTATTATCAAGGGAACAGTTCTTTCTTATAAGAGATTAATATTAAAGAAAGAGGGAGTTTTTGACATGTTGGTGATTTTTGACATAAATCAGTGATTTATTAAGAACTGCATCCACACACTCTAGAATTAAATTTGATTTTTTTTTTTTAAATCGGAGAACTTAATCTGAGAATCCCCTTCATTCAGAATTTGCTTTAATAAATAAAATAAATTATTTTAGGATATACTAGTTTTGTAAAATACGTACAAGAGTGCCAATTTTGCATTATAGATGTTCACACGTACGCAGTAGCAATATTTGTGATTACCTTTTTTCTATATATATAGTCATGTGTGTGCACTCCCACCCCCCCAGAGCTCACACACGTCTACTAGTGACTGCTGGTAGTTCTACCAACAGCAGCAATGTAACGTAAGACTGTTCCTGTGAAGAACTCTTAGATGCTAGTTGTCAGTTTAAGTAATCAATGATCTTAGCATGCTTTAGTGCTTCATATGGGAGAAAGGCTTTTTCTAATCATGTGTTCCTAGAGAGAGAGCTGTATTTGTATTTGTTACGTATGTGAGACATAACCAAAGGGATTTTGATATGCTTTTGTATCTAATAATTTTTCCTGATTTTTCAGCTTCCTAGTTAGTTTCATGGTGGATGCTCGTGGGGGTGCCATGAGAGGCTGCAGACATAACGGACTGCGAATTATTATTCCTCCGCGGAAATGCACTGCTCCAACACGAGTGACTTGCCGCTTGGTGAAACGTCACAGACTGGCCACCATGCCTCCCATGGTGGAAGGGGAAGGCTTGGCCAGCCGTCTGATCGAAGTGGGACCATCTGGGGCCCAGTTTCTTGGGTAAGGGGTGCCATGTAGCCTAAAGGAAAACGTTCGGTATGTTTTCATGTGTTTGCAAGTTGCACTGAAATGGTTCCTCTTTCAAGATTTGAACAGAAAAAGATGATTGTGATATATGCTAAAAGACTGCTTGTGTGAAATGCAAATCTTCAGTTAGTTTTCAATTCACAAAGTTTTTTAAGCCTTTTCCTATGCAAACTGATTTTTTTAACCTCTTGCACTTCTTGGTTGAAGTGCTTTCCTGGATTTAATTATTACTAAGTAAGTGTTGTAATATTATAGTGGGAAAATCCCTTTGCAGCCAGAAAGTGCTGTTCGTACGAAATTTAAATATGTTCATACTAACAAATAATTAAATAATCTGCCTATTAGGTGTGAATAGCACAGCACTGATGTAAAGCCTGCTTCAAATGCAACACAGGTTACAGCTGCGTATCTGAGATGCTTGTGTTGTGTTATCAGAAGTTTGGGAAGCACAGTACCTTTGATTTTTTTAGGGTTGAAATTGCTAAATTAAGCAGTAGGACAACCTCAGAATTCCAGGTCATTTATTTGTCCTATGCTGCGATAACCGTAGAAAGATCAGATTTGTGTCTGCTGCAGAACTTGTTTTAGCAGTTTTCAGCTGAAAGCAGCAATTATCCATATGTTTTTTTAATTTGTTTTAATAAATATTCTCCATATCGGCTGTGGCATCCAAGAGTGGATGACTGAAGGAACGTAACCCCTTCTATTACAGTAAAAAGCAACCAATTTCAGAAATTGAAAAAAAATGACCCTATAAACTGCAATAGTTTAAATTCATCAAAATAAATCAGTTATTTAAAATGCTGTTGTAATAGGCAGCTATCAGAGCCACTATCATTGTTAATGATTTTTCTGAAATATTGGGATTAAGCAGAGAAAAAAAGTTGAGTAGTAGTTTTTAACTGCCCGCTGCTTTTATATGTAGTGTGAATGAAGAACAGACCCAAGGCGTGTTTTGACCACTTTACTGCTGCTCTAATCTGATAAGAAAGCAAAAGCAGTTCTGGAGCACCTGAGAATTTAATATGAAGATCAAGCCAGCCATTTCTTTTGACAGCTAGGATACCTGTTAATATCACAAATAAACAAGCGTGCTAATGAGATGCTTTGTACCCCTTACTTGTTTCACTCCTTGCTCATTTTTTTAAGAGAAGCAGAACAAAATCTAAAGAGCAGAAGAAATACTGTGCTGTCGCATTCAGTCTTCCCACATATAAAATAACCTTGAGTATCTCTCCTACTTTCTTTTTAATGGTTTTTCTATCTAATGAGAACGTCTCATCTGAAAGACTGGGGTACAGCAGGGTGTTATTCTTTCTCAGAGCTTTCCCTGAAAGCATTTTCGTATGTGTTGTACTGACAGTGAGATCAGAAAATGACTGTACTGATTGCAGAGATGCATTGTAAGGTACAAATCCTGTTCCCATTGAGTTCACTGCCAAAATTCCCATTGTTTTCTTGGAGCAAGAAGAGATCCTAAACTAATTAAATACATTTTGCTGATTTTGATCACCAAATTAGCATCTGTAGGATGGAACCTTATTCAGTGTACAGCCTAATTCCACTCTGTGGATCAGACAGTGGCACTGGCATTCTGGCAAAAAAAAATACATAAAGTTTATTTATGTTCTTTCTTTCACTGCTGCTTTGGATGTACTCAGTAAACTTCATCTGCCTACGGCTCCTCCCCCACTTAATGAGGGAGAAAGCTTGGTCAGCCGAATCCTTCAGCTGGGGCCTCCTGGGACCAAATTCCTTGGGTAGGAGAGACTTGAAACAAATTGATGGATGCTGACCTCCCTATTCTTCTCCTTCTTCTGCAATATGATTTTTTTTGTGTGTGTCATTGTGCACATGATATTGTCCCTTTCTATGATTTGAAATTTTCTATACCCAACCCTTAGTGGACCATTTTCAACCCTTGTGGTATGTGGTTTTGTTTTAGTGGTATGTTTGTATCTTTTTTCTTAAAGCACTGTGGCCTTCATTTTTGTTTTGGCATGAGATCTTCCTAGTTATGTGCTTGATGTCTGTAGCAAAGCAACCTGGATTGTGACCAAGAAAAAGAATCTACTGTAAATTTAAGATTTTTTTTTCAAGTACTAAGGAGTAAGATACATGTTAGATACCACCACTATAATAGAACAGATGACATTTGCTATGTATATGGTAACCTGTGTGGGTACTCTAGAAAACTGTATATACAAATATATTTATATTTTCTCTCTTATTTCCAAGAGTATGTATTTTTATGTGCTTATAAATATATTGTATGTACACATATGTGTGTATATTTACTTGTGTATATATATATGTATGCACACATATATTGATACCTATATTGACATCTGCTTGTAAGACAAGGCAAATTCTTATCTCCTATCCATAAATAGAAACCTAGATTGTCTTCTCAGACATCCTTTCCTCTCTCCCAGAGTGCAAATCCAGAATAAATTCATTGGAACATATAGAACAACTAAAGTAAAATTGGCACAGGACACAGGTGCCCACTGATTGCAGTGAAGTTATTCTGATTTGCACTACTGTAAATGAGATCAGAATTTGTCCCACTATTGATATGCATTACAGTAGATTCTCTTTGAAATGAAGTTGCACAGGTTAACCCAGACAGTAGTGACAACTAAAACGAGCATGAGTTTTGAACGAATTTGCAAAAACAATTCTCAAATTTTCTCTTTAAGCCAAATACCATTCACACTGTGGAAAGAGGTGAATGCACTTTTGAATCTGTCCTTCAGCGTTTACTGGGTCCCTGTGAAAATCCAATGTGTGTTAGTGATGTACTAGTTTAGGATTATGCAAAAGTAGTCCAGAGAATGGGTAGAATTCCAGGTCACTTTGTAGCAGACTGAATAGAGTTGCTGTTAATCCTGTTTCTTCCTCTCTCCCGTGTGCATTTAATGCGCTGTGTTGCTGTGCCAGGCCTGTGATTGTGGAGATTCCCCATTTTGCTGCTCTGCGTGGGAAAGAGAGAGAACTGGTGATCCTGCGCAGTGAGAACGGGGACAGCTGGAAGGAACATTTTTGTGAATACACTGAGGATGAACTGAATGAAATCTTGAATGGGATGGATGAAGGTATCCAGTGCGATGCTTTTTTTTCTCTGCTCGTGTATTACTACATCTGTAATTGGGGACAATAACATTTTACCATCTTTTCTGTTTTGCACCTCGTGTTCAGTCTACTCTGAGAACTTCTGACATGCTCTCCAGATACTTTACTATAGTCGCACTGGAGTACAATCATTTTTTAGAATACTGCTAGCAGAAGCACTGCTTTCCTTGCATAGTCTACTGAAGTAGACTGAATCTACTCATCATGAAGTTGAAAATAGATGTTAAAGTTATATATCTTTCTGCTTCTTTTCACAATTTTAAACAAAAAGCACTCATATCCAATATCTTTCCAAAACAAGGCAATTATCATACTAATTCTTTTCAAGCAGCTAAAAGTGTGGGAGGAACTGTCAGTCATGGGTACTCGTTTACTGAGAGAACAGAATGGACTTGGGTTGTCTAGGACCTGCAGATCCTAGAATTGATGTTAATTTTGATGGATTTTTTTTTTTAAATAAAAATGAGCCAACTTGCATATTTAAAGGTGAACATATACTCTGATACTTCTTTGATTCAGAATTCTGTGCCCTTACTGCAAGTCTAAGCTCCAGTATAATATTAAGTGGAAAAGGCCTCAGACCAGTCCTCTCCTTAGCTTCTTTGCCTGCTAATTTGGGGCAAGCTATCAACATGTTATGAGTTTTAAGTTTCCTTCAGTTAGTTGTTGAATGTGTGTATTCCTGTTTTGATTTCTCTGTTTTAGCTGAGCTTAAAATGTTGGGATATATTTCATTTTACTTCTGTAAGTAGTAGTTAAACTGTGACAAGCTGGAATTTCTGTATTGCTTCTATGAAAATCTTGTTTTCTGACCATCTTCTCTTTTGCATCAGTACTTGACACACCAGAAGAGCTTGAGAAGAAACGTATTTGCCGCATCATCACTCGTGATTTCCCTCAGTACTTTGCAGTGGTGTCCCGAATCAAACAGGACAGCAACCTTATTGGACCTGAGGGAGGTGTGCTGAGCAGCACTGTTGTACCACAAGTGCAGGCAGTCTTTCCAGAAGGGGCTTTAACCAAACGAATTCGTGTTGGCCTCCAGGTACAGTGAAACAATTAGAAGGATATATATGTTGTTTTTTTTTCAGACTGAAAAGTCACCTTTATACAGCTTACTGTGTTGTACACTGTTGCCTACAGTGTGCTTACTAAAATTCATTGCGAAAATCAAAGTAAGTTATAAAGGTTTGGGTATTCTAGTTATGCAGATTCCTGTCTTTTAGCCACCTGTACGATCTCAGAAGAAACACCAAGTTGTTCACTACTGAAAGGGGAGGTGGTTCCCACTCCCCCCCACCCACATCCTTGCTTCCTGCTGAAGCTGTTGAATGGATCCACCACTTACCTTGGTCAGGCTACCGTGGTTGTTGAAATCTTCTGTAAAAAGCTGAGTAGCTTACTAAAACAGTTTAAAGTTTGTCCTTAGGAGAAAACAAAACAAAACAACCTAACAGCAGGGTTATATTTACTATAGGTTAAATGCATTAAATTGGTACTGATGAGAGCACTAGGAAAGGCAGTAGGAACAGGAGTGGGGCATAAGAAATTGTTGAATAGAGGACTCCCTTTCTCTCTGACAGTCAGTTAGCCTGCAGGGAAACTGTGCCATCTAATGGAACAGCTATAACATTTCTAGCAATATACAGATCCAGTTCCTCACATACTCTGTTTTCAAGTTACTATTCTTACTGTTTTTTGCTTTGAAAAGGCTCAACCTATGCATACTGAACTTATAAAGAAGATTTTGGGCAACAAGGCTACCTTCAGTCCTATAGTCACACTAGAGCCCAGGAGGAGGAAGTTCCATAAACCCATCACGATGACAATTCCTGTCCCCAAGGCCTCCAGTGATGGGATCATGAATGGTTATGGAGGTGACACACCCACTCTAAGGTTACTATGCAGCATTACAGGTACGTTGAAAATTCTAAGGTTTCTCTTCTCATGTACTTCTTGAAATTTTAAGTCATCGTGGGGTAAATATATTAAACTGATTATACACATGGAAAGTTTCATGAAAACATGACTGAGATGAGAGGCTGTAAAAGTACACTACTTCCTAATCAATTAATTTATAGTAGAAATACAATTTGTTGTTTGGACTACTGAGAGATGTTACAGAATTGTACAGTTTGGGGTTGGGGTATTTGCATTTCTCACACACTTTCTGTTTCTTGAGTACCAACAAAGCTCTGCCTAGCACAGTAAGTGTGGTACAGACATAAGGTGGCAATGTGCTTCAGAGGAAGAATATTAGGGTCAAACACTTCAAGGTTACTATAGCTTTGAAGTGATTAATGCCATATGTAGTTTCATTCAAAAGGGAGTAATTAGCTGCATGCATTTATTCTGTTTAAAAGTTATCATCAAGCATCTTTGTCAATTTCCAAACTGACATCAAAGATGATCCCAGGGTTTTAAGGTGCATTACACACTGAGATGTGCTAGTGAGTCATTCCAGAGCAGAGGTGTTAATTAGCTTGCTACACCTTTGTAGCAAGAAGGTTGGAGACTTGCTTGTTTTTTGTTCTTTTAAAAATCACTGTCATTTCAGGAGGAACCACCCCTGCCCAATGGGAAGACATCACTGGAACAACACCACTGACATTTGTTAATGAATGTGTTTCCTTCACAACAAATGTGTCTGCCAGGTACCTATAAAAACAAGATTTACAGTGTTACTTTAAAGTGCCTGTCCTTTTTCCTCTGTTTTTTTGTTTTAGTATTTCCTTTTCAGTTAGTATAGTTGAAGGTGCATAGATATTTTGACTGTGCCCTGAATGAACTGACCAGTTATTTTAGAAGCCGCGAGCCTCCTACTCCAGGCAGGATGTGTGAGAGCTGTCAGCAATACAGTCCATACAAGCTGAAAGAAATGAATGAGTATGTCATTCTCATCTCAGTCAGCACCTGCCATCATCCCAGAAATGAATTAATGACATGCTCTTTTTTTCCAAAATAGTAATCTGAGGGACAGGTCAATTTTCAGATAACCAGAAAAATCTAGTTTCGTTTTGATTCTCTCTTCTCCCTCAGATGCAGAAACATGAAAATTTTCATGGAAATGAAAATGCCTTAATTGGGGAGCTCATTATACACCTTATAAAAGATGCTCAGCATATCCAACAAATGAGAAATCAAGCAGAAAGCCCTGTAGGTGTACCAAACTGTGATCATGAAGGTTCTCTTCCAACCATCTGTTCTTGTAATGAGATTCAACTGCTGTTTTTCTGGTAGCTGGCAAACAGAATTTCATTGTTTTTATTTTAAAAGAGTATATTAGTTTTTACTGTGTCTATGATTTTTACCAAAAAATCTCTATGACAGAGAATACATTTGGAGACACAGAAAGTTTTAAATTTAGGGTTTGTAATCTTGCAAACTGTTAAAAAAATCTTGGATAACTTTGAAAGTATGAGTAGGCCCATGAAAAGCAATTAATTTCCCTCAGTGTTAACATTCAGTGGGCACAGCAGTTACTACTATTAGATGATTTAATTAAATATATAATATTCAACATTAAAATGAATTGAGCTCCTGCAATCCAATCTACAGTGTAACTGTAACAGCAGGAGTAATGAAGTTTTATTTTTCTAGACTTCCCCAATTCAGACCTGTCTTTCTTCCCATTAAGTTCAATGTTTGCTTATCCACATTTTCTGCACTTCTTTTCAGTTAAGCATTTTTTCCTTAATAATTACGGCCACAAGAGGGAGATCTTAAACTGTTTTAGCTGTCATCTGCTATCATCTGCAGTGTTCTAAAGGGAGAAATTAAAGATTAGTTTAAGATTCAGATTTGGGGACTGAGAGTTCAAAATTTCTAAAACTGTGAAGTCCCCAGCAAATTGCACATGAAATACAGCTAGAACGAGGGTGACAATTTATAGAACTACAGGTCATTAGAGACCCTAGTAGTGGGTGTTTCCTAATCTCACTGATGGCATTACAATTGATTACTATTGCAGTGTTAGGTACCCTGAGTCTAATTTAGAAATTTCAATGAATTTCGCATCTACTTTGTTATCTAGATGCATGTTCAATAGTATTTAACCCAAATATGATTCTAAATGCTGTTAGAGAAGAAACTAGATTTTTCATATATTTACAGTCAGAGAATTATCTTCTTTGCTGAAGGACAAGCTAACTTGAATTTCTTGACTTACGCCCTCGTCTAAAAGTGCATCTATCCATTTTTTTTTAGCCTTGTGCCCTGCTGTGAACCAGCTGGTACCCAACTGTTTGCTAGCTACGATGATGTCGATGTCTAATTAAATCAGTAATAATGCAGATTTTTTTCCCTGTTTGTAAGACAAATTTTCTCTAAAGTAAACTTGAGAAGCAGATACTTTTGTCTAAAATGCATGTGAATTAAAATGCGGACTCTGAGGCATAGATGTTTTCCATTACCTGAACTGCAAGGTTTTTAGTGTGTTTGTTGTTGTTGTTTTAATTTAGTGTCTGCTTTGGCTTCCTGGTGTACAGGAGAAAATGATTTGAGCATCTGGTGATTTCTCAGAGGATGTAGTCTCTCCAGTTTGAGTCCAGCAGAGCATAGTTCTCCTGCATGCTAAGAAAGTAAACTATCAGTGTGCACAACCTTCATGTACCAAACATGCTTTCTCTCTTCAAATGCCGTCAGGCTCTGTTTTTTAACCAGTGTGTTTGTTATAAGTTCTAAAGATAAGTGCAACACGATATTTACTATTATTCAACTGCAATGAGTAAGACCAGAGAAATCAGACTTGAAAGGTTTGTGTTGTATGTTATAAAGTCATGTAATCTACAGTAAGTGATAAGCTGTAGATTATATCAACTTCTGAAGTGGCTTTGACCTCTCATGACGTTCTTCTCCATCCTGCAGGTGTCAAACACAACCATACTTTCCACCCACAAAGAGAATTTTATTTAAAAGAAATGTCATCAGCTGCAGAGAGAAACTAAATCATGTGATATCGGAGAAAGACAGCGATACATGCTACGTATTGTGAATTGAGTGGTGCATTTCTGATTCTATGTTTGGGGATTAGAAAATAAAATTATTTAAATTATAGATCATTAAAAATTATTTTAAGTGAAAGTGAGTTGTTATCTTTACAAAAGAATAATTCAATTGTCTTAAGAAAGGCATAAAGAAATTCTGCCCTTTTTTTATTGCTGGACAATATTTTTCTGGGCTGAATTGCCCAAAGAAGGGCTAAAGCTCCTGTAGCTTTCAAGAAGAATTGGTTCATTTTTGACACAAGGAGATCTGTACTGGAAGCTGAAGTTTCAGACATGAATTTTAGCATCCACATCTTCAGTAATGTTCTACATTCAATATATATCTATTACTTGAGGTTTGTAGTAATTTACGTGCCCTAGCGGTCGGCCGTTCTCACACTATGCAGAGACAGTCATTTATTCTCATATTTTTTTGTCTGTTGCTTTGAATATTGTTATGTATGACTTGTGGTACATATGTTATAGAAGATTGTTTATACACTGGAAAGAAATATGTCATCAGTGAAATGGAAGTACAAAGTGAGTCAGCCTCCAGGAAGCAAGGGTAGTAGGAATCAGGTTTGGATGCACCTCCTTTGAGGACCTTTAAAATGTAATATCACTCAAGCACAGAAATATGTGTTCTTCAATATGCATAAAAACAGAACAAAATCGAAGTTAAATGTCTCCAGATTCACCTGAGAGTCATTTGTGATTTTGAATGATGGGACATCATGAACAAAATCAATTAATTATATTCATCCAGAAGACCCTCAGTTTTCGATGTTGTTTGTAAGAAATATACGGCTAACCTCTAAGCTAGATGGTAGAAAAAAAGTGTATGTTTTAGGGAAAATATCTTAGTATTTCAGCCATAAAAGATGGAGGTTCTACAAGTAGAACAGACTGAAGCATTAGCAACACATACTAAAACCATTTTGGGCTCCTTTTCCTCATTAAAAATCAGGAATGTATTTGGAAAATAACAATGGCCTGGAACTTGTGCAACAAGAGATCCTGTGAAGGGTTTTGCGTCTGGTTTTTGGAACGTAAGTTCTGGCAGAAATGCTTTTGCAGTACATTTTGCTTCAGGCTCCTAAAGCAGAGGAAGGTTACCATCTTAAGCTATTCATCTCAAATGATAACTGCTTCTCTTTTATTCTGATCTACATGAACAACTGGCTGAGTTACCAGCTAATGCTGCCACAGTGGAAAAATTATAACTTTGTTGTTTAACTCTTTCTGTGTTGGTTACTCAACTCTTCATTTTATTTTACAGATTTTGGTTAATTGACTGCCGACAGACACAAGAGTCTGTTACTTTTGCTTCTCAAGTGTATAGAGAGATTATCTGCGTCCCCTACATGGCCAAATTTGTGGTGTTTGCCAAATCACATGATCCCATTGAAGCACGGTTAAGATGTTTTTGCATGACAGACGACAAGGTGGATAAAACTCTAGAACAACAAGAAAATTTTTCTGAAGTTGCCAGAAGCAGGGATGTCGAGGTACTGTACATAAATCTTAAACAATTTTCTGCATTTGCTAATGCTAAGTTTAAGCTAATATTTTCTGCCTGCTGGTTGGAACAAGGACTGAACAATACAAGTGCTAACAAATACTCTTATGATGCAGTGTCATCTATCATGGTAAGATGCAAGGGAGCACGGAGGTGCCAGATGTGATTGATCAAATGAATGGGCCATTACCAACTTGCTAGTCCAGAGGGCTAGCTGAAATCTGTAGTCTATATTTGGGCATTTGCATCTTCCTGGATCAGCCTAGACTGTTTCACTCATAAGGAAATCCAGTCATCTGGTTAGGCACTATTAGAAAGAGATCTCATTTGGCAAAACTGCTTTTTTTGCTTTCTCTGTAGCATCACTGACATTTTAAGGAGACATGTAGTGTGTCCTCAGAAAATTATTATTATTAATAATAATAATAATATATTTAATATTTAAATATTTATATTAATATTTAATATTAAAATATTTAATATTTAAGTGGAAGAGTAAGCAAGATTCAAGGAGAGAGAAAGTAGGTTGGTTGAGTCTGAGCTCTCTGTTACAGGCCTAAGACTTAAAAAACGTATATGACAAAACTGCATTAAAAGAATTCTGTTTCCTAAATTGCTTTTTTGTGATGGACTGTTAAACAGCTACACTTAGAAACTAGGCTCACGTATGCTAGGAAATCATGTAATAAAATAAAGTTGGGGTTTACTATTTAGATGAGCAGTTACAAATTCTTTCTCTTTTCTTCTAGTGTCAGGGTCAGCATTTCTTTAAGTCAAAGATTCAGAGTTAGAGCAGCATCTTCCAACTACCTATTATGGAATCTACTTTTATGTGGGGAAACACCACTGACCTTTGGAGATTGCTAGTTGTGCAAGCAGGAGAAGGCATTTTGTATGACTTTTATTTAAAAGAAGTAGTCTGTACAAATTTTGCATAGGTTAGGGTTTATGAAAAACCTAAGACTTACAAAAGTCACTTAGAAATGAGGTGACAGATGTGAATTGACATTTTGCCTCAGGTAGCTCACTAGCCCTGAGTACATAGTGGTCATTTCTGTGATGATCCACATTGATTGCATAAGTTTTAATTAGTTCTGTAACAAACTGCCAGGAGACAACTCAGATTTCTCAGTAATTATCATAGGGTTTTTTTTAGAGGCAGTATCTAAGTAAAGGTGAGATTTGGGGTGGTGTTCTTTGTTGAACAGTTATGTTTCCTGAAGCTGATACTAACAGGGTGTTGTGAAAAGGGTAGACAGCAAAAAGGATAGGTAAAAGCCACCTGTCAGTAACTCCACAAATACATATTAGTAACTGAAAAAGCAGTCAACAGCAAATTTGTTACCAAATATTAAAAGATTCATATACGTTCCTGAAAAGCAAAGGTTTTTCTAATGTAGAATCCAACAAACTGCCTGTTAAAATGTTGGTTTGGTTTAATTTTCCTGACTCTTTCAGCTTCCTTAGAAGAAATGAGAAATTGAAAACACATTTACTGCATTCATAGCGTATTTTTCTGCTTAATATGATCTCTTTTTTTCATGGTTGAACTCCAGCTTTAAAAAAATTTGTTTTACTATTTCTGAAGGCCTGACAGGCATTTGTTGTGCAGAGCAGCTAGATAAAATATAGGCTCATAAAACTGAATAAGAAGGCTGAATTTCTGGAAAGTAGTGATGAGGTATTAATGTACTGGCTGTTCGAAGGAAATGGCTCCAAAACTGTTAAGATGAGATTTAAACATGTGGAGGGGCCACACAAACAGCAATCAAAGACGTACACAGCATCATTACAGAGGCATTTCGGAGAGGTGTTTGCTAGAGGCCTGATTTTCAAAAGCTCTCGACCTTCACAAATTCAAAATGAATATAATCTACTAGTACATATTGAATTTGCCTACTGCAGCAGATTTGCTGATAGATTAAACTCATAGGTAATCTAGTTTAGAAAGTTCTTGCATTGTTTAGGAACACTCGGAAAATTCATGATATTCAGACAGAATTATCTTACCATTCACATCTGGTTTGAATGCTGAAGAAAATGTTTCTTTATTGTTGCAAACTCAGATTAGCAAAGTATGCTAAAATTAGATCCAATTAAAAAATACTAATAAAGAAGAAATTGAGAATTTGCACAGATTCATGA
Organism: Tragopan temminckii; assembly: GCA_028571105.1. Taxonomy (NCBI): domain Eukaryota; kingdom Metazoa; phylum Chordata; class Aves; order Galliformes; family Phasianidae; genus Tragopan; species Tragopan temminckii. The sequence continues at coordinate 33,077,889 of JAOWBP010002392.1, read as the reverse complement.
CACTGAATGCATATCTGGTCATTTATAGTGTCACACGAGTATTACTGAATTGATGAAATATTCCAGTTAGAATTTAATAATCTGAAATGTGGTGACTGTACATAACAAACCTTGCAAATACTCTGACAGGTCAAGTCTTAGAAATTTAAGAATTTGATCCAAACAGCTACCATAGAACTAGGCTGAAGAGTCATAACCTCGTGACTGTGATTGTTACCTTGTTTCTTATTCATTTCCAATAGGTTTTAGAAGGAAAACCCATCTATGTTGACTGTTTTGGCAATTTGGTGCCACTAACTAAGAGTGGACAACATCATATATTCAGTTTTTTTGCCTTCAAAGAAAATAGACTTCCTCTATTTGTTAAGGTAATGTTACAACGTATAATGAGCTATTGATAATATTTTTATTTTTGCCTAATTGGGAATTTGTGATAAATTTAGCAGATTGAACAGTCCAGATTTCTCATAGTGGATTAAACATTGACTTGAATAGACAGAGCCTACCAGATGCATGGAAATAGGTACTTGAAATTTCAGAAATGTTGGCTTTACAGACAATTGTCTGTGTCTCAGCTTTTGTGTGGCCACAGTATTCTTTCAGACACCAGAATGGTAGCTCAGTGATTCTTGCTCTCTACCTACAGTCTAAAAGCTTTGACTGAGTGAGTCGTGTTTGATTTTCTGTACGTTGCAGAAAAAAAAACAAACAAAAAATTCCAGAGATGTAAGAATTGACAAAAAATCTGTCCCACTATGACTGTCACACTAGGTGTATGTAAATATGGTTATGGCTGTGAAGAGAGATGCAGTTGTTCTTCAGTACTATTGCTACTCTCTTCAGTAGCAATGCAAAACTTACTTGGAAGTTCTGCAAGAAAAGTATGGGTCCTTTTTAGATATTTCAAGTTACGGTTTTACTGTGTTTTTGAGAACAAAGGAAAAATGAAGTACTTTTGAACTATCATTTAATTGTGTTCCTGTAGCATATATTATGCTACTATACTGTTGTAAAATCTTTGAGTAAAAGTCTACAAAACAAAAGCTAAACCAAACAAACAAAAAGTTCAAACCAAATGAACTAATGTTTTATGCCCAGATACAAGTGCCAGCGATGCAAAAACCATGGGCCACAGAGCTCCTTTGCTTTCATGAGATTTGCAGGGAGCAGATATGAAGCAGTGCTTTTGCCGCCTCTTTTGGACAGAGAGATTCACAGAGAGATTCATGTGCCTTTTCCAGCAAACTACCAAACTGTGTTTTTTTTCTATTGGCTCAGTCTGACTACAACAGAGTCATTAAGTAAAGCAGTTTTAGAGAGATACATTAGAAATGGAAACTTCAAAAATTGGAGAAAGTCAACCCACTCCCTCTTTAATTAAATTCAGTCTGTGCTGCTAGACAACTTCTAAACTCCCTCCTTCTCAGTAGTATTTTAAAGCTTGTTTTAGTTTATTACTCTATGCCAGCACATGTGTCTTTGCATCTGCTATTGTCAGTCTGATAAAATTAATGCACGCTTATCTAATTGTATCATTTTTGTCAGTTCAGAAAACTGCGTATGAGGTAATGCTTTCTGTTTTTTCTCTTGTGATATTGTGTCCTTTTTATACAAAAGCTAAAAGTACATTACCATTCTCCTAAGTGCCGAGGTTGTTTCTGCTAACAGCTGTGAAACACATTTTTCTGATTCACTGCAAAATTGAAAATATGACGTACTGTAGTATCAGTTGCAGATTGTAACGGTCACACCTATGGGTATATTCCAGCAAACTTCTTCATTGTAAGAATAAAATTCACCAGTGTATTTGAGAAAACATTTTGCAGAATATGTTGTTTAAGTGTAATCTTTCACTATTGTACAGCTCCTCAGCCAAAGAGTAGGCAAGTGAACAAACACAGTATGTAATACCAGAATTTTGAGACTTATTGCTCTTATCAGCACAAACATGGGGAAAATTGACTTGGTTTATTTAATATCTTAATAGAAAATATGTCTGTCTACCACTCAGTCTGGGGACCATTTCAGTGAACAGCAGGTATTGTAAGTTATCATGGAAGCCTAACCATACCAGAATACCTTTGTTCTTTTAAGACAGTGATAGACAGCATTATCACTGGCCTCTATAAGTAAGTTTCTACTGTCTAAGCATGCATGTGGTTGTTTTCTCTTACTTTGATGCAAATAAATACATTTACATGTACGTTTACAAATAAGTAGGAGAAAAAACGCACAGAATATATTATTTTTGCATACATGAACAACTTCTATTCTCTTTCTGCTGAATAATTTGAAGGGTTGTGAGCAGTTCAAACCAGAAATTAATTCAAATCAAACCAGAATAGTTTTTTAAAAAAATTAATTAATTTTCTGTATGTTTGTTCCACCAGGTGCGAGATACCACTCAAGAACCCTGCGGACGATTATCATTCATGAAGGAGCCAAAATCAACAAGAGGTCTTGTTCATCAAGCCATATGTAATTTAAACATCACATTACCTGTTTACACAAAGGTACTGTGAAATCATACTGGTATATAGTAATCAGCATTGTAATGTGACTGAGGAAGAAGTAAGAGAGTAAAATGTTGTTAAAGCTTGGTAATCGTGTATTTTAAAGAAGAATAAATACATGGTACAAGGGCTGTCAATTTCTTGGTTTTAATACTCACACATTTAGCCCTCATTTTTTGAGGGCTCGGAAGAGAGGACAGTAAAAGGTGACTTTGTACTGCGTGGCTCCCATGGTTGGTGTTGCACAAGACATATGCTAATTTTATTTTGTGCAATAATTTTACCTACATCCTGTGCATCTGGGACTCAGAGTATTTCTGAGTCTCTTTCTTGGTTTTGCTGAAGACATCCCAGTGTCTAACCCTGTCCTGTGACACCTGTCTGGACAGGAAGTTAACTTTTAGACATATAAGTGTAAGGATACAAGCCGATAGATCTTACCCTGTTCTTAAAATATGAAGCATAGAAGGACTGAAAATTACATCACTTGCTAGTCTGAAAGTTAACAGACTCTGCTATAACACTTCTTGGTGACTGTCTTTATGTATCCGTGGTGCTAGTGTTGAAAACAGCATTCTCAAGCTCTAGAATTTCGTATGTTATGGCAGTGCCAAAAATATTTTCTTATATTTATTTTAACATCACGCTGATTTTGACACTAAATTTTCTTTTTACATCTGATCTAAGCTGTCAAGAATCTGCAAATAAGAGTATTGTTCAGAGTATTGTATTCTTCAGAGTTGTTATAACAGTTAGTTAGGAGATGAAAAGTCTATCATGAGTTACTATTTATAAGTAACAGGCTCAAGACCAGATGAAATCTCATTGGAGTGCCCTTGGTTTCCACTTGGGAGAGAACAGATACTAAGAAACATTTGTTTCTTTCAAAAAAGTTTATTGCCATCACGTGATAAATAGGATACTTCTTACTATTCTTTGTCAGCTTAGGACCAGCATGCTTTTTAGAAACATCTTAGGCTGTTTGACCAAAATGTTGTTGGTGTTTTTTATTTTTTTTCTCTGTGTTTTTACCATATCATATAATTGTATTATGGATTTTTTGTATGATTTACAAATAATGTGATTCAAGCTATTTTCAATTTAAATGAGTAACCTCTTAAATACTTGAAATATTTATTCACTTCAATTTATAGGTGTGAAAGTATGCATAAATGTCAAGTTTCAGGACGAATAAGCATCATAAAGTAGAACACCTAGAAGCAACTTTTTTGCAGTTTGCTGGATTCTGTAGCATTTTGTTTTACACTGCCACTTTTTACACAAAAAATTGCATAAACTTACCGCATAGACTTCTTTTAAATGCTAAATGTTATCAGAAATGTTGTTAGAAGTAACTTTTTCTTACTGTTCTAACAATTCTGCATTTTGCCTGCTCTGTTTTCTCCTTCTATTTTTGCATGGCATTTTGGAACTGAAAGGAATCAGAATCAGACCAAGAACAAGAAGAAGAGGTAATGTTGCTATACTGGCATGTCATTGCTTATGTATACTGTTAAAATACAACTAATAGATAGATACACCTTGGAAGATTAATTCTGTGTGGACCTTAAAAGGATCTTTCACAGTCACACTTTGGAATTTACCAAGTTTCACTTTCCCCAATTAAAATCAAAGTTTTACACTGATTTCACAAATGCTTAATAGTATATTTTCCCTCCGAAGAAGTTTCTTAGCTAAAGTATTTAAAAATTATCCTTCTGAAGAGCATCATGTAAGTGGATTTATTTAGTGGTTATTCTCCTCAACAACAAAGAAAGAAAGAAACAAACAAACAAAAAAAAAAAAAAAGAGGAAAAAAGAAGAGAAGTGGGGTTAATTTTCTGATTCCAAAAATAACGTAGAGTTGCTACCAGACTTGTCTGAAATATTTAGAGCCAGTAGATGATTGATACAGTATGCATTTTATTAGTACCCCATATGTACAGATTGAACATGCTTCCTCTAGTGAAGGCAGAGAAGGGAGACAGAGAGACGGACCTAAACGCAAATAGTCCATCAGGCCGTTCTTCTCTGTTGTGAGGAATCTGCAACCACATTGCAATTATATGCACTGGATATATAACTGAAAGAGATGTAACTCAAGAATCTTTTCCATTTCTAACATCTGGCAGACTGGATCTTACAGATAGGTATATGAACTGGATAATGAGGTCTAGCACAGACTCAGTGTTAACCTGGAAGTTATAAGGAAATTTACCGAAAGTAAAATACAGAGACTTTTCTTTTTTAACATAAACTGAATTGCGTCTTAATGGAGAAACATGAGCAGCTCCCAGCTTTGCCAGCTCTGTTCTGGCAGTTACAAATGTTTCTTAAGGTCTCACCCCTTCATGAATGAGTAACATAAGGAAAAGTATCCCCACATTTTTAAAGATGTTCAGCTGTTGCAAACAAGAAGTGCCAGCACTGTGAGACTAGCCCACTCCTCAAAGACTATGAATTTATTTGCAATTTACTGCAGAACGGAGTTCGGAAGTTTTGTTTTGGGGACTGCAGTTTTTTATTATCATTACAAAAAGTAAATATCAGTACTATTCTAGTGCTGAAATATAGGCACTATCAAATGAAAATGTGGTCAAGTTTTTAATAAATATATTCAAGCAGGAGCTAAATACTTTTGGAAAAATATTACTAGCTGCAGATCTGTAACTTCCTTGTTTAACCTGACACCTGTCTTCTATCAGAAGCTAATTGCCACTATATATATATATACTAGGAAGAAAACATTTATTATCAGATGATCATTGTTTCATTCTGAAAGAATGAAACCAATTCCTTTAGCCTCCATAATGCTGTTTATGCATTTCCACTGAAGTCCCCAAATGTTGTTGTGAGAAAAATCCATAAAAAACATGTAAAGGATATTAGAAAATTATTTTTTTCTGATCTTTTGATTTATTGCGTTTTTATTTAAGAAACTAAAATACACAAAGACAACTGACTGCTGATGGAGATATCTTGCTTTTTTAAAGATTTTTAATTTGTTTTATTCATTCTTATTTTAGTAATATTATTTCATATGCTGACATAATTCCAGATTAATTACGACGGACTTAAATTCTGTGATAAAATTAAACTATCCTAAATGTGAAGTTTAAAGGCATCGGCCTAAGTGATTACAAGACATGTATGACCACATAGGTCATGCCAGTGATTTACCTACATTCGTTTTCCATTTCTGGAAAAACTAGAATTAGTAACATCTAACTTGAGAAAATATATTGCATTTACTTTTATAAAGAATGCTTTTAAATGAAAGTGGGCATTTCCAGCACTTGCTAAAGAATATCTTGGAGGCTTTAGCCCCAAGCGTATGGGCACTACCGCAAAACTAATTTTTCAGTCCTACTACTGCCACAAATTTGTTAGAGGAAATTAAGTGCTTAGTGCTCCTTCTAACCTTGAATTTTCTGTCTGACATTTATTTATTTATTTATATTAATTACAGCCCTTTAAAGCTATGCACTCTGGAAGAAAAAAAAAAAGAAAGTAAAAAAGGTGGCTTCTGAATGCTATCACTGCTTCCATTTAGAGATATCAATAGCATCAAATCCTAGGTGGTAGCAAATCTACAGTTATTTCTACACTTGCAGTTCTTCATCACAAAGGTAGAGGAGAAAAATTCAAATGGTGATATCAAAATGAATATGTGCAAAGAAACCAGGCCTAAGGCATAGTTGGTGCCTTTCAGATGATCATAACAGACTTAGATGAGGAGAAATGAGTTTAAAACAATGCTGAATATACCTAGTGATGCAGAAGTCTGGGTACTCTCTGCTGCTAGTTCCACTGAAAGAAAATACCTTGCAAGATTTTGCATCTACTACATTATAACAAGAGCAAAGCAACCACTTTTCTGTTATTAGAAACACTGAAATAAAACCTTGCTTACCATTAGCTTGAATGCATTCTTGGTTCCATTCGGTCATTACATCTGTGTCTCTTCAGGTATGTAGTGGACTTGACTCAACCAGTATTACTTCACTGGTGACTTTGTATACATCTACTATATTGCAACTTTTTTATCTTCCTTTTTTTTTCTTTTCTTCTTTTTCAGGTTGATATGACTTCAGAAAAAAGTAAGATTTTCTTTTTATTTTTAAAAATATTACAATGTAGTTTGTACGAAAGATGGTAAAGAATAAAATTAAGCATGAAAGTGAGTTAAAACTTTAACTATTGCTAATAGCATCGATACATTTAAAACGTAACAGAAAACAATGTAATATCAAAGCAGCTACCCAATTAAAATGCATTTTAATGTGTAAATTAACAAGTAAGTTTAAAAGAGTTCATCTAAGTACTTACTTTCCTTTGACATCCCTAGTGATCCTGCTATTGCTATTTTGCTTGTATGAATGCTCATCCTTCCATTCTCTTGTCCATTTGTTGATACACACTGTTACCATTTGAGATAAATGACAGTATCATTTTTAATGAAGACACGATTAGTATACTAATATATTTCATTAAACTAGTGAAATATAAGCATACAAAAAAAGTGATACTGCCAAAAGTAATCAGGCTGTTTAACCCTCCCTTCCCGCCCTTTACTGTGGTGAAATATGATTGAAAGCTAAGCTTGGTACAGCATATGAGCCCTTTGTATACACAGAATTAGGCCATTTTTTATTTTGACACTGTCAAAGATCTCTTTTAATGAAGACATAATTAAACAAATATATATTCAAATTGAAGAGTGTTCCTAATATTTTTCAAATGATTTGAGAAAACAATGACTGTCTTGTTTGCAGTTTAAAGTGCAATTTCTTGCCTTTATTCTATTTCGCATTTTGCTGTTTGTTTATTCCTAACATAGTAGGTGCATGTTCTAATTAGAAAGACAACAGCACTGGGGTCACGGAGATCAAATGAGTAACTATTCTACTTTGACCTCCTTTTTTCTAAAGCTGAAATTCTTCATCTAGAAAACAAAAGACATCAGGCTGACAAAAACAGCTAATAACCTGGTGGGAAGTAGCATACATAATGATTTAAAACATTAGCAATATCTGATATCTGCTCTATTTCATTAGTATTTACACGAGGAGAAACAGTTTTCTCAAGGTGGAAAGCACGCGCCATGGTACAGCTGACAGAATGGAATTTCAGTTACCCTAGGGTTAATTTTCAAAGAAATGCAGATAATTAGGCATTGCCTACCTTCTTATTTGCATTACTACTTTGATTTTTAGGCTGGAGCACGGAAATGTATCAAGATTTATGTGATATACTACCCTTTTAAAAATGAAATGTACGATTCCCTACAATTTCTAAGCATTGTTTACTGCTCATAAATTGCTTCATTGCTCTACTGTTTCACTCTGCTCCATATACATTTTCTAGTATTCGCTCCTGAAACTAAACATTCTCAATAGTTAGCAATGGCATACCAGGACCTACCTACATTCATTTTACTATTTATTGGTTGTACAGATTAGATAAATATTTCACCACAGTATATTTCATAATACTTCCATGTATCCTTATTTTATAAGATTAATTTCAAAGCTATTGTTTGTTTAGTTTTTTTTTTAACTGAAACTACATACACAGAAGCATTTGCAACACCTTTGCTTTGCATGGAAATAACTTGCCTTACATAAACTGTATGTATGTGTCTAGCGTGACTGTCTGATTTTTGGTTGCCATACATTACATTTTTTTTTAAAAACTCTGAAATCACTTCTAAGTTGATTCACAGTTTTTTTTCCCTCTCCTTTTCTTCTGTCTTCTCCTTCCTCAGTCAGTTCATTAGTTGTCAATGAGGATGTTCCAAGGAAAGGACCATGCCTCTTAAAATCAAATGATGTTTGTTTCATTGTTTAGGTGTGAAATCCCCTTTGATGAAATGCCGGTTTGCAGCTGATTCAGATATCTATATATTTGATCATATTTTAGATTATTGCAGAATTATCTATAACTTCTTATTTTGATCATTAATTTAAAAAAAAAACAAAAACATGTTAACTGAATGTTATTCTGACAGTTTGCTAACACTGGCTTTCTCTTAGAGGAAATCGACTTTCAATCAGTTCTAATACTTTCCCCTTCTTTTCTTGTTTATTTTTATTTGAACATTGATTTGTAACATCTGAACAATCTTGAGATGCCTATCTTTGTGTAACTTCACTGTGTTTCTTCTGTTTTTAATTTTAAATTTTGTCGTTAGTGGGTTTTTTTTGTTTTTTTTTTTTTGTTTTTTTTTTTTGTTTGTTTGTTTTTATTCTTTTCTTTAACGGTGTCCTGATTTTGTTTGTTACAGCTTTGGTAATGTATGTGTGGCTGTGCTATATTGGTAAAGTTAAGCAAGTTATTTCCTGCCATTTTCCTTTTCAGTTTTTTTTTTTCTTTTTTTTTTTCCTCCTGTTAGCTTTGCTTTGCTCTTGTACCCTCAAATCTTGTGGATCCACCATTCCCGGCCCATTTTGTAGATCTTCCTACCACTGCAACCAGAGACTGTCATTTTTAGTCCTGATTACGTTTTCCAATCTCTATTTTTGATTTCCATTTTACTTTCAATGTTTTTCATTCGCATCAAAGACGATGAGACAGAATCTACAGAAACATCTATCCTGAAAAGCCATCTGGTTAATGAAGTCCCTGTACTAGCCAGTCCAGACTTACTGTCTGAAGTTTCTGAGATGAAACAAGATTTGATCAAAATGACTGCCATCTTGACAACTGACCCTTCTGATAAATCAGGCTCTATTAAAGTGAAAGATCTTGGAAAAGCCACTGAAGAGGAGCCAGGAGAGCCTTTTGAAATAGTTGAAAGGGTGAAAGAAGACTTAGAAAAAGTGAATGAAATTCTTAGAGGTGGATCATATACTAGAGAAGAACATGCTTTGCAAAAGTCTCTTTCCAGACAAGAATTTGTAGAAGAAGAATGGGTCATTGTCAGTGATGAAGAAATTGAAGAGGCCAGAAGAAATGCTCCTGTGGAAGGCACTGAACCTATCTGTGTAGAAGTTAGAATAGACAAAGAGACAACAGAGATGGAAAAGAAAGACATGACAGGAATGGTAGATTACCTTACTGAGGATTTAAACAAATATGTTTCTCTTCATGAGGTACAGCCACAAGCTTTACAAGAAGACTTGGTAGAAGAGAGATTTGAAGCTGTAGTAATAAGCAGGGATTCTGAAAAAGAAGGACAAGAGTCTCCAGCAATCGAAACACTAAGTCCACAAGAACAACATAAGCCAGCTTTAGAAATTAAAAAGCCAGTTAGAACAAAGTTAAGAGACAAGCACAAACAAAGGGAAGGCAAGATGCACAGCAGTGAACAACAACCAGGACTAATGAAGATCAGTTCAGATGAGTCTCCAAAGGAGGAACATGGCTTAACACCAGCAGCTGCTCCTGAGGCTAAAGCTGTATCCCCTGTCATAGAGGAAACTCCTATTGGCTCAATAAAAGATAAGGTTAAAGCTCTTCAGAAACGAGTGGAAGATGAACAAAAAATACGCTCTAAACTACCTGTCAGAATTCAAACAAGAGAAGGCACTGCTGAAAAGGCTTCTAAAAAACCAGTACCAGTCAAAAAAACAGTTGCACACAAAGCACAGCCTCCTGTTTCACCTTCTTCTAAGACAGAAAGACTTGAAGAGACCATGTCAGTTCGTGAGCTGATGAAAGCCTTCCAGTCAGGTCAAGACCCATCCAAGAATGTATCTGGACTGTTTGAGCACAAGTCTGTCAAACAAAAGCAACAACCCCCTGAGAAGGAAACAACACGGAGAAAAACAATTTCTTCACAAAGTGAAACAAAGCGAGTATCAAGCCACAAGACAGACAAACAGAAGGACAAGCAAAGCACAGTCTTAAAAGCAGAGAGAGAGCCACAGCCAAAGAAAGGAAGAATGCAAGTATCCACTGTTGATACTGTCAAGAAAACTGTAGGCAAAGACCAAGTAAAACAGCAGAGCAGCAAAAAAACAACAGCTGAACCTCCCCCTCCAGTGTTTGCTGACGAAAGTACCAAAGATTCAGCAGTTATAAAGGGCAAGACTTCTGATGACCAGGGTGATACAGACTTTCAGATCAGCCCTGACAGGAAAACCTCAACAGATTTTTCTGATGTCATTAAAGAAGAACTTGAGGATAATGACAAATACCAACAATTCCGACATCTTTCAGTGACAGAGGAAGGCGAGCTTAACTTGGAGCAAGTACTGACCAGTCCCTTCAATGTTGCTTTCCCTGCTGAGTATGTAAAAGATGGATTCCTTCCTGCTCTTTCTCTGCAAAGTGCTGCTTTTGATGGGAGCTCAGAGAGCCTTAAACATGAAGGTGTGGCTGATTCTCCAGGTAGCCTGCTTGATGGAACTCCTCAGATCAGTTCTGAGGAAAGTTATAAACATGAGGGTCTGGCAGAAACTCCAGAAACAAGCCCTGAAAGCCTTTCTTTCTCACCAAAGAAAACTGATGGGCAAATTGAAGAAGCTAAAGGAACAGCTAGAGTACACACAACAGCAGAAACATGTTCTCCGAAGGAACTCTCACCAAAGGAAAATGAAAAAGGTATTACTGAAAAACAGCTAGATGCTGTTGCTGAGACTAGCGAGTCTCATTCTGACCATGTATCAGAAGAGCTTATACCTACAGCCTCTGAAGAAGAGGCTGATAAACTTAAAGAAAATAGCTCAGCTTCCATTATGAAAGATATTAGCAGGGATAAAGAATCCAGAACCACTCCACATTTAACTAAGTCTTCTGAAACACATGACACTGCTTTAGAGAAAGAGAAAGATATAACCTGTGAACACCGTGTTGTGGTTAGAAGTCCCCAGAAATTGGAACTTTCACTTGCTAGCCATGATAGTGAATGCTTTAGCCCAGTTGCAGATGACTCTTTGGCTATAAGTCATAAAGACTCACTGGAAGCAAGCCCCGTGCTAGAAGATAACTCATCACATAAAACACCTGATTCTTTGGAGCCCAGTCCTATGAAAGAATCTCCTTGCCATGATTCCCTTGAAAGTAGTCCTGTAGAACAAAAAGTGAAAGCTGGTATTTTGGGGCAGGGTCCTCTTCAGTCTGTTCTTGGCAAAGGAGAAACTTGCCCAGAGCTGGCAACAGTACGTTCCAGGATTCTCCGTGACCCTGAGGGAAGTGCTGATGATGACAGTCTAGAGCAAACATCTCTCATGGAGAGTTCAGGGAAAAGTCCTCTTTCACCTGAAACTCCCAGTTCTGAAGAAATTAGCTATGAAATCACACCTAAAACAGCAGACTCACAGGCACTGTCAAATATACCAAAGTCAGCCGTGATCCCTGAAGTCAGTGAAGAACCAGAGGATGAATCAGAAAGTGAACCAAAGAAGAGATTTACCCCTGAAGAGGAGATGTTTAAAATGGTGACAAAAATCAAAACGTTTGACGAATTAGAGCAAGAAGCAAAGCAGAAACGAGATTACAAAAGGGATTGTAAGCAAGATGAATATTCTCTAATTGCTGACTCAGAAATTGCATGTGAAACTGAAGAATCAAAGTCAAAAACTGTACAAGAAAAAGATATACCCACAGTGGTCATGTCTTCAGCTGAATCTAGAAAAAGTTCTTCCTCTTCAGAAAGTGAGCCAGAATTGACCCAGCTTAAAAAAGAAGCTGATTCAGGTCTCTTAATGGAACCTGTGATCCGAGTGCAACCACCTTCACCATTACCATCTAGTATAGACTCCAGTTCTAGCCCTGAAGAAGCAGGTTTTCAACCCATTAATTCAAAACAGTGTTCTTCGAGGATAGGTGCAGTTACAGCAGAACAGGACAAACCAATAGAAGACGACAAAGATGAACCATATATCCTTGAAGGCAGCTGTAAGGCTTCCACGAGAAAATTGGGCATTTGTCATTCAGACGGTTGTGTATCAGCAGAAACTGATGAATCAAAATGTGATAGTACAGATGACAGTGAGATGGTTAGTCCTAATGCCCCAGTGACAAAATGTGAGGGTACTCTGTGTCATTCCATTGGTGACTGTTCTCAGAAAGAAGTTCACATCGAGTCTTCAACGCTACACCAAGATGATACCAATGAAAATGGTATCAAAAGCACTGTTCTTTTAACACACACAACTCTCACTACTAAAGGAACAGTGTCTGAGAAAGTAGATGATGGTTCTTGTAGACACAGTACCACTGAGTTCTCTGTACCACAAGATGGCAAACTGACTGAAGATGATCTCATTGAACATTCTGATTTTGCAAAAGTAGATGCAGATTTTGAAGCACCTCAGAGAGATATTTGTGCTGAGGAGCCCTTGTCAGAGTATTCCTCCCTTACCACTGAAACAGTGGAACTTGAAGGTTGTGTAGTGGATGCTGCTGAAAGTAGAGCTCCTCATATAGTAAGCCCTTATGAAAATGTGTCTTCTGAACATTTTTTTACTGATGGTGGTGAAAGTAAGGTAGGAACTGGTCAAAGCCTGCTATCTAGTGAAGACTATTCTGTTGAAGAAACAAAAGATCAGACTGGCGAAGCTTTGCTTAGCAGAGGCGCAGGTAGTGAGTATCAATGTTCAGAGGAAGTACATATGGAAACAGAACTTAAAACAGAGGACATATTCCAGAAAATCTCACCAGGGTCTTCAGCATCAGATTCCACAAAGTTAGCCGAATCTGCCCTTACGGATATAAGAGATGAAACAGAGAAATTGATCAGTCAAGTTGTTATTACCAAGACGGATGTAGATTCTGACACATGGAGTGACATACGTGAAGATGACGAAGCTTTTGAAGCTCGGGTAAAAGAAGAGGAACAAAAGATATTTGGGTTGATGGTAGACAGGCGATCACAAGGCACAACACCTGATACAACACCGGCCAGAACACCCACTGAAGAAGGGACACCACTTAGTGAACAAAATCCTTTTCTTTTTCAGGAAGGAAAGTTGTTTGAAATGACCAGAAGTGGAGCTATTGACATGACCAAAAGAAACTATCCAGATGAAAGTTTTCATTTCTTCCAAATGGGGCAGCAGCCTCAGGAAGAAGTTTCTTTATGTGAGGAAATTAAAGAAGCAGCAGAGTTGGAATCTTCTAAGCCGGAGAGCCCTCCAGATCCATTTTCACTTTCAGAATCAGGGGACCTGGATATACAAGGAAAAGATACACTGAATCGTTCACCCTCACCATCTGAGCCTTGTGATAAATCAGAAGAAATGACTGGTGAAGGTGTCAGCGTAGGTACTGCAAAAGCAGAGCTTAAATCCAGAATTCCAATTAAAATGGGTATTTCAGCTTCTTCAAAATCACCAAAGAAAGAAACTGCTGCCTCTGAAGCTGAATCCCTCTTCGTAGTGGAGACTGACATAGTCGATAGCAGTCAGGTGCCTTTCCCCATCTCTCCTGAGCAGTCTATGGTAGAAGATGAGTTAGAATTTTCCAAAGTCACTAGATTTATTTGTTCTGAAAAGGATGATGAGTCCCCAGACTCTTCACCAGAGGAACAGAGATCTGTGATAGAAATCCCTACTGCTTTAATGGAGAGAGTGCCTTCTTGTGAAAGCAAATCCAAAATCCCTGTAAGAACAGCTGCTGCTGCATCACAATCATTGCAACAATCAGAAAATGAGAACCTTCCCACTGATGGCTTCCTAGACAGTCTGCAGTGTGAAGGAAAAGATGACCAAGCAAAACCAAAGTCTAAAATTCCTGTCAAATCAGCTTTCCAAAGAGCTGAACAACAATACACATCCACAGACACATCTGTCCACAAGCTAGAGTCATCCAAAGCTCTCAACATGACAAGCAAACTACCTACAAAACAAGATAGCCGAAGTAAATCTGAATCGGATGCAAGTATTCCCATGGACCCAAAGACCAAACGTTCAGTAAAAGCTAGGAGTTATGCAGAGGCAGAAGCAGAGATCTGGGAGAGGGAGAGAGAGTTAAAGGTTGAGCTAGACTCAGATGAGGCAACAACAGCAAGACCCAAGGTATTTTTATCACGAGTGCCAGTTAAAAGCAGGAGCACTACAGCCTCCCACAGTGCTGTTAGTCCTACAAAAGAAAGTAAGGAACATTTTTTTGACCTGTATAAAAACTCCATAGAATTCTTTGAAGAAATTAGTGATGAAGCTTCTAAGTTAGTGGAAAGACTTACACAATCAGAAAGAGAACAAGAATTAGTTTCAGATGACGAAAGCAGTAGTGCCCTAGAAGTTTCAGTTATTGAAAACGTGCCATCCATTGAGACTCAGCAGTCAGTTCCTGAAGACATCTTTGACACCAGACCTATCTGGGATGAGTCTGTAGAGACTCAGATTGAACGTATACCTGATGACAATATCCATGACCATGCTGAAGGTATTTGCCAACGACTGGGATTCCCTGTGCGACGCATGTCATAAATTAAAACTTTTTGGTTTTTTGTTTTCTTTGGTGTGTGTGTATCTGTAAGTTTGTATAAATGTGTGTAAAGTATGCGGCATTTTCTTTTAAGCTTTTGATGGTTAGTTGTGTTTGTGCTTTTGTTTGGTTGTTGTTTTTTTTTTTACCCCTATAAGCTGTGTTTGTTATTTTGTGTTGTCTGTATTTTTTTATTTGTGAAATAATCTCAAGATTGCAAGTCATGAATGCTTATGGGAAGTGTTATTTTAATAAATAAAAACACTTCAAAAGAAGCATATTTACCATTAAACCAATCCTTCAGGTCACGTACACTTTGACTTTTGGCTTTCCCTGGCCCTATTCTGACCAATTGTTATTAATAATGAAAATGTGGGCATTGATTGAAACCAAGATGGCGAATCCATTTTCTTTTGAATTTTTACTCAAACAAATCTAGGGAAAATTAGAATAACCAAGATTTTGTTGTTCTATTTTTGATCCTCTCTCACGGAAATTCTGCGTGTCATTAATAACTTTAGTACAAGTTGTAAGGTATTTGGTTTTTACTTGTACTGCCATTGGGTAGCTGTGATAGGAATCCAGTAGCTAAAATGAAAAATGCATATTTCATTAACTTTAAGTCCTTTTCTGAATATGGTATTTTGAAATCCATGTGTGCGTTCAGGGAAAATCAAAACTCAAATTCTGGCATCCTCAAATTAGCTTTGAGGATGGGAGAAACAGTCAAGTAAGTGTCACTGTTACTGGTGAATAAGCATCTGATTTTTCCTTGCCTTCATTTTAAGAATTTGTATCACTCTCTATTTATTTGAAAGAGTCAAAGACATTTAAGTAAGTAATTTACAAACACAAACTGTAGTATGAAATGTCAAGTGGACACTTTGAACAGATTTTTCTCTACCACAGAAAAAAACACAATTAGAAGCACCAGTCCAGATGAATTTTTCAGCCTTGGCATTTACTAAGGAGGCGTGGAATATTATGGCTCTTGACTTAGTTAAAGTCTTAACTGTTAGAATAAAGTGCTTGGATAAAAATAGGAACAGTAGTTATTTCAATCCTAATTTTTTACATGAAATTCTGATTTTTAAATAAAAAAAATCTAGATAGTTCTATACTTTTGGAAAAATCATGCAAGAAGGCTGGAGATTTATAGACCTTTAGCTACCCAACTATAGCAGTCCGCCCACATTTAGATTAGACCAGTCAGAAAAAAAAAAAAATGTTTCCCTCCTTGGGCTTATCACCTATAAGAAATGCTTTTTAATTTGTAAAAGACAACTTGTGGCTGTTCTCTTTTGAACTTTAGATCAACAGGATGATCGGGAACGGACCGAGGAAAGACTGGCTCACATTGCTGATCACCTTGGATTCAGTTGGACAGGTAAAACACGTGATCTATTCTAGAGGGAAATAAGGCAAGCATTCTTCAGTATTTTCGTTTTTGTTTCAGGTGATTATCTAAAGCCGTTTCATAGAAATATTTCAGTGACATATAGGAACTAAATGGTCTGTCTAGTGGTTACCAAAATTCCTCCAGCTTATTAAGAAGTTGTAAGATGCAGAACTAAGGCCTCTGCATTTGTTGTGGCATCTCCAGAGGAAAAACTGCTAGGATGAGAAAAGTGACAAAGAATTGGCAGATGTTACTCTTCACTTTCTTGCGAAGTGTAACAACTCCAAAAGATAAAGCGGCTAAAAGATAAATGAATAAACATCAGCGGTGTTCTGGAAATCCTGAGGCAGAAGGCCACTACAGGAAAAAGTTACATTAACTTATTTTCTGTGGAAATATGCTGAGGGAAAAGGGGAGAAAAGGGTTGTGTTTGTAAGTTGCTTCAAGATAGCGAATTAATACTACTGGGGAAAAGTGAGATAACAGAGGATGAACTGTAGCTCTCTATCAGTGAAAATTGGTCCAGAGTGTTCATGAGCTGTATAGAAATCTCCATGCTGTGTTAAATTGTGCAATCCTACGAAATATTCTTGAAGACTATACAGTTACGAAAGCAAAACTAGGAAAAAAAGTATGTTCATCAAAATAGATGTTAGTGTTTTATAGGATTTTTGAAGGGACAGAGTAGTATACCTGTATAAATATTCCTGTTTTGAGTTATGATGAAGATGGATTATGGTAAAATTGACTGTGTCAAATATTCCTTTGGGGCTACAAGAGGGTGATGAGCCTGGGCTGCTGTCTGAGCCTGTGCTTAGTCAGAAGGATACTATTTTATTTTTCTTCTGATGAAATAAGTCCAGGGCAGCAGTGTGATCATGCCTTAATCTAGCCCTAAAAAAATGCCACTACTTAAAATGAATTCTTTCACTAGATTTTGGTCAAAGTTTCCAAAATGTTAAACATTTCAGGGGACATGAAACTGGTAAGCATAGTGCTGTGTTATGATTTGGCCTGTAGTGTTGTGAGAACTCTGAGAACTCAATATGGTACACACCAAAAAAGAAAAGCTCCCACAGACACATAACTTCTAAGCATAATACATTATCTTTGTCTTGAGCATCTTGTTTAACATTCTCTCTAAACATAACACAAAGTATGTAGAAGTAAAGAGAAATTAGTTTCAGAAAAGTTTGTAATCAACTTTGTTGCTGACAACTGTAAAATAGATGTAAGGTAAAGTGGGAAAAATAAAATACATCTTCACAGAAAAGGATTTCTTTTTCAGAGTTAGCAAGAGAACTGGATTTCACAGAAGAGCAAATTCACCAAATCAGGATTGAAAATCCTAATTCACTTCAAGACCAGAGTCATGCACTCCTCAAATATTGGCTTGAAAGGGATGGGAAACACGCAACAGGTTCATTATCAGTTATACTACATATCTACTACCTCCACTGTGCAAGGTGACACATGCATGCTGTGAATCAGAAAGGGAAAATACGGGTAAAATTTAGGCAACAGAAAGAAGGGCTGCAGATTGGGCTTTTTTCTTTTTTATAAAGTTTCTCTGTTTAACATGGTATGTCATAAGATTCTCAGTTAGAAAAAATGGTTTAATTCTATTTGGAAAACAAGATAGAACCTCTTACAGCAAAGTAAGAGAAGAAAAACACTGTGTCTTCTTTTTCCCTAAACAGAAAAAAATATTTGGGAGAATTAAACAACTTTGAAAGAAGAAACAAGATTACTGGTAATGTTTGTACGCAGCCTGTCAGTAAAACTTAGATTTTTACATAATTTTTTTTCTAAATTGGTATCCTACATACATACTTCAAATGGAAAATAGAAGGGAGAGAGCCCTGTGAGATTCTTAACTCAGCTATATGATGTCATTCTAATCCCACAGATACAAGTCTTACTCAGTGTCTTACAAAAATCAACCGAATGGATATTGTTCACCTAATGGAGACCAGTGGCATTGACTCTATGCAGGTCCACGGCACTCGCACATATGCAGAAATTGAACAAACAATAGGATTGGACCATAGTGAAGGTAAACATCTCCTGATACAGTCACAGGCTGCCCA
Organism: Tragopan temminckii; assembly: GCA_028571105.1. Lineage (NCBI taxonomy): Eukaryota > Metazoa > Chordata > Aves > Galliformes > Phasianidae > Tragopan > Tragopan temminckii. Next base: position 33,059,512 of record JAOWBP010002392.1, on the reverse strand, counting down.
GGTTATGATTGTGTTCTGAGATACCTGACTAGAATAATCTGTTAACTGTTGTGACTGAGCACTAGAATCTAATTTTGAAATCACAGTGTGTGTGAATGGAAGCATGACATCACACAGGTCACTATTTCACTAGGTATGAAATCTCTGCATCAGCTGATTCTTATAAGGAAAATAAGAGAATGTCATCAGAAAGTACTGCAGATACTTGGGTCCAGTTTATTTTTTTGCTTATACAGTTGCTCTCTTAGAAGTTAAGAAAGTTGCATTAAGATTTCACCAAGATTTGTAAAAAGGAGATATCTTTGGATTCAGATATCCAGGATATTGTTTGTAATTCTGCTACAGTGCTGTTGGAATACTTGAGTTTACAAGTTCTATTTAAATCAATACACTGAAGAAACATGTTCAAATTGCATGAAGTAAAATCCTCTGTTTTCAAGTGATACTTTTACACCCTTAACTTAGTATTAAACCAGTAGCTCAGTAAAGTACTAGACAACTGCGGACATCCCATCTTTATGTAAATGATGAAGGAATAGGTCATATTTGCTGTAATTAGCACTCAAGTATAACAACTAATTAGTTTAAAAATGTTAACCTCCATGCTTTCTTAAATTCATTACAAATAGCTATGCTTTCCACCAAGCTATTGGACATCAGTTGCTAGTGAAGAAAAACAAGAACTCAGACGCTAACAAACGAGAGTGTGTCAGTTGTCTGCTGGATACAAATGAACATGTTATTTCACTACTTCTGCAGGATTAGAGAATTTTTTTTTTATTTTAAATGTGCTTTGAAACATTCATTTAGTTAGTCCTTGCACCTAGACATATACAGTTTTTCCTCCTCTTACTTGCAAAGTAATTATTTTGCCGCTATACAAGCTAAGGACTTCTCTAAGTTTTTTTTTGTTTGTCTGTTATCCTGTAAACAGCTACATGAAGGACAGATAAAAAAAAAAGTCACTAAAACCTCTCTTAGTCTGTGGAAGAAAAAAAACTGTTGCAAATCTCCCACACTTTGAAGTACCTGAGATTAAATGGTGTAGATAAATTTCTGTGTAGATTCTATTTTGCCTGTTACTGTCAAGATTCAGCATTGGGTAATTCTAATGGTAATCCAGTGATCCTTCTCCTGCTTAGAGAGATTATACCCTCTGTCACTCAGGACTTCTAAAATTTTCAGGGATTTTAAATGCACATGGAGAATTAGAATGACTTTCTGTACTCTAAAGAGACTTGTAATGACATTTCTCATTTCTTTTTTTAAAGGGTTTTCCGTACTGCAAGAAGAACTGTTCAGTTCAAGACATAAGCCCGAAGAACACCACAGAATGTCTAAAGACAGTGACCCAATGGAACACCCCCCCATTGTTTCTGAGGAAGATGTATCTGTCAGTTATTCTCCTTTTCAGGACAGTACTCCTAGGAGTGAGGCAGAGCTATCAATGGCTGAGCTCCTAAGGCAAACACACAAAGAACAAGTGGAAGCTGAATTCTCAGGGAAACTGCACAATGTGGTAGAAACAACGTCTTCACAACATGAATATTTGTAAGTGTTGAAAGAGGAGAGTGAATCTTACGTAGAATACATTCTCTCTTCTCTGTGTGATATAAAGATTTTAACATTTGGATTCAATAGAGTTTTCCTTCAGTTTTGCTCACAAGTTCAGTAGTTTCTTCTGTAAGTTTCCATTTTTGATCCATGTGAAGGAAGCCTTAAGGACTGGGAGAGAAAGTTGGTCCTTTGCATTGACCATGAAGAAATAAGCTATTTCAATGCATTGAAAGAAGAGAGGTACTTTAAACTTTTTTCCCTAATGAAGTGTGTATTTTTCATGTTAGATGGCAGGTAAATAATATTAGAGAATCCTTTCTTCAACTTCAGGATGTTGTTTTTCAGTTGAGGCAAAAATTTTGCTAACCTGATCATTACTTACAAAAATCCTACTTACATAATAACAGCTAGACTAAAAGCCAATCTGCAAATCTCAGATGGCTAAAGGAACAGAAGGAGGGCTTTACATAGACTAGGTAAAAGTACTTAAAGGAACAACACATAACAAAGTATAGACTTAGATGACCTGTGTAACATAGCTTTCAATCCTGAATCCGCTTTGTCAGTGAAGTTAGTTTCATTTGGAAAGGAACCTGAAAAAGTTTCTTTCTTCCCACTATTACTAATCTTGTGTTCACAGTGATAACACTACAGGGTTGACTCAGGTGTTCATGGGCTAGCAAAATGAAAGATTTCCTTCCAAAGTGATTCCTGAGAGCAGTTAGCTTTGATACAGATAGCAGCTATCACAGATTGTAGAAACGCTAGAGAAGACTTCACTGCAAATACTGACAGCTGATACAGATATTAATTATTTGTATATATTGTGCATTCAGAACAAGGACTCCTTAAATTTCCAAAGACAGAATATTTTGAGACAATATTACCAACACTAAAATGAAAGTAGCAAAGACAGGAAAATTTCTAAACCTCATGTCTAGTTTAAACTAAAAGGAAAAATGGACTAGATATAAACAGTTTACAAGGAACAGCTTTTTAAGTAGAGAAAGTTTTTATTAGAAAAAGTATTCTGCAATAAAGCATATAGCCCAGTAAATGGGGGAAAAAGACTGGATCAATACTGTTTAACTTGTACTACAATGAAATGTTTTCTTTCTTTAGAACACACATTTTTGGAGAGCAGCGGTTGAGGGGTTACAATAGATTGTTGAAGCCCAACTTATACCAGGAAAAAAACAACACATAACACATCCAAGCTTTTCTGTCACTACTACTATTACTGTTATCCACTCATGAGTTATGGTTATGGAAAAGGGAATCTGGACTAAGATATAACAATTTCCTCCATTAAGGGAAAAGCAAAGTCCTAGTAGCTACATGCTTTCTAAGAAGTTCAAAAAACTGAAGACGTAGTTTTGCAGGTTTGCTATTTTTCAGGCTGCAATTCCATCAGGTTTTTGTATTTATTTTATTTATTTTTTTTTATTTTTATTTTTTAAGCAGTGTACATGAAAAGAGAGAAGTCAGCCTCAAAAGATGATTCTAGGCAGTGAAACAGTTAATATTTGCACAGCCTGCATAAATTAAAAGTGGGGGTCACCCTGGCAGCAGAGTTGGACAAAAGTTTTGTGATAAAACGCAATTAGATCAGTTAAATTAATATCTGAAGACACAATTCACCTACATGCAGCAGAACAATAATGCATGTACATTATGTTTTAATATATGCATCTATACTTACTGCCAAAGAGTATCTGTTATTTCTAGTCTTTGCTATAACAGTGTTTCATCATAACAGTGTTTCAGCATAAACTTTCATTTATGGAAGTTGGAAAGGACTGCATTGCAGTTATTTTCCTCGAACCTTTAATTCGCAGTGTCACAACTCCAGGAACAGAGCAGATGGCAGCAAGTGATACATCTGCACACTTCAGTGCAACAAAGGAAGAGAGAGAAAAAACAACCCTACAACCCTCATCATCATCTGCTCAGAGAGGTGGTTCTCCCATCATCCAAGAGCCTGAAGAGCTCCATCTCCATCAAGATGACCTCTCTCCAAGAACTAGTCTAGTGATAGTGGAGTCAGTTGATGAACAACCAGAAAAGCTTGGAAGTGGCTATGAGGAGGAATCTTTAGAAAAGGTAAATACCAACTTTTCCTCAATTGACACAGAAGCACAAATTTTATGTCTGGTTCATTCCATACGATGGGAATATTTACAGACAGCCTGATTAATCTGTCTGCAACTGAGCAGCTTCCCTTTCCTCTCTGGTTATGAGAACTAGCTTCAATCATTTGTATGGAGGTTTGAAAACAAAAGCAAAACCGAAATCCTGAAATCTGAGCTGTAATTCAGATTTTGTTTCCCCTACCTGTCCTTTGGTCTGTGGCATTTATGCCCACGCACGCGAGAAAGAATTACATGGTGCTTGTATGACATGCAGACACAAACCATGTAGAAGTTAAAGCTGAAAAATATATGTAACGAGATAAAGCTACATTAAAAGCTTAAGACAAGAGCATTGTGAAGAAAGTCATTAAAACTATTGTAAACTTAGTGAGATGGAAAAAAAATATGACAGCAAGATGTGCATTAGAGAAGACTAAAGATGTACTGGAAGAAAAGACCTTGCTGTTTGTGTAGCATACAAGCAGTAAAGAGACAAAGGATGGAAGAGAAAAACAAGAAGTATCTGAGGTAGGTCACTTGGCTGTGGCAGAAGAGGGAACATTCTTGCGTATTTGGTTAGAAGAAGTCCAGAGGGAATAAAGGAGAGCATCTGCATGGCTTTCAGTGGAGAAATTATATTATTTGGCAGCTTCAGGTTTCTGCAGGAAAGCCTGCCCTCAACTATAACATACTACTTATTCACTACAGTAATCTCCACATCCCCCAAATCTACACTGCCTCTTGCACCTTCTTACTTATTCTCTCACTAATGCTTTTTGTTTTTTATGCTTCCCAAGTATTTCTTTTCAGCTTCTCTTTCTCTTTTCATCTCTTCATTTAAATTTTGAATTCTTTCCTGTTCAGGACACTTGCAACTCATTTTTCTTGGATCTCTCTCGTGCCAGAACTGTTGATATATTGTCTTATAATTAATACTGTTTAGTCTTACTGTGTATATGCTGTGCTATGTACTTCTAAGGATGAAGTATTAAGAGGCTTTCATATGATTTTCTGTGCAATACAGAATCTGTATGCAATACATATGAATTCCAGAGGTGGTGGTAGTAACAGTCTAGTTCCACTCAGCCATGTCATGCAACATATTTCAGGTTTGTCTCTGGCAACCTTAAGAGCACCTTACCATTAGTACCATAGAAATTCATCCTTCTTTTCAATATGCTAATGAATAGCTAACTTATAGTTAAGTGGCAAAGCTTCCCTCCAGTTCCTGTGTAAATGTTTCATAGGTTAAAGACAGTTAAGAGGCCAAAATTCTAAAAGCAAAAATTTTGAGAAGACAATTTTAGATAAAGACAAGACAGAGCCTATAAATACTGCTAATGCTGTGTACAACAGAACACTGTTTCCATGCTTCCAATAGGAGTTAGCAGAGGAGTTAGGTGAGCTGGAAACCAGCTCCGATGAGGATGAGATGGTAACTACCAGAGTCGTTCGTCGCCGGGTGATTATTCAGGTACTAAGTGTGGAATGACTGCACAAGCCAATGGTGACTAAGGCCAGGGTAACACCTTTAGGAGTGATGCTGAGACAACCACTTGGCTGGTATTGCAACTGAAGCTGGAATGCTCCTGAATAATGCATGATCATTAGATAAATCATTCTAATACCTTTTCTTGAAAAGAGGATCATAGTAATACCTTTTCTAACACAACTCTAAATGCCATTAAACACTTCAGCAGGAGGACAAAGTTTTTATTCAGCCCAATCCACAACACCATCAACTAACATGTATTTGCCTATTGCGGTACAACTTTTCCTTGCATGTTTTTAGATACTTATTTGCAGAATAACAAATTCTAATATTTCTAAATTTTTGAATTCTAACTGATTTTAAAGGTGCTTATTTAAAAAAGTTACCTGCATTAAGGCACTGCTTCATGAAAGTTTGTTCTTTGTCATACAGGCCGATAGTATGCCTGAAATGCCACCAGAAACAGTCACAGAAGAACAATACACAGATGAACATGGCCACACAGTGGTAAAGAAGGTATTATCAGCTACACCCTCTGCTACCTTCTTACTGTCCTATAAAACCATGATAAATCCACATACATTCCCAAATTTCTTTTGTGAAATTTGTGAAATACATCATTTTTATAAATTTAGCAAAGACCACAACAGAAGTTCTGTTCACGAGAGATTCCAAAATATGAAGATTTATTCTGATTTACAAGATCGTTGGGTTTTGTAGTTCATAACTTGACATGCTTTAGTTTTCCTACTTAAATCCATATGGACCTCAATTTCTGAGGAAAACTTTTTTAATAAAACAAACAAACCACTGCAACAACAACAGAACCAAACAATTTTATCTAAGAGCATAAGTATACCCATATTAATGAAACTAACAGAAGGCTAGAACCACAAGTCACCTAAACTCAGACTTTAGCCCCTTGAAATCTGTACTCAGCTGTGCCCAAAGTTTCCTAATTTTGTGTAGCTGTACATACAGTTAAACTTTTCTGTATTCTCTGTGCCATAAATGATTTGTATGATGGCCTCATAAGTACTTTCAGACCTTGCTTATAAAATTCAATTTTGAACAGCATGAAAATGGAGTAGGAATTTCTATCCTCCTTGCTTTACCTAGCAGTTCAGTGCTTAGAAAATTGGTCTAGGACATGGCAAACTTCTCTGCTGCCTCCCAATAAAATATCATAGACACTCAGCTGAATAGTATATCTCTAGAAGCTGCTTGAAAAAATTTTGAAATAAAACAACCTGCCACACTCCTTCTTCCCTCAGACAAATATTTCCAGGCTTGGGTGAGTATACTTTGACTTTATTCTTCCGGCTGCATCTGGCTGAGTCTGGGCAAGTATTACCCTTCACCTCTTACACAAATAAGCTGTTGGACAGAGCAGGATGTAACTGCTTAATGCCATCTCATCAAAAAGGGTGGGGAAAATATATGAGAATGTCCAGCAAAAGATGCATAGCTGCCCTCCTGAGAGATTTATCTCATCTTCCACCCTGTAATTCTTCTCTGCTCCTCTTTGGTTGGCTTGACAACACCTAGAAAGCTTAAGCATCAGATTAGGTCACTTAAGCAGGTTAATTCTAGCTCACTAGTGCACAGCAGCAGTTAGTACTATCATTGAATTATCTCTGTAATGACGAAGTCACTCTGCAGTTCTTGATACGGTACTTGATAGCTAAGCTCTTAGTTTCAGAAGCCTTTTAATTAGCATTAAGATACTTTTGAAAATACCAGTTTGAAAATGGCTTTTAGTGGTTGTGCAATTGCAAACAATGTTGTAAGACACTATACTGTTTTAGCGAGTCATTCTAATATGTGTTGTTGTAACTGTATATGTACTCTCCATTCACTTGTGAAGTAAGTTTATGGAAGCTTTGCTGTGCAGTAAACTAAGTAGAGCCAATGCATCAAAGTGCTGCTGTACTATAGGTATTTGTGAGTATACGTATTAAAGCCTTAAAAATACTGAACCCCACCTATGCAGGTTTTCCTATGTGGGAAAAAATGCCTATTGAGTAGAGCATGCTATTTAGAGAATAAGAAGAAATGATATATTACTGTTAATTCTTTTGGGACAAAGCTCTATTTCATTCCTTCAGGTCACTAGAAAGATCATCCGGAGATATGTTTCTCCAGATGGCACTGAAAAAGAAGACATCGTTATGCAAGGAACACCTCAAAAACCCATCACGGTTGAAGAAGGAGATGGCTATTCCAAAGTTGTAAAACGAGTTGTGCTGAAGAGCGACAGTGAACAGTCAGAGGTGAGATCTACTTTGCTTGTTGTGGTACAAAAGTGCAGAAAATCTTTTAAGAGCATACTTAGTATCATTGAATTGTTTGCATTGGAAGGGTCTTTTAAAGATCATCTATCCAACTGCCCTATAATGAACAGGGACACCTATAGCTCCATCAGGTGCTCAGAGCCCCTCCAGCCTGACCTTGAAGGTCTCCAGGAATGCGGCATCCACCACCCTTATGAGCAACCAGTGCCACTGCCTCACCACCCTCACCGTAAAACATTTCTTCCTTAAACCCAGTCTAAACCTTCCCTCTTTTAGTTTGAAGCTATTTCACTTTGTCCTGCCACCACAAATTCTGCTAAGGAGTCTGTCCCCCTCTTTCTTACAGTCACTTCAGATACTGAAAGGCTGCTCTCAGGTCTCCCCAGAGCCGCCTACTTCTCCACGCTGAACAGACCCAGCCCTCTCAGCCTGTCCTAGTAAGGGAGTTGTTCCATTGCTGTGATCATTTTTGTGGCTTTCCTCTGGACACAGGTTCAGAGCTACATTCTAATTATGGCAATAACATACAGTTCTGGATGATTTTTTGAAAAGTTCTCTTGCAGATGGAAATGTCTCCAAAAAAAAAAAAAAAAAAAAAAGAAAAGGGGAGGATGGAGGAAGGGGATACCTTCCTTTGAAAACAAGTCAAGATAGAAATTCCATGATTTATGACAAATACTAATCTGAAAGAAAGCAGTTTTGTACTAAATTGACATATAGATAAATGGAAAATATTTGCTATTATGTCTCTAATAAGGAAATTAGTGAATACTGAAATTAAATGATCTGATGTTCTCCAGATTTCTGCAACTAAGCCACCCTATGACTATACCATTGCATTAGGTTTAAGTTACTGATACATTCTTTGCTTTGAAGATGTTAAACAAAAGGGTTACTTTTATGCAAACTGTTTCAAGGCCAGGTAGTTAAAAAAAAAAAGGAAAAAAAAACAACCTGAAAAAGGTTCTCAGTTTGTCTTCTGCTTCAGATCACCATGCAGCCCAATTAAGGTAGCAACAGAGGGGCAGGAGAAAATAAGAGGGGTTGATTTCAGTAGTACTGCAGTTGAAAGCAACATTTAACAATTGATCATTAGAAAAGCTAAGAATGTGAGTGGTGTTCTCTTTCACCAGAATTAATCATCAGAATTAATTCCCTAGGAATTAGTAATTCCTTAGGAGTAAGGAACAGAAAAAGTCCTTTATTTTAGTTAGCTTACTGTGCTATAGAACTACTCCTTATCCTGTGGAGCCCACATAAACTAAATTTCTATTTTGCCAGACGAAATCATATTTTTCACTTCCATCTGGTATTCTGAAATTCCAGTCTGTTGCTCCCGTGAGTTCCTTGGTTTATAGAAGTGTTAGTCATCTCTCAGAAGATTATGGTAATTTTATGATATGGACTGATACCAATACTACCTGAGTGAACACAGCAAGGATTTGCAGCAGGAGGCCCACTTATTAATTGGTGTTATTCCACTCACCTTGGAGCAAGCAAGCCAGTGTGGCAGCCTGTGGTGTGGTAGAAAGCACCTTAAACCTAGCACAGGTTCCAGCAGAAGTTTTTACCATGTTAGCATAAAGTCTCCCAACAGAACAAATTATTCAGGACTGTTCCTGCTGCCTGAACAAGTACAAATTTATAATGTCTTTCCCAGAGTTATCAAAAAGGTAATAAAAATGTACACTGATAATGTAGAAAGTAAAACATTTCTTGTTCTCTATGCAGTGATTAAGAAACAATGGTAGAAGAACTAAAAGCTTGCTAGCTAGTATCTGTTATATATATAAATCATATCCAACCTAATCAATTTTCTAAACTTCCAGGTGACTTTGTCTGAACCTGGTGTTTTGCCCAGTGCCTCCAATTTCCAGTCTGAGCCAGTGGAGGGCCGCAAGGTCAGCAAAGTCATAAAGACTACTGTAGTGCAAGGAGAGAGAATGGAGAAACACCTGGGGGATGCTAGCTTAGCTACTGATCTTCCATCAGCCAAAGAGGACTTTGAAGAGGTAAGAATACCTTTCCCATGTAACTATTAAACCAGGCCAGATTATTTCACTGAAAGTTTTGCTGGTGCAGTATCAAACTCAACCAATAAGTACAAACCTTCATTGTTACACTTGACCATGTTATGAAAAACTTTTTATATAAAAGACTATATATAAAGGGTATTTATGGGTAGAGTCTACAATTACAGAATTAACTGTGAAACATTAAGATTCCTGGAAAAATAAAAAAATGAAAGCAATAAGGAATCCATGGAGGATTTAAGTTAGTGGAAATCTTTTGTGTGGTTACTTTTAAAGCTTTAAGATCATTCACACATTACCCCTTATATTGCTGATTTTGGTAATTGACACTGTTAATTCTACTCTCCAGATAAACTGCTGTATCACAGCAACTACTTCTTCTTTTGTCCATGAAGAAATTGCTACCAAGCTAATTAGCATGTTTTCTCTTTTTGTACTTCTTCTGATCAGGCTAGACATTTCAGTAATAGAAAAAGGAATAGTGCAGGAAGATGGCAAGAGCCAAAAGCTGTTATGCCCAAAACAAAGAAGAACCCACATCCAGCCAAAAGGAAATAAAAATTCTGCCTTTCTAATTTTTTATTTTCTATGAAGTATTAGTAACAAGATACTTGGTGAAAAGCCTTCCCAAACTCAATTCCCTGCTTCTTCCATTTCAGAAGTATCCCCCATCTATTTCTGTGCACGCCTGTCTATTATATACTGCTAGCTCTCAGAGCGGGCAGCTCAGGCTGACAGGTGGAAAGCATATAAAAGAATGAAGATTTCCTGCAACAGGAAAGGGTTGCTGTATGTTGTTGTAAGCAGATCTAAAGGATGATGTAGTGCTCCAAGGCCCTGATTTGAACATTTTCAAACTTGGAAAAAAAAAAAAGTTCTAAGACATACTTCAGTAAAACTCCCAGTACAGTGAAAATATCCTACATAAGAAATTGTTACCAATTTGTACAGAGGAAAAGTTGTAAGGAGTTCACCATTCAGCTTTGATTGTATGAGGTACTTAAGCACGAAGAACAATTGTTTTCTGTTCTAGCTTTCTGTCTATGTTTTAACTGGAAGTTTATGTTTTAATTTGAGGCTTTGAGCTATACAGGCAACCAAATTAAAATCCAACTCCCTGCGTTAGTAGAAAAGGAGATCATGAAAGAGGATGGATCAATTATTAAAAGGTTTGGCTCGGCATGGCAGTGAACTGCTACCAGAAAAAAAAAAAATAACAAACTCACTCTGAACTTAAGTGAATTTAAGTGTGTCTGAAGTGAAGCCACTGATAGCATGTGACTATTTATTTAAAGCTACTAAACTTTGCTACTAACATTCTGTTACAGGAGGGGAACTGTGCACTAGAAAGGCCTTGCAAATAGTTGAAAGTGCTCAGTGAAAAAAAAAAAATGTGGTGGCTTGGCAAGAGTGCTTGGCTTCCAATCATCCCCTCTCAAGGACTCTGATCAAAAAGCAGGCTTCTGGTGAAGGCTAACAGAGACATCCAGCTGTCTGGGGACAACTCCATGCATTTGCCTAGATCTGGAAGAGGCTCAGTAACATTTATGGTTCTGACTAGTAGAGAAAAGCTAGTTCCAATGGAGTGAGAGAATAAACAGTGAAAGAATGTAACTCACTAGATTGCCACAAATACAGTTTTATGACTTAAGAAAGACTTGCACATGTTCAAGAAATTATTAGCTTAAGAAGCTGAAAATACCATGAAGGAACCTTTAAGTACAGGACAACTTTGTATGCTGACGTTAAATACAGCAAGGAGGGAGGTCCTGTGCGAATGTCTTGTGTTGCATATCCCTGTGTAACAGCACATTTTTGCTGAGCATCTACAACTGTATGCTTAATAAGCATGAAGAGATGAACTGCTTACATTATGAAAGCCAGTTAAAGCTGTGGTGTGTGTTCTATTCAGAATGAATAAAGAACATCTGACCTTAGTTTAAACTGCCAGCTACAAGTACTCTCATTTCACTTTTAAACAACAAAAAATCCCTAAACCTCCAGCTGTAGGGGAGCATGTTTTAAAGCCTTCAGAAACTATGGGCTATGAATGCTTTCTCATTCTCTCTCTTCAGGACAACACTAAGTAAAGCCAACACACAGAAGAGGACTGTGATGAAGGATCGGTATGGAAAACATGTTCACATAGAAGAGCTGGATGACACGGCAGAAGCACTACCACAGGATGACCTCCAGCATGACCTCCAGCAGCTTCTTAGACACTTCTGCAAAGAGGATTGGAAACAAGATGCAAAATAAGAAGCTATCACCCCTCAACAACACGTCCATCCAGTATGCAGCATTCATCTTTTCTAGGTGTAGACATTATGACCTACGTAATCACTGGAAGACACTGCCATTTCTACTTGTGCAGATGCAGTGAATTCATTTTTTTCCCCTGTATTTGATTTTGGGTTTTTGTTGTTTTTTACCCTGTAAGCTAATTTGTGACCAAAGATAGCATCCTTCATTTGGGATGGTTTATCCACTGAGTTGTCGTCTTTGTGCTGTACTGGGACCTTGTCAGCATTGCCACTTTTTGCCGGTCCTTTGCTTCTGCACTAGCTTCACAAAACTGCATTTGTCAAGCCAGCTTCATCTACAGGCCTCTTCAAGTGACTATGTACAGGCATCATGAAAAAAGGGAGTTAACATGTAAACTGTATATAGCAAGAATATTTGGACTTACTTATGAAACTGCGGAAAACACACTGCCTATGAATACTATTAGTATCGTGGATTACAAGGTTTGTTGACACTGGTGAACAACAAAAAAATAACATTAACATGATCAACTGCAAACACTGACTGAGGAGGAAGCACTGCAGATCTACTGCATCCATAAGACTTCCAGCTTAGGGATCTATTATTATAGTTAAAGGCTCTAAGAGTCAGGCTAAAAACCTGGAAATTCAGCTGTTCTCATGAAGTAAGAGCTGACTGTGGCCATCAATACTTTTAAGACCTTTGGACAGCCACTTCAAGATTTCCAGAAAAGAAAAAAAAAATTAAAATTATCCAATTAGGTAACCAACTTGCTAGCAGCTATATCTATGGCACATTTGCATACGGTATTAAAATCTTTTAGATCTGGACATGTGGCAGGGTGTATTAAACAATTATAACTACAGTAGTTTCCTGTTTTCATCACTGCTTTAGCAAACCACATTGTCCTGCTGGCCACTGCACTGTAGATAACTATGGGAGAAAGACTTACACTATATGAGAAGAATAATTAATTCACCATGTTTTAATCAAGACTGCCTCTTATCTGATACATGCATGTGGCATTTGAAGGTCAAAACCAAACCTCCTGTAGATGTGTCAACCTACTATAGCCCTCTAAGCACTGAGCGAGCAGTTTTTATCTTCCAATCAAATGTTTTTTAAAGAGAAAGTGCTCACTATCCTTGAAAGCCAGTTTCTGTTCATATTTTGTTACCTATCTATATATAATATATATTTCTAAATCAACCCTCTCAAAAATCATGATGGCATGTATGCACTTTTACTTTAAAAAGGGGAACAAAGATCTGACATATTTCGTATTCTATACCTTAACATTTAGAGGTGAGCACTCTGCAGCGTTTTAGAATATATATTATACATGCAAACACACTAAAGGTTTTTAAACAGCTGTTTGATTTTTTTTTTTTTTTTAAATAGCATACTCAAGAACAGATTAAAAACAAATCCTCTCCTTTAAGAAAAATGCTTTTTCCAAGCTTACCTGGCCTTCTACGATTATGGTTTGGGTTTATGACTCACTCAGTGCTCAGAATAAGGAAGGGCACTTCTCATTAAAGTACCAATGCCAAAAGCATGAGCACATCTTGGGAGCTGAGGCTTCCCGCAGACAAAACAACCTGAGGTGCCATGCTAACACTTTTTTTGGCAGGCAGGCAGAAAAAAAAAAAAAAGAAGTGTTTTGGCAGCCAAAATGAATGAGACCCTTAATGAAACATTTCATGATACATCGATGGCTTTCTTATTGTCAAAGCACAGGATGATCTTCAAGAATGGGGCTCTAAAGAAATGCATTTCTGTTGTGTTATTTGCGGTGCAGATGATGTTCTGTGTAACAACATAATGGTTATTCACCTCTTATTTTGATTTTTTTGCTGTGTTATCAAAGAACTTGAATACTGTGAGAAGAAGTGAATTTTAAGTTGATGAATCAGCATCTTGTTCCCATGGTGATAACACTAATTGAATATATCTATGAGGGCATGTATTAGTTAAAAATTAAAAAAAAAAATACAACACTAACAATACATAGCTGCAATGTGTACAATGGCTGATTTAACTAAATAAAAATGTACAAGTGTTAAATGTAGCAACAATGGCTCATTCTCTTTTACTGCCAACGCAGCACAAAAGGACCAGCATATATTTGGGTTCCTTAAATGAACTATCTGATTATAATTCCTCTGTACCCAGCTCTTTACAGTCAGACACAGGTTGTTGTGCTATTTTTCAATTTTTTTAAATCATTGTTAATTCTTTTTCAAGAGCTGTGCAAGATATTCCTTCAAATACAAGCCAGACTGGCTATGTTATAGCCAGTTACTTTTTCAATAGCCACAAGTACTCACAACTACTTGTGAGAGTCTCTCTCAAGCAAAGGAAAGGTAGAGAAGAAAATAGGAGGGTGAATGCCTATCATGCCTTCCATCCTTGCACTGCACAGAAAATACAGGGAAACAGTTTCACTGCCCAAAGACAGCACTATAAATCTGTACTAATTTCCATGCTTGCAGCTGATCCCTGCTGCATAGGAGCCCACTCTACTGCAGCACTCTGCTTGCTATTAGTTTACTTAGATTTTTGCCTGCATAGCTCCCCAAAAACCAGCTAGTTCAGTCCTCCTACTGACAAGTCTCTCACATCAGAGACACCATTTATATAAGCAGTTTCTGTACATGCCCTTGAAGGCTCATAATTCTAGTTATCTGCCTAATCCACAGGCTTTTGACTTGATTTTTTTCCACTTGATTTTTTTCCTCTTTTTTTTTTTCCCCAGTGAAACTGCAAAAAAAAAAAGAAAAAAGAAAAAAAGAAAAAGCAACCAACTTAGAGAAACCACAAAAACACAGTACTGCTCCCACTCCCTCCTGCCAAAAAACAGAACTAAACCCACCACAACACTTACTCCATCGCAGCACCAGGACATTAGTTTGAGATCAAGCAGACAAACACTAGAGTTATACCATTATTTCAAGACATGAAAATGAATTTTTCCCACGCAGGACTATTAAATACACTAACTAGAGCAGATAAAAAAAAAGCTTTATTTCTTCCACATCCACCTAGCAGACCACGTATCAGTTGCATAAGCAGTGTAAAAGCAGTGGTGACAGTACACATGAACACAGGTGGGCTTCAGCATGGACTGCAGCTCTGCACCACTCCATGTCCATGTGAACACAAGTGGCCCCAGCTCTACGTGCCTCGACCTGCATCATTCTGTTACTATGGGGCTGCACAGATGGTGGTGGGAACATGGGACAGAGGTAGGCCGGTATTGTTAAAAAAAATTTTAAAATTATACCCAAGCAGCTCTAGCTTCACTGTATCAGCACTTTTCAAGTAGAAACCACTTTGAATTTGGCCACTTCTGGTAAATAATATCTGAAAGCAAACACCTGTTCATGTTTGCTTAAAAAAAAGAAGAAAACAGTCACAAAATCCAATGACTAGCTTTGTGCCTGTATGAACTGGTGAGTGGCATCAACAATTTGGATAACTTATTCTTCCCCTGTCCGCTTTAAGAGATAGGGAAGACTTCATTTCTGTAAAAGAAAAATACAGGTCTTCTGCTTACCTTAAAATGGAATATTTTTGTAAAAACAAGTTAATATTTTGAAGTTTTTTAGTCAGATTGTAAAGCTCTGCAAGCCAGCTTAAAAAATATCAACACTATTAGCACAGCCCCTGTGTTATTTCCTATTCCCCAGCAAGCCCTGAAAGAGGACTGTATCTAAGACCCTAAAATAATTACGTAGAACATTTTAACACCTCTGATCAACCTGGAGTGAGCTGCCGCTGGTTATAGCAACATACAGAACACAGAGCAATGTGCCAACTACAATGGCTGCCTTATACTGATCATGGTATATACCATATCAACAAAGTGAGGATAAACTCATATTTACATAGCATGTCCTGCATCTGCCCAGTGATATTTAGTTGACATAGAATCATAGAATCACTCAGGTTGGAAAAGACCTTAAAGATCATCGAGTCCAATCATGACCTAACCATACTATCCTAACTGACAACCCTCTAACTAAATCATGTCCCTGAGCACCACATCCAAACGGTTTTTAAACACATCCAGGGA
>JAOWBP010002392.1:33028884-33040365 GCA_028571105.1 Tragopan temminckii | reverse complement strand
CTACAGGATGCTGTCTGAACTCTCCAAGTAGGAGTAAAATAAATGTGAAGAGAAAGAAATAAAATATATATATATATGAATCCAAAATCTTTAAGGAATAATTATTCTTTGAAATAATGCAAATATATGGAGTCAGTCCCAGCTTAATATTTGCCAATTACCTATATTTTGCATTAGAAATTAAAAAATAACAAACAAGATACAAAACAGCAACAGGCAAAACCAACAGCTTAGAATCATATAATCACAAAGGTTGAAAAAGATCTCTAAGATCATCTTGTCCAACCATCCACCCACCACCAATACTGCCCACTAACCATGTCCCTAAGTACCACATCTCCATGGTTCTTGAATACCTCCAGGGATTAAGACTTCACCACTTCCCTGGCAGCCTCTGCCAGTGCCCAGCCATTCTTTTGGAGAAGTTTTTCCTAATATCCAACCCAAGCCTCCTTTGGAGATTGCACTAATCAGTAGGTCTGAGCAATCAAGAATGAAACAAAACAAAACAACAAAACACGAACAAGTAAACAAGCAATAACAACAACAAGCCAACAGAATCATGCCACAACAAACTGAACACACTGAAAAGAATCAGGAGCACATGAGGAAAATGCGTCTTCCTTTTGATGCTGGCTGATAGGTTGCAGCCACCGCAGGAGCAGAGCACTGCCAGCATTCTTTGGTCCAGAAGATTCACATTACCACCTGCAGAGAGCCCCACATGCTACATCCAGAAATGGGAAAAATCAGATAAAGTTTATAAAGGCCAGTTGAACTATTCTGAAATCAGACAGAATTGGCTTTTTGCTAACAGTAGCTGACAGCACACTTCTATTAAATAGCCACTAGAGTGCAGCAAATCATCAGCTTTTAAACAGGACAGCCACAATCTAAAACCTCCATTTTTACAAACAACAGTATTAGCAAGAAAATCAAATAGTGAAGTGTATTTGCCCTACTATTTACATGTTAGATGGTTAAGCCCAGAGAAGATTTTAAAGATAAGACACTTGGTTGATCCCTCAAGCAGAGGCCTGGCACAAGCAGATTGAGTTCTCCTGTATACTTCAGGTTTTGTATCAGGCCAGGCTCCCTGCAGTGACTGCAGCCTTGGAGATTCGAATCACATTGGGGAATTATAGTTAAATTCTAGCATATCTGTATTCAAGTTCCTTTCATGGTTCTAAAGTTGTCTAACAACTTTATTGAAACTGATACTCAGTGTTCTTTTTATTACTGGATGTGACATTTTCCCCCCTTTGAGTGCACAGATTTGCCTTTGTTGTGAAACTACTCCAACTGTCTCAATACAAACAGGATGACCAGCTCCAGCCGAGGAAATCTGGCTATCGACTGCTTTATCTATTCCCATAACCACAGGAAGAAGATAGCCCTCAACAAATGAGAAAACTCTTTATCACTTTTTAAACAACATTCTGCATTTGCACAGAAGCACCAGCTCTAAAAACATCTATTTTCGGACTGTTTTACTGACATTCTTTACCCCAAATGATTTTCGATGACTGAGGATAGCTTCTTTTCATTCCTAATCTGTTTTGAGTTGCACAAAGAAATAGGAATGCAAGTGCTTACCAAGAATTCTGGTCTAATAAAATTATTTTCTCCCTCCCTTCCCTCTCCTCTTTAAGGAGAAATCACTAGAAATTAATGAGGTTTGAAAACCATTGATGTGTTCAGAGTAGAACATGGATGGTATTCACTCAGCCTTGCTCAGGAAGCTAAGCAGTGAACAGATAGAATTCTGTATTTCTGTTTTCATCCATGAGCTCAGAGCAAGACCTGAGTATTACAAAGGCATTTACTTGATTTTACTTTCTACAATAATAATCAAGCCCTTCACAAAGGGTATCATCACCAAGTCCAACAGAATGGGAAAATAATCGCAAAGAATTGGCTGCTTATATTTGAAGAGACCATGGTGATGGAGTGATGTCACAGAGGAATGCGAAATACCAAGCATCACAACTGTTTTCAAGGAGGACAAAGAAGAGGATCTGGGGAAGTACTGATTAGCTTCACCTTGGGAAGGTGCTGGAGCAAGTAATCCTATAGCAAGTAGTCCAAACAGGAAGGACAAGAAGGTGACAGCAAATAGACAGTGTAGATTTTGGAATGGGAAATCAGGTTTAACTAGCCTGATAGCATTCTATGGCAAGAATATTGGCTCAGTGGAAGAAGGGAAGGCAGTAGAAGTTGTTCCTCTTAAGTAAGGGTTAAGAAAAACATCCTCATTTGAAAACTGAAGTATCAGGTAGATAAATGAACAGCAAGGCAGACAGAAAACTAGTTGCAAGCCTTTGAACCTGTCAATTAAATCAGCAATATGAAGTCCAACTGAAAACCAGTCACTAGTGCTGTCCACCAGGGGTTGGTACAATATAACATTTTCACTGATTATCTGGATGATGGGACAGTTTGCTGACTATCATCAGCAAACTTGCAGATGATATAAAATCTGGAAGACTAGTAGATACTTCAGATGGTTATGCTGCCATTCAGAAGGACCTCAACAAGCTAGAGAAGAGGGCCAACAGCACCTCCAAAAATGGAAATGCAAAGTCCTGCTCCTGGACAGAAATAATGCCTCCCTCCACCCTTCCCCAGCAATACATAGTAGGAAGCAACTAGCTGGAAACAAGCTTTGCAGGAAAGGATCTGGGATTCCTGGTGGATGTAACCTGACCATAAACCAGCAAAAAAAAAAAAAAGCTCATTAAACTCAGAAAGCACTTCGCATTGCCCTACTGAATTCTTAAAGCATCTAGAATGAGAAGTGAATTTACTCATAAGCAATTTTCACAAGGAGAGTAAAATTGAAGTTCAAATCATACCATAGATCTGCACAGAGCAAGGCTTCTCCCTCCCGCTCTGGTTCCCCAACTCCAAAAATCAATGCTTACCTTTATAATGAAATACTGAACAAAATCAAACTCACTAACAATGCTGCAAATATATAAGCAAAGATATGCATCATTTTCCACATATAAGGAGAGGTATGACTTTTGCACAGTACAAGGTAAGTTTATCTGCTTAAACAGTACAATGAAGTTTATGTGCTTAACAAACAGGAACAGCCTTAAGTGTGGCCTACGTCTGCAATAATTATCAGAGTTGTGAATTCTGCATGTTCCTTAAGGAAAAGTTTTTACCCCTCTCCCCAGAGCAGACTCTGAACAACTTTGTTATGGGCTGAACACTGCTACTTGATTCTTTGGTCACAAATACTTTCCACTCTGGGAATGTGATACCAGATACTACCTTTCAGATTTTGATTCAGGTTTCAGCAAGTCATTTTTTACATACACGTAAGGGCATGTGGTTTCTGCAGATTTCAGTAAGGTAGGCTGCACTCTCCCTACTTTGCCAGTATTCTTTCTGGATTGCTTCCAAGAACTAGGGCCAAATCTCCAAAACAAGCGACTGATATTCCCAGACACAATGTACATGACCAGTAGAGAACAGCATTAAGTGAACATCACATAATTGAGACACCAACTGAAATTCAAATACAGTAAGCAAACGATTCCTGTATTTATCAATCCAAGAAAAAAAAAAAAGTGGAAAAAGGAGTTCATCCAATAAACTACTTTTGATAAGGAGCTGACCAAGGTTTATCCAGCAATTCAATGACACATGAAGAAAGATTTTCACACACTTGTTCCCCATGTTGTCTGACCGGTATGAAGAGGACATGTAACACATGGGAATAATCTATAGCAGATAAAGCATTTACACCCCTTCCCCAGGCTATCTGAACAGTTGCTCTAATCAACTTCTCATACAAATCACATAACTCAACTGCTGTATATATTTTGTCTTTGTTACAGTGTGGTCAACTCTGAAGATCTGGAAAATTCAAACATCACAGGCCTGAGGTGTTTAGCAGAAATCTCAACTATAACAGCAACAATAATTACACTTATAAACAGCGTTACCACGAACAACAAATACAAGCAGTGGCACATTTGTCAGGACAGTGCATCAAACTATGCTTTTGAAAATAAATCCATACAACTAAATTGTTCTCATACTATAGCTTGTACTTGAAGGTTTTAAAAACATGAAACACGTCATTTAAACAAATCTTTGTCTACACCAGTTGAATATCAAGTGCAGATGTTGGCTAGATGAAGGATGCTTGCCAGGCAAACAAATGCTTCGTATCTCATGTTTCAAAGTCACTTCTAAAATGAAAGCCACCGACTCAAAACACATGCAGCAAAAAATTCAAACTACACTTTCTAGCATACTACTTTCAGATTGTTCTCTTTGCTATGTAAGGTTTAAGATTACTGCACAGATGTAAGCACACACACAACCTTTTATCAAAGCTTTTCTAATCACAATAATCTTCGTAGTAACAACAGATCACTGCTTTCCTAGCAAGCCTCTAGACCAGCAGAATAACAGCTCTCAGTAACACATCCACACACCTTCACCTCCATTTAGCAGCCTTCTTCATGCTCTTAAATCACACATTGCCTACAGAAAATACACAACTTTCCCCATTAGCTACTGTATCTCAGCTGTACATTACTGGATTCCTCCAGCCAGTACTCACCATTTGTAAATGGCTCACAGGAAAATCTGCTTGTCCATACGAAAATAGATAGAGGTCAACTCCCCTTATGAATTCCTGAAGATTTCCGCTCTGCTCACTGCAAAGCTTCCCTCTAAAAGTAATACCCACTACCCACAAAGTTCTGTAACTTCCCAACAAGGAGCTGGGTTCCAACTAAACTGTGGGAGGGCTGTGACACAGCTGTCCCTAATGGGGAATGAGCTGCAGCTGGAACCATGACGACTGCTCTCTACCCCAGGTGCATGCAAGAACTGAAACTTAGGACAAAGTGCAGTTACACCTACTCTTTGAAACAGTACAGGAAAATTAGGGGAAAAAAAAGAACAAAACCCACCAAATGCACATATATATGAAGATATGGCAGCCTATTAAGCTTGAAAACATTGCTGAGTACATGCAGGGACAAATCTACTAATAAGAAAGTGCCATTGATACTACTTATTAAATAGTACTGTATTTTTTATTCATATCCTGAGTCATTCCTAACTAGCGCCACAGGACATATTTACTCCAGCTTTGTGTTCTGCTTTCAAGAGCTTTGGGTGATTTACTCTGACCTTTAGCAAGTCAACCCATCTTGCACAGAAGGCTTGTGACCCTGTTACTCAAAATGTACAGCTGCAAGCATTGTATCATGGATTTACCAGCAAAAAATGACCAGTATTTCTTAACGAGGCACCTAGACAATTAACACATGGTCTCTCTCTTAACAGTTTCAGGACAATGACTAAGCCATCAAGTAGCCCCTGGCATGGAGTTACAGTAACTCAATAGGATCTGGAAAAGCACTGAGCAGAAGAAGTTGCTGGATGAGATCAGTGAGCTGAGATGATGCCATCAAGGATGCCTGAAGTTCACTGGGACTTAAGGGAGAATTAGGCTCTAACAAATAACTGCAGAGAAGATCTGGGGACTTCATGGAAAGCCTTGTGAGACCATCATAAGTAACCACATCAGTAATGCCCTCTAAGGATGTTGTTGTTATTATTATTATATTCCCTAGATGACAGTACTGAAAATGCCCAGAGTGGCCCTAGTAAAAACTGGGACCATTAGGGAAAAAGTCATCAGAGGCAAGTTATTTATTTGAAAGGGAAGGGGAGCAGAGAAAGTTTGGAATAGGATTGGCAGAAAGAAGGGTGAAGAAATGGGACAGGGGGTATGAACTGGGTGAGCTATGGCCACCTGGCCAGCAGCCTTGTGCTTGATGGGAGCAGGTGAAGCAGAACCAAAAAATAAAACTCATGTTCCTGATCACATCAAAAGAGTTACAGCTGTTTCTGTGGCCAGGAGAACCAGGGTGAGGGGTGAAGGGGGACAGGATGCTCTCTGTACCCAAAATGGGAATACCCAGAGAGATGATGTGCTATTATATTGGTGCCTGTTCCTGACCAGTGATAAGTACACACTATCTCGTACTGCTCTCGCTCTTCCACCAGCAAATCTCACAGCTCTTTATTTGGGCTGGTCAAATCCAGCAGTACTCAAGCTTACTTTCTTCCAGAACACTGGTAATTAACACAGTAATATGCGGAATTGTATATTCTATGAAAACATATATTTCCATATTCTATTGAAAACAAACAAACAAACAACACAGTTGTTTTTTTTAAATTTACTATTTTAAAAAATAGTTAATAACCATCATATTGCAGTGAGAACTGTATGGAGGTTAAACTCCAAGCTTATCATCAGGCACAGCGAGGCCTTATTTTTTATATAAAGTTTTGTTCACTTAGCATTCCTCCCCTCAAAACAGAGCTCCTTCTCCCAGCAGCGTGTAGGGATGCCGCCTCTCAGTTTACACCATCTTCAGCAGCACAGCTGAGCTTCTGGAAGCTGGACATTGTTTTCTCAGGTACTTGACAGTTTCCTAAAACCATTTCCGATTATCAAGAAGGTTTTGAGTGCTTCTCCAGCTACAGACCAGTGCCTATATTTAATAGTGCTTTTAAAGATAGCCATTGGCAGGCAGGCATGATTTTCCCTGCTCTCATCACACCAAAAGCCAGACAGACCAGAAATATGATTCTAAACAAATGAGCCATTAGTGCCAGCTGGCTATTTCCAATTGAGTAATATCTTTTCTGTGTTACATTACATTGTTGCCTAGGGGTCATTACCTCTATTCCTAATTTCTCTAGCCCACTTTTTT
Organism: Tragopan temminckii; assembly: GCA_028571105.1. NCBI lineage: Eukaryota > Metazoa > Chordata > Aves > Galliformes > Phasianidae > Tragopan > Tragopan temminckii. The sequence continues at coordinate 33,033,604 of JAOWBP010002392.1, read as the reverse complement.
CATTATCCAAGTGTCACGGCTGAATAGCACACACCAGTAGTTTTACTGCATATACACGAAGCACTGAAAAAAAAATATTTGAAAGTCTCTGTGTGCTTTCTCCGAGATCTCTGCAACAGAGTCTGAAATATACTCCTTAGAGTGGAGGCAGTTACAGGCCTGCCTGGCAATTCAGAGACATCAGAAAAGCAGCAGCAGATAAGGGACATTAAGTCATATGAATATTGAACACTGTCCAGGTTCTCTGGCTAGTCTCCCAGATAGACAGTATTTCAGTGTTGAAGAGAGAGAGTCCTGTGTAGGGACAACACTTACAAATAAATATGTTACAGAGACAGGAAAATGACTGATCCTTTGGGATGTGGAAACACTTACGTAGGAGGAGACTGTAAAACTGCATATGGGAATTCAGACCCGGTTTGATAGCAGCAGGACCACTACATCCTTCACAAATGTTTTGGCTCTTAGCCCAAGTCTGCAAGCATCTTTAGCATCATTTTGCTATCAGACTTGAACTAGAATTCAGCAGAAATTTTTGTTCAGCAAAGATCACAGCATATAGCCAAGAATTTTGTAACAAGGATGCAACAGTGTAGAATCCAGGAAAGTCTTTTTCTGCACCAAGTCCTTACCTCAGTCATTCCCCGCACTTCTCTCACCTCCCATTTCCATTAGTGTTTGCATGCATTTTATCTATTTGTTACAATTCCTCATGTAGTCTCAACTTTATATCCATCACTAGAATTTTTCAACTGTAGGTTACCACCTGCTGTTACATGACATCTTTATTTGCACACCCTGAGGCACTAGTCTAGCAACAACAACAAAAAATCCTCTTTGCAAAAGCTGCTGATTACAAATATATTAAGCTCAGAGACACAAAATGTCAATGATCAACTATTGTAGGTAGTTCTGGACGGGATCTAAATAACATCTATTCCCTCTTTTTAACAAAGGCAACAAATTTCTGTCCCCAGTTATCACCTAGTTATTTGTCAAGCTGACCAGAGAAAGATTACTGAAATGAGATGCTGGAACATATCTGCCTCTGAAGACAGATGATCTTCAGTCTATAAGAGGTTCTTGGATTAGGGATAGTAAACAACAACAACAACAAAACTTTTACCAGTCAGCCAACAGTTTTAGGCAACATGAGCAAGAAAAACGATCACTTTCAAAGCAACTTGGAGAATAAGCTCTTTACTTCTACATTCATTAGTTAGTTCTGAAAATTTTCTTCTTTCACTAAATATAACCTTTCCTTTCCTTTTCTATGCTTGTAAATCGGTTGCATTACTCTTGAGCTTTCTTCAGCTCAGTATCAGTATCTATGATATCTCAAATGAGAAAGTACAGTTCAAAGAAGATACGTGTTGTAAAGGAAGACAAGAAAGCCTACGCTCTGGCTGTTAGCTATCACTATACTGTCAGCTGCCGTTTAAATTCACACTCTATTTTTTAGACTAAGAAGGAAAAAGAAGTGAAAAAAATATAGTTTAAAGAGGAAACGGGAGTTGTGAACACAGTATTTTTCTCCCTCACAGTTTTATTTTCTCTCTCCATAAACACTGTTTCATTCCCTGATATCAAACTCTTAGAAGAAGCTGCAGATCAGCCAAAAAAATGTATTCATGTTTAGAAACTTTTCAAACATTATCCTCAGTTATGAATCAAAATCATCTTATTTATCACTCATCTGACCTAAGCTGACTCCTGATATGAGACAGGCTGGCAGCAGTGAAGCAGAACAAATGTTTCACATAGATACAAATATGCACTTCTGTAGGTTGTTTACAGATTTTTCTTCATCAGCATCATCACAGCTGTCACTGCTGACAACTATACAGGGTAGATATTCTAATAAATTGTCTCAGAATTGATGACTGCTTCCTCTGGGTTTATTTTAATGTTGTGGGACAGCTGATAACACCAGACTTTGACAATGGTGTATAAGATAAAGTACTCATTATTTTATGAAAGTCAGCACTTCTGGTCGAATCCATTTGCATGTAGCCCAAATGACATGACTGCAGCCACACAGGCTGTGCAATGACCCCTTCTACTTGAATAACTGAAAGTGCTATTTGACTAAAAGGGAAAAAGAGTTCTGGGCACCAACCAAACCCAGTTCAATTACTAAGCGTTTGTAACTTTCGCTTCTCTTCGAGAAGCAACAGCAGTAAAGTAGGTCTTCATTTTATTTATTTGTTTGTTTGTTTGTAGCTGCTGTAAAGACACACACTCTCCTAAACTAAACTGAAGTTGTAAACTGAACAGGTTTATTTCACATCATGTGTACATAAATTCTACCTCCTGCCTCGGCACCTCCTGGAAGAAGGATGGCAGTGTAGCAAATGGAAAGAACTGACTCCTAATAGTAAGAATATCTCTAAACTGTGTTATGCAGCCCACTTTTCTGAAAGGCAGTAAAAAGTCAGCACTTGAGCTCTACAAACAGATGCTAATGAAAGGATGAGGGATGTTTACCACTCCTACTCCCACTTTCAATCACACTTGACTAGAGATCGAAGAAACCACTTACTCGGTTGTTCACCTTGATTGTATCAGTGTCTAGACCGCATCAAGCACTTTCAGACAGACTAAAGGAGCAATGGCCAAATGACACAATCTCACAGCAACAACCTGGATAACAACACAGATGATTTGTGCAAAGGTACTTGGAGTGGGACACTGAAAATTTGGTATTATCTCCTCATACTGATACAAGCTGTAACAGTATTATTAAGCTTGCCAGAGTTCCTTGATGGATACCCCTGCCCTGCAATTCATCTAGATAACAGAAAGAGCTGTGTCTCTGTACCAAAGAGATAAGAAAGCTCTGCTGACTCTCTGAACCAAGGAAATAGGAGGTCCTGCTTGAAATTGGTCACTGAATATGCAACATGCTTTTGGGAAACTTGCATATGTAACATACCTCTGAGAAACTTCTGCATGTGTAACCAAATCATGTATATAAACTGAAGATCTTTCGTGTAAGTGATCTGTGATAGGATAAGAGTATTCCCCACACACCCAGTGCAGTTATTACACAATGCCTACTCTCTAACACTCCAACCTGAGTCTTAGTTTCTTGACCAAATACTTTACAATAATACAGGCTATTGGTAGTGCAGCTATCACGGGCTGGTCATGACATTTTTCTCACGCCTTTCTGAGCCCTAATCTGCAAACAAAATGATGCCATTATCTAGTTTCCTTTGTCTTCTCTTTTTACAGATTTTTTTTTTTTTTTTTTTTTTTTTTTAGTATTGGAGGAATTGATGGCAAGGATGATTCTTTCATTGTAGAAGCTCACTGAATATTTTCAAACTGTGGAAGGTGACATATTGTTTTGGGATATGTAATAGAATGTTGTACCAAAGAGACACACCTCAGGATCCTTGATACAAGATAAGTTTTTGTCTGTGGTTAAAGAATGGAGTACGCACATTCTTGAGAGATAAGAGGAGACTCTGGTTGGTATGTTGATTTGTATATGCTTCCCGTTTGGGCACATCACTGGGGAGGGTGGGCTACCAAAGGTAAAGGTTGTAAGACTTACATCTGCACCCAGAACTGCATAAGAAGAAACAAACTTATCTGGCAGATACATGGCAGGAGATAACGGCTTGGTGACTGTTTTATGGATACTGATTACTTGAAGAAACAAAGAGAAATGGACTTTGTCAACTACCTAGGGGATGTCCGCAGAAAGAATGTGAACCTGGCAGCAGGAGGGGTGTGAGAGTTAAAATTGTGTTTTTGCAAGAGAAAAATCCCACTGACCTAGCCTCACACAGCAGCTAGGATAAGCTTGGATAGGTAGATAAGCAAAAAGCAGGAGGCTCCAGTGTCAAGATTAGGGAAATAGATGGGGCAGACATGATAAATATTTACAAAACTAGCAAAGATCAGAAGGTAACAAATTTATGAAGCTATAACAGGAGTGAGATAGGTAGCAAGCAGTGGATAGATTGTGAATCTGGAGCTCAATCAATGAGGAAACGGGAGGAATGGGGGGGAGGGGGGAAAGAGGGAGGGAGAGCACATTAGGGGATATAAGGCTGTGATGTGCTTTTGGTTTTGTGCTCCTGCTTGCAGGATGCCCACCATTGCAATAATGACTTAAAAGTTTTTCACAAGAGATCCAGTCTCCAAAAAATCATTTGGGTTATTTCTCACAAAATTAAAGCATGTTTTACACTGAAAAGTATCAGTGTATCCATTTAAGTGAAATCCAAGAAGGCTTCTGGAAGTGGAAATGTTGAAAAACACAAATTATTCAATAACTCTTTAAAAAGTCACTTCTGTAAAAAATACGTAACAGATAACCTTTTGTTCTGCTTCAGACTTTGTGCATATCATTAACTGTAGCATTACATTTTAACCAAGTCACTCTAAAACTGAAACCTTGCAATTACACCTCCTCCATCAATCATCACCACCTCAGATCTCCTTCATTTGTCTAACTGTTAGCTCTGTAAGATACATTTGGTGTCCAAAAATCAGATCAGGTTCTTTTTGCTTATGCAAATCAGTAACAAAAACAAACAAACAAACAAAAAACCCAAAAACAAAAACAAAAAAAACCCACAACCAAACCAAACTAAATCAACAACAAAAAAATCCACTTTTTTTGTTTGGTTTAGTTTGGCTTTGGATTTTTCTGGGAAAGCATTGCATATGTTCCTCCTCGTCCCTCCCCACCCCCCCCCCTTTT
>JAOWBP010002392.1:32998204-33025231 GCA_028571105.1 Tragopan temminckii | reverse complement strand
CCAGCACCTCACCACTCTCATAGTACAGAACTTCCCCCTGACATCCAACCTAAATCTTCCCTCCCTCAACTTAAAACTATTTCCCCTTGTCCTGCTGTTATCAACCTTTTCAAAGAGTTGATTGCCCTCCTGTTTTTAGGCTCCCTTTAGGTATTGAAAGGCTCTCCAACAGCTCTCTGTCTTTCTTGTACTGGGGGCTCCAGACCTGGACACAGTACTTCAGATGGAGCCTCACAAGAGCAGAGTAGAGGGGGACAATCACCTTCCTGTCCCTGCTGACCACCCCTCTTCTGATGGAAGACATATATACATATATACATATATATATGTATACATATGCATATGTGTATACATATATAGATATACATGTAAAGCACAGGAGTAGTCATTGTTCTGATGCTCACAGTTAGCAAGAAAAGCTTCCCAACAAAGAGCTAGGCTGTGTGACATTTTTTATTTCCTTCCTCCCCCAACGAATAGAGTGAACTTAATTCTTTAACTGAAGAATTATTTTCAAAGCTTTCAAAGAGAACCCCTCAGTCCACAGGTTTACCAGGGCCTAGGAAGACAGTCTGAAAATCAGAGATACAAGGACAGCAACAAAGGCATGGAAATTGCCATGTCAGAGTTACAAATGAACATTTCTACAACGTACTCTACCAGCAGCCTCAAGGCCAATAAGAGGATCAGAAATAAGTCAGCAAATAGAAGTTCAGGTATGATACCAATCCCTATTATTATCTGTAAGAGTGCCCTGCTGTATTCAAGCTCCTGTTTAGAATAATTCTTTTCGGTAAGATTAAATTTAGGGAGCACAGGACACGAAAGCTAAGCAGTTAATTATTTACCTAGAACAAACAGATTAACTGTCACTAATTTGCTTTCCAAACAATTTCTAAATTCATTTAATAAATTATCTTCGTAACTTACCAAAATGTATTAATTAAAAATATTTACTTTTGGTCAAAGCAAAAGGAATATTCATACAGCATTATAAAAGGAAATTAAGGCTCCTTAGGGCTATCTCCTTTGGTAAAGTATTGGTTTAAACTACTTGAAAAAGAAATGAGCGCTTTCAGAACTTCTGATAAAATCTATGAGCTGATTTTATCTTGATTTGGTAATATAGTGGTTTGATAGCTTAAAGCTCTGATAATGTATTGGGATATAAACTGAGCTTTTCAGACACACATATTGTTTTCCTTTTTAAAGACTTGCTTCGAGTACAGGTAGCCACATGTGAAACAATTTGTCCATGAAGGTAAAGCAATGTATTTTCCATAATTGTTTTTGCTACAATGAACAAGGCAGGCAAGTTTTTGCACAGCCAGGGTCCGTATTTTACTTCCTACAAACTTTTCTCTAGGAAATTTTTTTGTAGTTCAAAATTTACCATTACTAGTTTCAGACTGCTGAAGACTTTGTTGAATCTAATGAACCCTCCTAAGAGGCCAGGCTATCGCCTGCTTTGCTCAGAACATAGTTTGGCTAAAGTTACTAAATGTTATTATTTTCCTGCAAGAACTGGGACTCACTGCCATTGTCTGTGAACGAATAAGAGAACTGCTGATTTTGGGGCTTCTCTAAATTTTGGTTAGACGTTTTTCTTTCTTCCCTTGTGTCACTCAGTCCTTTTCAGTTCTTCAGTTATAACCATCTTACTGACCACTGTCAGCACTTAGAACACTGCACATGAAGTTGGTGCAGCACAAACCATGCTCTTCCCAGCAGTGTTTTTAACCAGTTATTTTATCATCAGGAATAAATGTTGCTCAAAAAGACAATCATATGTATTCAACAGAAAGCCAAATTCAGAAGATACTCAGTTTCCATGGAGTATGCAAAATAAATAAATAAATAAATAAATAAATAAATAAATAAATAAATACACACCCACCTTGGAAACACTTAGCTTTCTGGGGGATGATCAAAGCAAAATATCAAAATATCAAAATATTCATCAGGAGATGAATAAAAGATGTAAGTGCTTAACTAGGTCTTGTAGTAGAGATTAGATTCTAGGGGTGGTCAGAGTCCCAGGCACCTAACATTTGTTTTTGCTTGCATAAAGAGGCACATCACCCATGACCAAATGGACAGTTGAGCACTAGTGGGCTACAGGCTGAGCTTCACAACGCTACACAAGGTCCACGGGCATGTTGGATCTCAACTAAACATGGCAAGGGGCACCAAGAAGAACAAGAAAGGCTTCTATAGGTACCTCAACCAGAAAAGAAAAGCCTAGGAGGATTGTACTCCCCATAGTGAATGACACAGGCAAGCTGGTAACAGCAGACAAGAGGGCTGAGGTATTCAACAGCTTCTTTGCCTCAGCCTTCTCTGGTGACTGCTCATCACACAGCCCATGAATGATTCATTTGGAAGGAGGGGATTGGGAAGGGAATGTCCCTCCTGCTGTGAGCAAAGATCAGGTTTGTGACCACCTGAGGAATCTGAACATCCACAAGTCTGAGTCCTGATGAGATGCATCCCAGAGTCACGAGGAAATTAGCTGATGTAGTCACCAAGCCACTCTTGATGATATTTGGAAAGTCATGGCAGTCAGGTGAAGTCCCTGGTGACTGGAAAAAAGGCAACTTCACACCCATTTTTAAGAAAGGTAAAAAAGATGACCCTGGGAACTGCCAATCTTTCAGTCTCATCTCTGTACTGGGAAAGATCATGGATCCTCCTGTAAGATCCTCCTGGAAGCTATGCTAAGGCACGTGGTAGGCAGGGAGGTGATATAGGAGAACCAGTTTCACCAAGGGCAAATCCTTCTTGACCAACTTAGTGACCTTCTTTGAAGGAGTAACTGTATCTATGAACAAAGGAAGAGCCACTAGTTTTATCTATCTGGACTTCAGCAAGGCTTTTGACATGGTACCCCACAATATCCTTCTCTCCAAATTTGAAAGACATGGATTTGATGGGTGGACTGTTCAGTTGACAAAGAATTGGTCATAGGATTGAATCCTGAGATCAGTGGTCAATGGCTTCATGTCTGGATCAAGATAGTGATGAGTGTGTCCCTCAGGAGTCAGTGCTGGGACCCATACTCTTGGCACAGCCTTGTCAAAAAGGACTAGGAGGTACTGGACATGAGCCATCAACGTGCCCTTGCAGCCCAGAAAGCCAACCGCATCCTAGGCTGCATCAAAAGAGGTGTGGTCAGAAGGTCAAGGGAGGTGATCCTTCACTGGGGAGGTCGCACCTGCGTTCAGGTGTGGAGTCCTCAGTACAAGAGAGACATAGACATATTAAAGCGCATCCACAGGAGGGCCACAAAAACGATCCAAGAGATGGAACATTTCTCCTAGGAGGACAGGCTGAAAGAGCTGGGACTCTTCAGCCTGGGAAAGAGAAAGCTCCAAGGTGACCTGATCGTGGCCTTTTAGTATCTAAAAGGGAGTACAGGAAAGAAGGGGACAGACTCTTGAACATGGTCTGTGGTGATAGGACAAGAGTAAATGGTTTTAAGCTTAAAAAGGTTAGATTTAGATTGGATATAAGGAAAAATTATTTTACAGGTTGTTCAGAAATGTGGTGGAAGTCCTGCTCCTGGAGACATTTGAGGCCAGGCTGGTCCAGGCTCTGAGCAACCTCATCTAGCTGTGGATGTCCCTGTTTACTGCAGGGGAGTTAGACTAAATAACCTTTAAAGGTCCCTTCCAACTCTAAGGATTCTATGATTCTATATTCACAGAATGAATGCTGGTAAGGGAAAGGCTACTTAATGTGTACTTTGCGGAATGACTAGAAAAAAACAGTTAACCTACTGGTAGGAATTAACAGTAACTTGGCTGTGATCACAGTCAGTAACTGAGGAAGGAGTCACTCTATTTTCATCATCTTTATATGAAGATATGTAAATATACAGCCAGTTTGTTAAGTTGTTCACCTGTTCTGGACTTCTGACCACAAACTAGAACACTGGTAGATATACTGCATTCCATTCCTTCAGAAATAATGGCACATACATCTTCTGTAGTGATAGAACTGGTTTAAGAATCCTATCCTTTCCCACCCAAAGCATACTGTCCTTTGTTACGCTGATGCAACTTATTGTCTGAAAACCTTGCAAAAGCAGATCAGTATACTAACCATTACACTACATTATCAACTGTGTTAAAAACCACTCCTTGAAAACAACCGTCTTTTAACTGTGATGAAAATGTGAATAAGTATCTGGGGTGGAGAGAGGAGGCATCTTTTAAAATAGCATTGACCCTGCTCAAAAATGAGAAAAACAGTAGTACAACACACGCATCAACACTTGAGTACAACACAATGATTCTGTAGACTGAATCTTTGAAACAAAACAGGACTTGAGAATTTAAGAACTTCCAACAAAGCAAAATGGCATCCCATGAAGAGTATCTCAAGGAAAAGCTGTTCTGTTCCAGGTGGATGTGAAACTGCTCTGTCAGATAGCCCTTCTAATAGAAATTCATACACAGAGAAAAATAAATGTAAAAAGCAACATCTCTTAGCGCTTCTAGACACCTCTGGAAACTGAATCAGGAAGAGGTGCTACATTCAAATTTGTGATTGTAGAACAGCTGCTTGTCTGTTACCCTAACTATAGCAATGTCTACATTACATGGTTTTTGAAATATTCAAGATAGAATAGCAGAATTCCCATGCTCACAGCTCACGTTAAAACTTTAGCTCAGGCCAGACACTAGATGCCCTTTTTGCCTGAGGAACTTAATGAAGTAAGCGAGATGAGAAAACACTAAGCTCCTCGTGTTCATAAATCCTTGCTTCAGGGCAGTGAGAGGTAGAAGCATCACCAACAAACCCCAGGGGTGCAGGAAGAAAGGTATGGTGAGAAAGTGAAAACTGAGTTCAAGACAGATTTTCTGACAATGGAAAGAAATATAGCTCAATTGCAACACAGCACAATGCCTTAGCAAAATGAGCTTTTCTAAAGGAATGCTGCTACCACAGGATATTGTGATAGGTCAGGGACAGCTGGGTTGATCAGTTATCTTAAGAAAGGAGTTCTCAGGAAGGAGTGGAAGGACAGGCCCGCAGAGCAGAAGGACTCTCTTGACAGGTAAGGTGAAGGGCATGTCCCAGGGATATACGGAGCACCAAGCAAATACAAAATCTCCCTTTGCGTCTACTACTCCTTATATTGGGATTTTAATGAAACTCAGTTCAATCTCATCCACTCAGGCTACAGTTCATAGTTTCACCCATTGGAGCAATGCTTCTTGCCCATCAATATCCTCTGTTACTTTGCAGAAAACCATGGTGCAGACCATCAGCTGCCTCCTGCACCAGACTCTGGTACTCCTGATATTTTTGCTTATACTGTGAGCACTGTAAAGCTTTCAGTAGATCTTCCACATGGCAAAGCCTCCTGGGATTTCTTTAGGAATCCTGTTGTACATTGTGTTTAAGGTACTGGTTGCCAGGCTCAGAAAGTCACCATGGAATGCATATGTACACATCAAGACGTGAACATATATATGTATAGGCACTATCACCAGCAGATAAGGTAACATCAACAATGTCTATAAACAATCCAAGTCTGATCTCTGCAGTTGCTTTGTACTAGGATAACCCTTCAAAATAATTTCTGTGCAAAGGCGGCAAGCGCTCAGTAGTCCATTAACATCTTCCTTCATGAAAGAGTTAATATACTTATTTTTTCTTTACTGAGACTGTAAGCATCCTTAATTCTACCACCAGGTCCTGGAGCTGAATCCTTGGTTTTGCTCCCCTGCTTACCATGTCTCCATGGCAACAGGACATGGCAACAGTTCCATACGATGTTTGAGTTAGTGCCTTGCTGTGTCATCAGAGATGTGTGCCTTGGAGTAATCCCTTCTCACTAAGTGTTTTTCATTTTTGTTTAGGTACCAATGTTCAGCGGTAACTTTGCTTATAAAATGAGCCATCAGGCACAGGAACATGGGCTCTTACCTCTACTATCTTGCTGGTAGCTTGCTAGCATGTTCCCTTGACTACATCTGTTACTTAGCAATCTGTGACTGCCAGTGCCTTGGTCCTGGGCAGCTGTCTTCTCAGAGAGCCAACCCTGAATGCCTGAGAAGGGTGGGAAAAGGAGTGGTGAAAGAGTGGAATGGTCTCTTCCTTCCCAGCTTAGGGTTGTTTTGTTTGCCATGAACTCTCTCAGAGCAGTGAGCTGTTTACTACAAATTCACTCCCCTCTCCTGCTGCACTGGCTTGCTAGTACACAGGGGAAATACCCAATACTGATCTGGGAAATTGGCAACACATAGTTGCTATATTTTCTGACCTGACCTGAGGCAGTGGCTTTCTGCTATAGGCCAAGTTCAGGGAATAGCAGAAATAACACCAAGGCCCTGATAGCCTTTCTCAGCTGTGAGCTGCATCAGATTCATGGTAATTTCTGCAACTTAATGCAACCTTTCAGAGGATACTCCATAGCTACACAGTCTCAGCTCTTGCAGTTTTAATCTCCTAGAGAAGAGAACTTGTTCCAGCCATTTGCTACACTCAATTATCTAACAAGAAGGCATTATGATCAAAAAGGGGGCCAAATTCCCAATTAGTTCACAAGATGGTCCAGTGCCATTAGTGGGTTCTGGCAACACCTTTAAAAAAAGAATAGAACATTTCTCTAAATAAGGATATACTGCTGTCCCATCTTCTCAACTTGTAAACCCTGTTTTCTATCAACATGTCTTTTTTGCACTGGTTCTTTTCCCCTCAGACTGTAATTAAATGTTCTCCTCTTCCCCAAACTTACTATTTGCAACGCCTTTTGCCTAGGTTCAAGCCCTGTACAGGAGTATGCTGGAAATATGCAGCTTCATGCTGCTGTTTTGGAGCAGATGGGCACGTAGTATTGCAGTGTTCTCCTCACTTTACACGCACGCTATCCTGGAAGCAGATTCTGAAATATTCCCACTTGTTCTACTCTCAAGGATATCTGTGTAAGAGAGGGAGAGAAGAGAGGAAAGGCTTCTAGTTTGCTATACACGGGATTCCTTTCATATTAGGCATAGACAGTCCTCACTGCAGACAAGCCTCACCTCTCATGGACATCAAAAGCTCCTGAAAAGGCATGACAGGCCTCCACCACAGTGACTATCTTTACAGGGACTAAACATTAAGCAGCTGAACTTTGCAACATTGGACTTTTAACCCACTGCATCCTTTCTAAGTTTCATTTACTTTCTAAGTTTCATTCACTGTTTTCTTTTCTTGTATTTTACCACCAACTTGTTAGGAAGAAAGAAGCCAAGTCTCCTTAAGCAATTTGGATCAATTTTCCAGGGAATAGCTATTTTTCAGACTAATGGTCTTTTCTTGAGCTACATACAAAACATGACAGTATAAGTTTTTTTTTGTTTGTTCGTTTTTTTAAAGATGTGAAGAATGGTATAATTAAATTTTCCGCAAGCTTTTCCAAGGAGAGGATATATTACAAAGCATTAATAACACACTGAAGAAATGGTTAAGTTAATTTCTGAAACAATGAACTCTGGATTTCATTTATGACTAGAAGAGAGACGTTTATTTTCTTAACTGTGACCTGAGAGCCCATTTTCAGAAAACTGAGTCAATCTGATTCCTCCAGGTATGTGTATCATGTATTTCAAGACCAAGCAAATACATGTTTTCAACCTCTGAAATACTGTGCAGTTCTACTCACTTTAAAAAATAAGAGAAACCATTGAGTTCCTTTCTGATCAGAACAAACAGCATCATCTTTTGCCTTCCTAACTAGAAAACAATGTTAAAAAAGCCACCAGGAGGCAGCATATTAAAACTCTTGTGCTAGGGACATCCAAAGCAATATAAAAATCACTTCTCCTCCAAATCCTCACCCTGACATTCAGCAAATATATTCTCTCCACCGTTCTCCTAGTCATTATACTTTACACACTTTCTTCTGATCTACATACCTGAAATTAGTAACAATTCCACAGCTGTCAAACAGTTTACTGCAAGCACACAGTTAAAATGGAAGTCAAACTGATTTCTGGAACAGCAGTTAGTGGAAAAAGTGAGTAAAGAAAGTAGGTAGAAGTGATATGTCAAAATTTAAACCATCCAGACTAAACCATTTTTACTTCCTCTGAGGTTTACTGAAACATTCCAAACTTCTGAGGTCTCCCATAACTGTTTTCTTTTTGTTTACAGTTACATAGCAAAATGCCACCAAAAAGGAAGCACTGCAGTTTTCACTATACAGGAATACTCCTGTGCACCTTCAAGAGACAGTGCTTCTGGATCACTGTCACACTGAAGCCACTGCCATAATTCTGGCTCCCAGTTACGCCACCCTGGGCACAGAGCCAGAGAAATGATCCAGCTCTATGTTTCCTGACCCACGGAAGCTGAAAGTTGAGTCTTCTCCTCCTTCAGTCTCTCCTTTCTGCTGGTAGAAAAAGGCTGTTTTCAGTTGTGTCTCAGCACAGGATTAAAAAGCCTAAAAATCACAATAGCCATATGTGAGAACTTTTAAACTAATATATTATTTGAAACCCTACTTATTCATGGAATTTACTGCATTTTTAAGTCTTGCAACTGTAGACATACAATAATTACTCTTTTATGGCATCTTGTGTTAGGTGCTAAGCATAAAAAGGAGACAGAAAGTTACAGATATAAATTATCTCAAACACTTCTGACCGTGGACCTACAAATACAAAGCACATGTGAAATCTATCAACAAATCACTCTATAAACAGTGTATAACCGGGTCCTCAGAAAACACAGTTAAAAAGAATTAATCAAAAGACAAATCACAAAAGCAAACATTTGTATTGTCAAATGGCAAATCTGGCTTCTATGAGACCACATCCTTATTTCTGACTTCTTAATTCAAACAGACACTCCACATTTTCCAGCGCAAAACCACAATTAATTGTGAAATCAATCCACAAGAACAATGTCAGCAGAAATCACAAATTTATTAATCCTTAAATATATCAATCATTTACCATTATGGCAAGAAATATGTACACTGTATCCCATGGTAAACTGCAGTGTTTCAAAATGACAGAAATGTATAATTCAGTTGTGGTGGAGAGAACAAATCACAATTTCCTCACATCTTGGTGTGGAAGACAAATTTGATCTACAGTAATACATCAACACCACATGCTATGTTAGAAGTATATTAAAAAAAAAACACCCTATAACTAATTTGTTAATTTTAAATACAGTTATGCCACTTATAGCCGCTTCACAAAAAAAAAAAAAAGAAAAAAAAGAAAAAAAAAAAAGAAAAAAAAGAAAAAAAAAGGTAAAGAAATTAATGAGAAAAAAATGAGGCCATTACTCTTTTTCACAGATCCCATTGGCAGGTTAATATGGCTCAACACATTTATTGTAGATGCTTATTTTAAATATATACCGTTTAAAATCATGTAATAATTATCAGAGAAGCTTAAATCCATCTACCATACATCCACTAGCAACAACATCAAAATGTTTAAGAACTGCTTTTGATTAGTAACAACACAGAAAGGTGGAATTATACAAATTAGGAAGCTTTCCCATTTTATAAACTTCAGGCTGCTGAGTTGTAAAGTTTTCACTGCTAAAAAGAACACCGAGATATCATGCACTATACAGCGCTGCAGAAAACAGTTAGCCCTGTTGGTAATGAAATAATTAACAAATGAAAAAGAAATAACTGATCCCTGCGTTTTTCTATTAAAATGGAAGGGAATAAGCCTAAATCCTTGCAAGGATGCACTCTCACAGCTCTGTAAGGGAAGAGAAGCAGCCCCTGTCAGAAAGTTTGTGTTCCGAACCAACACTGAGAGCACTCCCTGCACAATGTACTGACATTTGCAGCTAGGGATAAACAGCCAAAACGAACTAGTAATGCTGCAGAGATTGTTGTCCTTGATACTGTATGCTGCCTGATGATTTTCATAAACCAAGAGCAGACTGAGGGCGAAGAGGGAAAAAAAAACAAATCTGTGGAAAGGTATTACAGCCTTACTAGAAAACTGGTGTAGATATAATACATTTCCAGAGAAGCAACAGCAACATTGGAAAGTAAACAAACTCTTCATACTACACTTTTAAGGCCTAATACTTCTAGAGTATATTAACCACTGACATGGTCTATAGCTTAAACAAAAATGTAAAATGCTTTAAAGACTCCTTAATAACTTTACAGTGTACTCTAAAAGTGATAAAAATCTATTTTTTAGATCTCTTTAGAATCTCTTTTTAAATGAAACCTGCCTCTCACTTGTCACTTAGTTCCTTATGATTTTTAATTCTGATTAATTATCCAATATAAATTTTCATTTAGCATAGTAAGAAAGCAAAGGTAAAAACTTCAATGAAAAAAAGAAGAATGCTGACTAGCCAGAATACTGACAGTTAATCCTGAAGTAATCAAGCCAGCAAATTACGAGATTTTTCCAGTTGACATAGACTAATAAACTAAGAAGACTTCAGCTGGTACAAAGCCAAGATATTATCACTTTCCCATTTATCAGTGATTTTGTCCATCTACAAGATATAATAAAAATCTGTTTTATAGTAACAGAGCTGCCAGCAGAAATCCTAACCACTCCTATCAGAACGAAAGCAAAATCCAAGGAGGACTCAAGGGAAAAGGAGTCAAAAAACAGTTCTTAAGAAAAGAGGGTAAAGTGTGTTTTTCGTTTCTTTTCTTTTTTATAAATAGGATAGTTTTTGAAGTTGGCTGTCAAAACTTGGCATAAATGGAGAAAAGATGACAAATGTATCCTGTATATACTGCTGTACATGAACTGTATTTTTTTGTCTTTTATGCCTTGCTATTTTCTATTTGCTTGGAACATCACCTTCATTGAAATGTTAACAGTGTACAGATGGAATACACAGCAAAATGGTGCATCACAAATGTGTTACATGAAGAACCTCCACAACTTCATGCACTCAGAAACATTCATGAAGAGAACGGGATGGTCAAGATGGTACTAAACCAGGTGCGTTGGGTACAGATAATACAAGAGCGGCACCGCTGATATTTTAGCTAGGAGAAAGGAGAAAAAAAAGATTGCCATTATTGAAGTAGCATCATCACCAGATAACAATACATGCTCAAGTGCTAGCCAATACTTCTTAAAAAAAACCTTCAACAAATCATTTAACACAGTCCTGTGAGGAAAACTAGACAAAGGAAGTAAAAGCCCCAAACGCTCAAGCAAAGCATGATTTTATTTTTCAAACCACTTTACACACATTTTCAATCTTTACAACATGCCAGAGAGGGTGCTAAAATAAAAATTAATCACCTCCTCAAAGGAGGGAGGGCAAAATTCAAATACAAGTCACTCTTCCAGTTAAACGTACTTCCTTAGCATGTACATTACAGTCACTGCAAAAGAGTGAGATTCTCACACAAAAACTGAACTGAGTAAGAAGGAAGAGTCAGATGCCATTTACATGCAAGACATGCTGGAGGAATATGCAAAGAAATAAGGAAAGAAAGGGAAAATGTAAGAAAGTAGTTAACTAACTGAGTTCATAGTATCTTTTGCATTACCGTAGCATTTAGGGGCCGAAGTCATGAATGGGATCCTGCTGTGCTAGGCACTGTACAAACACAGAACAAAGTCTTTACTCAAGTTTCTCGTTGTTTCGTATGTAACTTAGGAAAGTATAAGAATGTCTAAGATGTGATAAAGTGAGTGAATATAGACCTGGGAATCACAGGTATTAAGGTTTGAGAACCATCTGCAGGTCCAATAGTTTTTAAATGCCTAAACGATATATGACCACTCATTGTGCACACATAGATACAGTTCTGCAGAAATACACTAGCACATATTCTTAAGATAACTGAATACAGAGAGAAATTTCCTAGAACCAGACATATCACTCAAATACAGAGAAACAATGTGCAAGACAGAAACTAAAATTTGTCTGGCCTGTCTCACAGCAAAAACTACAAATAAAATTCATACATAAACTAAACATATTTTTGTGTTCATATTCTCCTCTAAATCAATTATTCGCCCTTAGGAAATATCTCCATATACCTATTGCTACCAGAGAGCTCAATTCTGTCCTTAGGTTTATGCACTCGTTACTGCAGTCGTCAAAATAAATAAGCTAATCTGCTCAAAGTAACTGATTTGAAATAACATAGGATACTATGTTTGCAAAAGCAGATCACAGCTATAATCAACTGCCTGTGCAAATTCATTAGACTTGAAACTCTTCATCAGACAGTATGAATAAGATTTTTTTCTATTATTATTATTACATAAATCCCATTATTAATTACTGGTATTTATGTATTTATATAATTGTTGGTAATAAATAAACTGTCACAGACTGTAAATTTCAAATACAAGAAAAGAAAACATGGATAACCTGAAATGAATTCAATTTGAATTTCTTCCAAAATTTACAAAAAATGGAATTGCTGGTCTGACTGGAAAAGTCAAAAATGATTGTAAAGGCAGCCAGGATGGTTTATAGAAAGTGAGTTCTGACACAGTGCTATGTGGGAATCTGTTACATAAATTTGAGAAGACGTAGTTTAGCGGAAAAATACAAATGAAAATAACTAAAAGAAAAATGACAGTACTTGGGCTGGAAGGGGAAATATCTGCCTAGAGGAGTCTCCGTCAATGACCTGAGCACAAACACATTTACACAAAGGTGGAAGGAATTATAAATAGAGAAGAAAACAGGAGTATTGTATGAGAAGTCCAAATGACCTTGAAGAGCGGGTAATTCAGAAATAGTACATTTAGTAATAGGAAGCACAAAGCTGCACACACTCAGCAAGTTTCCTTATAGTTGCTGGTTGGAAATGACAGTTGAGAATAAATAAATGGCTGTCTTAGAAAATCTGGCAGAGAAATGAGAAGACTCACCAAAAAAAAAAAAAAAAAAAAAAAGTCTCAGCTTCTTCTGCAACTCTTCATAGTCCCATAATCCTTACTCTTTGTAGACAGTATGAGCAGACATAAAGAACTGACAGTACATGAGTCTGAAATACTGTCACAGCTTCTGTGGGGAGCATCTCAGGTCTGTATGTGCAACTGTATTCCCTTGAGATCTGCATTCTGCAGACCCGGAGGCAGCCAGACGCACTGTGCATGCTCAGTATATTCCAGAGAAACTAGCACTGGTGAGTGTTTGCAGGAACAGTACATGTCACAGGATGCAGCAGCCCATCTTCTGTGATCGCACGTGCTGCATGTTATGTGAACTAGTACTGAGGCTCCTGTTACAGCATTATATCTCAAACAGAAGAAGCTGTACAATCTATGTAGTATATCTCTGTAAATCATTACTGGAACTATTTTCACATGAATTGCTGGACAAATTCCATAATCTTCCATAAAAATAGTAACAGGATGGTTATTTTGTTGCCTTCTGGTTTTAGTGTCTAAGAGTAAGTGCCACAAATTACCTTGTTATTTATGCTTAGGTTAGGAGAGCTTTTCTTTTTTCAAAAAAAGAAAAAGATGCTTTCTTCCTACTCTCCAACCATCTCAAAAACAGAACAAAAACAACAAAAAAGATGAAATAATTCCCTTTTCCAATTCTATACAGGAGTCTACCATAGACACTGTCCAGGATGCTCTGGGACAGTTGAACCTGTCTCACTTATGTTATCTGGCTCTACACATATCCAGGTCAGATCCCCTGAAAAAAGCGCCTTTATGAAAACATCAAAAAATAACTGCATTTCAAGAAAATGCAATTATTCTTTCAATATTATCTGTTTTAACACTAGCAATGCAGCTGTGATGTGAAAAATAGGACAACATGGTTCCTACTCTCATTGGTTTCCCTTTAAAAAACAAAGCAAAACACAACGGTTATCAATAGGTAACAAAATCACTCTTCTTCTAAATATATATATATATTTCCTAAATATACACATCTCTGTATCTATCTTTCTCACTGAAATTTAATACTTTGTTCTATTGCATTTAGGTAGTTCTGTGTGGAGCCAGGAGTTGGACTTTATCCTTGTTGGTTCCTTTTGACTCAGGATATTCTATGATTCTATGTTCCCTAATAATCAAGTATTATTCTGTATGGGAATGATTCTGCAAGTAAGTTATGGGACATGACGAAGTTCGAAAGATGAAATCTAAGCTTTCATCATTCACATTGGCAAATTCAGCAATTATCCATGTTAAGACACTTCATACAAAAGTAATTATACCTTACACAGAAGGCTTGCACCTGAGCAAGTTAAAGCCTATGCCAGCATTGCCTAATTGAGAAATGGTCTAATTTAAGTGTGTCTTAATGAAACTGGCCAACCTGGGCTCTAACACAACAGAGTTAGAAAAGGCTAAAAGCAGAAGAAAAGCAAAGGACTTGAGAAGAACCACTTGAAGGAGCCATGACTCTTTAACTTTTTGAAAGAACCGTGAGTGTGCTGAATATCTGGCTCAAGGAATTCAGGTTTGTGCACACTGAGTCACAGCATGACTGAGGGCATTAGAGTTAGAGGGCACTTGGAAAAAAAAACAAAAGACAACAAAGAACTGACACAGAAAAATGATGACAAAAGAGACTTGACGTTTACTCACAGAGGTGGAGTAACTATTAGACAGTGACCACTCAGCAGTTAGGCAAAAGAAATATGGGAAAAAAGGTAAGAACATGATAGGTATTTGCATGACGTTAAAAAGGAAATACATAAACTGACTCAAAATTGAGTTGTAAAGAATGTAGGTAGGCCTGAGTGGATAGAGGTGGCTGGAAATTACAGAAAATACTACTCAAATTTCAGGATTTTTTTTCTTCACATTTTCCAGTCAGCTCTAACAGCTCCATGTATCCTATCGCTTTTTTTTTCCTCTCCACATTTTCCTGGAATTGTATTTCAAGCTTTCCAATCCCATTTTGTGTGACTTGTATCAACCCCTATCTATATTAGATCATTTTTCTCTCCAACTCACAACTCATAGACTGAGCTGTATCAGTGGGCATCACAGCTGAAAACAACAACAAGAACAAAGCATTATTTAAAAAAAATATTTACACAAATACAGGCACAATACTGAATATAGTACACACCGCATAAATAACCACAAGAAATTATGCTATCAAGAGGACTGTTCTGTAGTTTTTAAGGCCAAAAGAAGCTATTAGACTACCTGGTCTGACCTACATAGTTTAATCTTGTGGTATGAATTATTTCTTACTTGATAGGTACTGTTGGTGACCCTGAACGGTGAAAGTGAACATTCTGCCATTTCCCATCACGACGGTGCCAGACCCGCGTTTCCTCTGACTGCATTGTCTTTGGCATCCCACTTCCATCCATGTACTGCGTGAGCCGTATATATGCAATGCAAGCAGCATCATCACCCACAAGGTGGACATGAGGATTGAGGATAATGGTGTGGATTGGCTTATTACTTTTGGATAAAGCTAGGAAACAAAAACACACAGAAAGGACAAATTAAATTTTCTCTATGTAAGCGAGAACAACTTATCTCACCCCATCTTACAAAACAAAAATAAGGTAATAATTGCTGTTTACTGTTAATCATCCCTAACTCAAATACAATGAGCACAGCCACAGCATAAAGTACACCTTCACCTTTCCTGTAAGAAAACCAATCAGATGTTTAATAGTACATATTACTTTAATCAAGTAGGGGCCAAACAAGTTTCTGTAACTGATCATATGCAATTATTTGACTGACCAGTTCTGGGGCACCTTAAATAGTAACAACATATAGTAATGTATGCTATTATATATGTTACTTCCCTCTCTTTGATCTGGCAGCACATTTGTTGGGAGGACTTTAAAATAGTTTCTTAACAATGGTAACAGAAATAACAGCCAGATGTCTTTTAAAATCCTGCTGACAAAACAAATAAACAAAAAATCAAAAAACCAAAAAGTATTTTTTTTTTGCATTTGTACTTGATATTTTCAGTTAAAACAAAAGTGCTTTTTTTTCTTCTTAAAAAAAAAAAAAAAAGTCAAAGATTTATATGCTGAAAACTAAAAAGCTGAAGTAATGAAATCAAACATGTTAAACGAAAAATACGGATAATTCTGTTTTTGAGATGGAAGAGAATTTAGTAACATAATAATCCCATTTACTGCTGAAACATTTCTCAGAAGTTACTGGATAAGCTGGTTATCTTCATTTATAATACTTTATTTCCTTTTGAGTCAAGTCTACTCTAAATATAATGCAACTTTCATTGCATGACATTCCAAAACTTTATCATAAAGTTTATCCACTCTTTGGGTAATTTTTCTTTCTTAGAGCCGTCACAATTCTACTATACAAGCCAGTACACAAAAAACAGCTGATCAGATCCTCAGCACAGATTGAGCAGCTACATGTCTTCCCCAAAATATCACATAGTAGCAGTCATTATAAATTCACTGGAAGCATTGATTTTTACTTGTAATCACTCCATAATCACACCATTTAGTGGTGCTCCTTTCAAGCATACTAGCCACATAATATAATGTGCTCTTTTTTTGCAAAAGAAAAAACTTTAGGAGAATTACTTGTTTACATTTTCATTTTTTTTCTTTTATTTACATTTTATTATTCTCTTTACAAATACTTAAAACTGTCCTTCACTTTCTAAGGTACTCCATGATGTGTGAATGAGTGCAGCAGAAACAGACAAAAAATGCCACCTTTCTCTACCTAGATCAATTAACTCACAAACAAAAATGCTGATTAGACTGGAGAAACGCATTCATAAGGAACAGATGAATGCACACAGGGATGAAAAAGGAATGTTTACCATTTTCAAAGTAAAACCGATGAAAGTCCATCCCTTCTACTAGATTACCCAAAGCTTCAGGTTCAAAGGATGTAAGGCCTGGATCACAGATTTTTCTGTGGAAAAGAGGAAATTCAGTAGTAATCACATGCAGTTATGTAGCACACTGCTGGACAAAACTTTCTAAACGTTTCCTTTATTCCCACTGGAAATACTACTTACCTATGACATCACAGTGGAAAAGAACAGAAATTAAACGGGGAGCATTAATTGGCTTTACCTAAATCAGTACATTTGACAGTTTGTTCCAGGGATACTAGATCTTGAATCAATCATCCTTTGACAAAAACAAAGACTGCCAAAGATGGCCCTACAAGACAGTTCTAAAGACTTGGCTCTGAAAACTGCCTCTGTGTAACCCAAGGAATATTTTTCACATCTTACATTACAGTTTAGCTGAGATTTTAAATATTTTTAATTTGATAAAACTTACATAAAAGTCAAGAACAAGTTTCCACTTGACATTTGTACAGCACAGGTTTAGTGCAATCACATCAAATAAAAGTTTTGACTTATCTTTAAACAGGAAGAGTCACAGTCACAGTGTCACAGTTAACCTATGAAGCATATGCTGTAACAGGGCAGAATTTACCCAGATAAGCACAGGACAACAAAATAAATGCTGAGAAGTGTTTTCCTCTACCTCTTTTTAGAGGTGGAAAGAGAAGAAATGAAATTATGTCTTTGTTTTGAAAAGCAGAGAAAGAAATCAGCCCACTTTCCCTCAGCAAATGCTTACACAGAAATGCACAGTGCTCAGCAGAAGCTGGTGGAACTCAAGTTACACATAGTTCCACATGGAATATCAAGGTCTTTCATGTTTTGAAGTACATATGGGATTCTAGCTATTAACAATCTCTCTATTGTACTTTTTTTTTCAGTTTGTTGCCATTCGCGTTATGTTCTCACTGTATCAGCCTTTATCCTACTCTGTTTTCTGGATTCTAAATCAAAACCACGACTTTATTTTCATATACTAAGATAGGCCACTGTGTATTCTGTCAGGATGACGGTCCTGTCTCCACAAAGAGGTACATCAGATTTACATAGCACCTCCTCTGAAATTGGCATCTAGGCTACTGTAAAGCTAGGGCAAACTAGCAATCAAAAACTGTTTCTTGGGGGTATCTGAGAATGATCTTCAGCAATACACAGATACAAATAAACACAGTCTTACACGCACATTTATATGTGCATTTTGAAATGTTTGGAACACATTCACTTGCCCAGCCCTCTCCAAAATGAGTACTTACGTGTAAGCTTCGAAGTCCCCATTGTTGATAGCTTCAATCAACTGCTCAGTAACCTTGATAATCTCCTGCTTACGAGCTGGAAAGAGATACAAATACAACTATAAAAACAGTGACAGCTGAAAGGCTGTCAGAACAACAGCTATAACAAAGGTATTTTGTCACTCCTCAGATGGCACAAATGCCTTTTCCTTGTCTATGACCAATGGACATTATATTACTGCTTTACGCTACTTTCACTTCAGCACTCTTGAAGAAATTAAACACATCAAAATCAATTCACGTTTCTATCATGAATCTAATCTTCTTTCCTGTGCTGACGGATCTGTTGTGTAAAAAGCAGAGCAGAATAGAACCTAGATCTCCCAAATCCCAACTCTTTCCCTTGAACTAAAGGAAGCTGGTGATTGTTTCACAAGTGATGCTCTAATGTTTCATATGCGAATCGGACCTTCAGCTGCTAAATGTATAATACTATTTACAAACTTTTTTCTAACACTTGGTGTTCGCTTTCCTTAAATGTACGCATTTGGCTGAAGAGGAATTCTGTCTCTAAGCGTATAATTAAGATTCCATGGTTCAAAGCTCATGGATTACATATAATTCACACACACCCACACAATTCTAATTACAACACAGTGTGTCTCAACTCTGATTTCTACGATTATTTTTTGCTTGTAAAATGCTTACCATCTATTTTACATAAACCACAATCAGATCACTTGGGACTACTGCAGTACAACTACTAATACCAATAAATGATAAATAGTAACAGAATAAGAAAACATTAAAAGTAACAAGCAGAACATACCTTTTCTAGAAACAATACTCAAAAACAAATGCCTGTATTTCTAAGGCAAAAGTATGTGAAATGTTTTTTCTTTGATCCACTAGTCAAGAAATAGGATAGAACCATAGAATATTTGGAGTTGGAAATGACTCAACAAGGATCGCCATATCCAACTCTTGGCTCCATACAGCACCATCCAAAATCCAAATCCTATCTCTGAGAGCACTGTCCAAATGCTCCTTGAGCTCCAGCAGCTTGGGGCTGTGCCCACTGCTCTGTGCAACCTGTTCCATGCCAACCACCCTCTGGTGAAGAACCTTTTCCTACCATCCAACCCAACCCTCCCCTGACACAGCTCCATGCCGTTCCCTCGGGCCCTGTCACTGTCATCAGAGAGCAGAGATCAGTGCTGTCCCTCTGCTCCCTGTGAGGAGCTGCAGCTGCCATGAGGCCTCCCCTCAGCCTGCTCTGCTCTGAGTCAAACAAACTGAGGTACCTCAGCTGCTCATCATATGTCTTCCCCTCCAGACCCTTCAACATCTTCAAAGCCCTCCTTAGGATGTTCTCTAATAGTTTTATGATCTTCTTACACCGTAGCATCCAAATTGCACACAGCACTGGAGACGAGGCCACACCAGCATAGAGCAGAGTGGGACAATCCCTTCTCTCACCCAGTGGCAGTGCTGGGCTTGACGCACACTTTTTGCTGCCCAGGCACACTGTTGACTAATATCCAACTTACTGTAAACCAGAAACCTCAGCTGTTCTTAAAGCATAAAGCATTAAGAGTAAAGTACTATTAAGAAGATGTCTTAAATGCAACAAACATTCCTAGATGCACAGCTTTTTTTTTTTACGTGCCTTTTCATCAGTAACGCAGCAGAAAAGCCTTAGACTGTGTTGTATGCAGCCCAGGTATTCTGTTAAACAGCAGCAGGAACACGGAGAAATCTCGCCTCATATCTCCTCTTATGAGATTTTCACTTCAATGATACGAGTCTTTTTCTTAGGACCCTTATTCTAGACATAGATCGCAGGCCAATATTTGTTAGTGATGATAGGAATTGCACTAAACCAGTGCAAAGTAGAAGAAAAAAAAATCCTGCACAGTGGTACAATCAGTAACACCAATTACCACAATGGCAAATTCCTGCGACTTTCAGATGGCAAACCTCACTGATTTCACTCTGAACAATGACTTTTTTTTCTTGAGGAACTGAGGTTTATGTTTTTACTGTGCATTTATAAATTGAAAACTTCAACCTTATATTGATAAAGTTCAACCAGAGTCGCAATGCTCTCAAATACAGATTTTTATGAATTTAATGGGTAAAGGATGGAAGAGATGGTACAATTTCAAAGATTTAGCATCAACTCCTTATTAAACCTCAGAATATCTATTTGGAAGATCAAGCTTGAATTAAAATAAAAATGCAGACAATTAGGCTTTAGTAGCTCTCTTGTAGAAGCAA
Source organism: Tragopan temminckii (assembly GCA_028571105.1). NCBI lineage: Eukaryota > Metazoa > Chordata > Aves > Galliformes > Phasianidae > Tragopan > Tragopan temminckii. The sequence goes on along the minus strand of JAOWBP010002392.1, from coordinate 33,004,955 downwards.
CAGCTGAAATTTTCTCGCACTCTCCTACACACAGACTAGACAATTCATACACATCAATACGCTCAGAATGTTAAGACTATAGTACTGACAGAGTTAATATCCTTCAAAAAGAAAACGTTGGGAAACATAGATAGAATGTAAATCTCCAGTGCCGTACTGCAAGAACTGGAATCAAAGTGTTTGAAGAATCTGTTTCTTTTATGCTCCACCATTCCAAATTTAAATGCACACCTAATGTCTTCAGACTGAAAGCACAAAAAAAAAACAACCAGAAAGCAAGGAGGCAATGGAGAACAAGTAGGTTTTGATTACCAGACAGAATGCTGGGTGAGAATATTTAGCATACAAATTACCTTATTTTTCATGAATACTGTGGAAACAAAAAAAAATTTTAATGAAGAGATCTTTTGACTGTAGATCAGCAATGGCTCCATTGTCATATGGTTAAACAACATGAGAAGAAACTGCGGACACTGCATGGCACAAGCCAAGTGGTAGGATAATTGTGTACAAAACAATGGTGCTGTGTTCAGAAAAGTTGGCAAAAAGGGCAGAAAGGCAGAATGCACAGACATCATGCAGGGAGGAAATCACAAGTTTTGGATGGTATATCTCAGACACATATAACTAAACTAAAAGATCAGAGATAAGAATATTGTCCAAAATGCTTTATCTTAAATAATACCTTTGATTTTGTACTATGTTAAAAGATTTAATTTGACATTAAACTGAAAAAAAGAAACAAGAAAAAACTGAACATTGCCAAACAGCTTTTTTTTCTGATTTTTTTCTCTCAAAATTAAATTTCAGTGGAACATGTGTTTTTATGAAGCCTTCTGATAGGAGCCACCTACTAATATAGAATATAGTTCCAGTTTCTCTGGGCAGTACTAACATTTAGTAGCCCTGACTCTGTTAACTGATACACAAATGAAGAACATCCAACAAAATCTACGCACTGGCAAATGAGATTAAAGGCAGTATCACTGACTCAAATCAACCACTGTCTGACTCCAGCACTAGCACCAGTTCTTCCAGTACTTGTGGAAAACAGTGCAGTTCACAATGGGAACTGTCAGGAACAGAATTACGTCGCCAAGCCATTTGCATACCAACTCATCTATCAAGCTTTCTATAAAATTCCAATCACCACATGAAATTCTGGATGTGAAAGCAACTAAGCTACTCTTTCCTTTCAGTGACACACAGGCAATTACATATCTATATGCAGCCAAAGAAAATAAAAATGACAACTCCAAAATTAATGCCTCCTATTTTTGATGCTGGCCCACGACATCAGAAGCAGACGTCGGTCATATAGCAGTACAGGCTGAACCCTCCCACCAATATTCCATTACTTTTTGTTGCTGTGCGACAGATGGCAGCAGGGGGGTAGTTGGACAGAATGGTGTCTGACATGGAAGTGCATCTGAAGCAAAGCCGTGTCAGTGAATCCCTCCATGAGAAAAAAATTGCACCCACTGACATTCATCAACACTTGCTAAACATTTCTGGAGGCCAAACAGTGGATCTGAGCACAGTGAGGCAGCGTGTGGTGCATTTCATTTTCTGTGGTCGTCATCACTGACGACAGTGATGTGAAAGACATGCCATGTTCTGGACAACCATGCAGATTTCTATGAGCAGCATGCAGGCACTTGTTAATTGTTGGCAAGAATGCACTACTAAAGGTGGTGACTATGCTGAAAATTAGCATTTTGTAGCTGAGAATTTGCTCTATAAATAGTGTTACTGTGTTTTTTGTATCAGCCCTGGTGAGGCCGCACCTTGAATACTGACTCAGTTCTGGGTCCCTCAGTACAAGAAAGTCATTGAGGCCTGGGAGCATGTCCAGAGAAGGGCAACAAAGCTGGTGAGGGGTCTGAAGCACAGGCCTTATGAGGACTGGCTGGGGCAGCTGGGAATGTTCAGTCTGGAGAGGAGGAGACTCAGGGTGTCCTTATCACTCTCTATAACTGCCTGAAGGGAAGTTGTGGTGAGGAGGGAGTTGGCCTCTTCTCCATGTAACTAGCAATAGGACTAGAGGGAATGGACTCAATTTGTGCCAAGGGAGATTCAGGTTGGATGTTAGGAAACATTTCTCTAAGAAAGTGGTCAGGTGCTGGGATGGGCTGCCTGAGGGCCCTGTTTTAGCGGGAAATATTGATGACAGGTGGATGGTTGGACTGGTTGATCTTAGAGGTCTTTTCCAACCTTGATTCTATGATTCTATCTGTTGTAGTTCCTGTGGAAATGAATAGGAGGCATTACTTTTGGAGTGATGTTGTCTACGAAGCAGAGGTTTAACGTTGAAGGAAAAAAGAAAAAGGATACTAGAAGGACAGAGAAGATTTGGAATACTACAGGCAGACAAATGGATGGAGGCTGGAAAGCATAAAGGCAGGCATGTCCAATCTGTAGCCCAGCACAGCTCACACTGTGGCCCATCCTCCGCTGCTGTGTCATCATGGCAGCGGTTCTGCCCTGCCAAGTGGCCCTGCCCTTGACATGGGGACATGGGCAAGGCGCAGTGCAGTGCTGACTCCTCCTCTTGCTGCAGCAGCACACACTCAGTCACAACAAACCCCATGTGTATCATATGTGTCATGTACTTCCGCCTGTTGAGTAAAACTCAGTGATTGCCAATAGTAATATCTGAACTTGTCTAATGGAATCTCAAAAGAAAACAGAACCCAAAAAAGGAAAAATCATGGATGAAGGAACAGGGTTCAGTGAAAAAGGTACAGATGAGTACTTTTTTGTCAAGACAACTAACATGGCACTTCGTTTAATTTGCAAGGAAATCAAGTCAGTTTTCAAAGATTACAATTTCAAAAGACATTACGTGCAGAAATATACTGCCAAATTTGATGAAACAGCAGAATTGAAGAAAAGATTGTGACCTCAACATAATATTTTAAAAAATCATTAAATGGACTCTATTATAAAGCTAGTTGCATGGTAATAATCTGATTGACAAAAAATCAAAACCATTTACTGATAGTGAATTTATTCAGCAATGTATGGAAAGCATGGCAGATACAACATGTCCTCATAAAAAAAAAAGAATTTTTCTAGAATCAATTTGTTTCACAAGACAGCCAGGCAAACTGAAGAAATAGGAAATCTACTTAAAAAAACTTAGAGAGTAAAGCTGCTAATTTCAAATTTTTTGCTTTGGTGATAGATGGAAGTACTGATACTACAGATATGGCTCAATTTGCCATTTTCATTAGAAATATGATAATGTATATAACGTCACTGAAGAAATGGTATTGTTGGTGCCATTCAAAGTCACAACTAAATCTCTTGAAGCAGTAAAAAAATTACATTAAAGCGATTTTCTTTAAACTTTGTCAATATATCTGGTGTAGCTACTGATGGCACCCTGGTGATGGTTGGTAAAAAAGAAGAGGGACTTAAAATTAACAGAAGATGATGTGATTGCTGCCAGCAACTCATGGCTGATGAAGTATCACTGAATCATGCATCAAAAAAAATTATTTGCAAAAGCATTAAAAATGGGCAACATCTTGCAAACTGTCATAAAAGCCATGAATTTCATGGAGTCCAAGGGGCTGAATCATCACCAATTCCAGGAATTTCTTAAAAGTATAGATGCTGATTAAGGGGACATCATATACTTTTCTAAAGGAAGGTGGCTTTCAGGGTAAAACACTAAAAATACTTTATGATTTGTAAAATGAAATCAAGTCCTTTATGGAATCAAAAGGAAAATTTGTGCAAGAATGTGAAGATTAAAAGTGGCTCACAGTTGTAGCATTTTTGGTGGACTTGGCTGCTTACTTGAATGATATAAACACGTGTCTTCAAGTTGAAAATCAACTTAGCTGTGCTATGATTCAAATCATAAAAGTTAAAACTTTTAACTTTTTTAAACTTAAATTATGGCAAGCTCAAGTTACAGCAAATAATTTCATGCATTTTGATGCTTTGGCTAAACAGTCTTGCAAACAGAGAAAAGTATGCACTCTTGCTTTCCATTTTGATGCAGGAATTTGAGAACAGGTTTCAAGATTTCAAAAAAAAAAAAATCATTGATTTATTGTATATTTGCAACTCAACATAAATACATCACCTGCAAATTTTCAGATAGAATGTACAGAGTTGCAATGAGATACTCAATTTGAAGAAAAGTTTGGTCATGTCTCTTTACTAGAATTTCTTAAGACCTATCTTAACAGAGAAAAATGTTCCTCCACAATCACACCTCATTCATGTCATTTTTTGGCACTATGTATATTTGTGAACAGTTATTTTCAAGAATGAAGCACAAGAAGAGTAATATTTCATTAAAAATCTCTGCTGAACACTCACTAAGAATCGTAACCACTTTCATTGAACTAGATATTGATGCACTAGTTTCATAAAAACAGGGTCAAATATCCCACTAGTTTTATGTTTTTGTTGCTGTTGTTTGTTTTAATTAAAAATACTTTAAAAATGGTAATACATGTAAGTATAACTATATTATACATTTTATATGCAGCTCAAGACAATTCCTGCTCTCCATTTTTTTTTTAAATCTAACAAACTTTGCTTGTTTTGAATTCTGTGAAAACTATGCTGTTTGATGTACAGTGGCAATTTTATGCTACTGTACTTTTTATTTAATATGCAGTAGTAATTCCATAAATAAAATACTTGAACTTAGGTTAATGCAGGTCAGATATCAGTTATGCTCCCTCATATTGTGATAATTAGACAAAACCAAAATGCACAGCTTCTTTGGCATAAGTTCTACAACTCACTTCTGCATATTCCGATTGTTAATTAAAGAACCACTGATTTCTGCTATTCTACCTACAAAGTAAATGCTACCTGAAATACAAGACTGTAATATTTGTGTGCAGTACTTACATACTAGTAATAGATTCGTCTTACTGAAAACAGATAACAATAAACACCTTGCAATGTAATTATAACACTCACTGCACATTTTTAAAAAATCCTGGAGTGATGCTAAGGTCATAAAGCATTGGCAGTTGAAAAAAAATACAACCCCTGCTTTGGCACGTGACTAATACAAAGGCAGTTCAAGCAAAATATTAGGAAGAACTGTTATAAAAAAAGATCAGATAGAAAAAGAACAAAAGAGAATATATTCTAACAATGACTAAAATTCTTTCTGTAGCACTGCTGTGTCATGCATGTTAACTTCAAATGTTATCAATTTCTAAGACACATTTCACTCTTTTGTACCCCACTCAACTATATGGCTGCGATAATCTTTCATAATTAATAATTATAACAATAATTTTAATACAGTACACTCCTTATCAAGGTGACATTGGCCTGATAAAATTGAAGAGCACAGGATAGGGGACCTACCCAAATTTCTTACCAGAACAGTCCCAACAAAGAGCAATCAGAGGAAAGTGTGCAGCTACTAATACTACTATATGCTCTGAAAATAACCACAATTTGCAAAAAGAGGAAGAGACTACCAATTTAATCTGTATTGTATACTAAACTTCGTCTGTATGGATGCACCAGATATTGCTCAGCTCTTCATATCATGAACTGTCATCCCAGAAGTAGAGAAGAATACAAATGACACAAAATGTTTTAAAAAATCATTCTTTCCACACTAACATTTGAAAATTATTTGCTGATAATTTCCCTTGTAATTTACTGCACACAAAACAAGCCAAGAAGCTTATTTCTATGAAGGAAAAAAGTGAATGTTCTGCATGAAATAATGACAAATTGAATCTTAGATCTACATGAAATACATCCAGATCCTCCTAAGACAAGGCATGCATTTAGGAACTTTATCTTTCAAGAACTTCTCAAAAATTAGCCCACATAAGATCAGAGTTCATCCTTTAGCCCACCTCTTGTAGTTCAAAATATTTTAAACAATGATTTTGAATAAGATATTTGAGATGTCATCTTGTGAGTAACATCTCCTTCCTAGTGCCTGCTGATTTCAATGATTCATTCCGATTCAACAATTCATCATGAGTGGATGATTTGCAGGGGTTTTTAAGGTTACTCGCTGTCTTCTACTTCTTGAAAACCCTGCAAGTCTATTGCCTGCCTAAGAAAAAGTAATTCATTAGGTATGTAAGCAAATTTCTGAAAAATCATCCCAGCAATTCCATTTTATTATAGTGACAAATAAAATGAATGCATCTTCTATTTAAATCTTCACCATATGGTGATGTTAAACTTGTCACGTGCAGTAACTAGCTTTCCTTTTATTTATGTGAATTATTTCTAAATATTCTCTCCAACGTTTACACTGTGGCATATGTTGGCAAATGATTTTATTTTTTTTTAAATGAAAAACATCTATAGTCTCAGAACAAAGCTGTTATTATGGTCACTGTAGTTACAAGCTACTGCACTGGTTTCACAACACATTAAATTAATCATGGAATCTGGCTGCTGTCTCAAGAAATAATCATATTTAAAGACTCCATAACTGAGACATTAGTAAGCTTTGCCACCGTCAATATTTTTACTTAAATTGTGCTTCCACCTAATTACTCAGCTGATAGTCAGAGAAATCTTTCACTTTCCATTATTTTTTTTTACATGGAAAGTCAACAATGATCATCAGTTCTCTATCTCTGGAGAGGGACCAGGGTGTCCTGGTGGACGACAGGTTGGCCATGAGCCAGCAGTGTGCCCTTGTGGCCAAGAGAGCCAATGCCATTCTGGGGTGCATTAAAAAGAGCGTGGCCAGCAGGTCGAGGGAGGTGATCCTCCCCCTCTACTCTGC
>JAOWBP010002392.1:32979172-32990192 GCA_028571105.1 Tragopan temminckii | reverse complement strand
CGTACTGTCATCTAGAAAGGTTGTCCCTTTCCTGCTTCTCTCTTGAATATTTCTAGGTTTGTTTGTTGATCTTGTATTTGTGCAGAAACCCTCAGAAATATAAAACAAGTCTAATGTGTAAGTCCGTACAGAATATAGACTTACTCTTCTGCCACCATGCATTTCCTCATACTCATTAGTGGAAGATAACTAACCGAGCAATAAGGATACATGAAATGTCATCTTTTTCTGAGCATATCAGAGAGAGAAGAAAACTAGTTAGTAAACATATCATTACATTCTAGATATAGAATAAGTTTTGCCCAGGAGATAGCATCTTGGTCTTTATTTCGCTCTTCCCTTATAGGGCACAGGGAAGGAATTAGCACTTATAATATGCTGCTATTCCTGACCCTCTGGTATACAACCTTTGCAGTAACAGAATAGTGGACTTGTATCTCCATGAATTCTTTAAATTTCTGTTATTGATTCTTCTGAAATATCTGAAACATAAGAACACACTCTGCATAATAGAATATATACTATATGAACTCCGGATACTATTTGATAGCACATGCAAGGCGAGTGGTATTCAAATATGCTTGCCTTTAGAAACTGCAAATGTATCATTTCCCAAATAACCAAAGAAATTATTTACTTACAACATGAAGCAATGCTGTCATGTAAATGATACTCATTTGAACTGTCACTCAGACAGTGGTGTCTCTCAATGAATAAATTATCCTATATTGTATTCCTTGTTTAATATTTGATTAGCAAACATCACTGAATGCTAAAACAGTATGCTATCAATGTATTAACCTGGCAATACTGGTATTTCCTTATGAACCATGGATAGGACCTGTACTACAAACCAGAAATTGAGTACTAGACATTTGTGATACAATTCTAGATACTTTACACCTGGATCTCTTCTAAATTCTAAAATGCTCTCATACTCTTCTGAGACAAATGAAGCACTTGAGAGGATTCAAGCCTGTATTTTAAGGTGCAACTTGCTAATACACACTGTTAACAAGGATTCCTAAGGGCATTACACAGCTTACAACATTAAGCAATCCCCATACTATATAATGATTAACTAAAATTTCTCTTTTCTATTCCCTACCTTTTCTTTTTACTACCATTTGTGGCTTGCACTTCACTTTTATGTGTAACATTTTTCCTAGAGGCTGAAAAACAATCATTTCTGTGAACCAGTGAAACACAAACCCAATATCTAGTTCGAAAAGAAAATGTTATTAAATAGAGTAATGACATAGTATAATATTTAGTGGGAAAAAAACACAAACAAAACAAACAACAAAAACCCAACAATTTCTGTGAAGTTACAGAATTAATTATATAGAAAAGTTGTTGGTTTTCTTTTTTTGAAGAATGAAAGAATATTAAAATAACTGAATGGCCAGAACAAAAGAGGAATATGAAGAAACACTGGCATCTGAACAGAATAAAAATTAAAATAGTGACCTCAAAAAAAAAAAATCTACAAAAATTAAATATCCAAACCAAATGCAAGTTAGAAATGCATGCTACATTTTTCATCTGCTACTACCACTACTAGAATCACTATTTTAGCTATTAAGCATTAATTTCACGTTCTTCATTTCAAAATGTCCAGTCAAATGACATTTGGGGAACTGAAAACCCAGTGACAAGTCTGAAACATGTCAGAGGTAACGAAGCATGTAAAGAGGATTTCATTTAAAAAAGAAAAATAGTATTTTCTCTTTTGATCCATTAGAAGTTTTGTGTTTAATAACCTAATGAAGTACATTCACATAAATCATGTTACTGCTTCTCCAAATATTTCAAGCTTAAAATCATACCTTTCACATCTTCATCTTCAATGGTTGTATTGGAACTCTCTGTGGACTCCTGTTGAGAAGTAAACATAAGCAGAATGTGTAAAAGAAGCCAAGACTTATTTGTGAGCCTTTGCAAATTACAGTTAGTTACAGATATCATGCAAAGCCTGGAAGCAGAATGGGATGTAGTTCACAGACAAATGGTCACACACCGATTGAGACAATGTCACCTTAAACTGATGTCAAACATTGTCTCTGACTACAAAAGGGAACATAATAAATACATTTCCTGCTGTCTAGTGCTTTTACTTCACAGGAATGTAAAGGAAGCGTGTTTTTTCTTTAACATCCAGCTGTACAAGATCCTTCTGAAATGTTAGATGAATTACCTCAGCCAAGTAAGAGGAGAACTTGCCATTTTAACTGATTAACCAGTGATTAACCAACTACGTAAAGTAAGCCATTTTGTTCCAGTTTTTAAATATGCAGACTTCTTCACACTGCATATCAAAATTGTTTTTCCACTCACAAGACGTATACAATGTACATTAAAACAAAGTCTGGGAGTGATTTTAAGAAAACCAGATATTTCTGTCACTTTTATATTGTGTTTGTGATTGAAAAAAAATCAAAGGAGATAGAGAATTGGTAAATTTATGATAACAACTTGGACAAACTGAAGCATCTTTCAAACAGCCACACTGTTAAAACGGCAAGAATATTGCATCTCAGTCTTTCATGAATTACAAGATACATGAACTAATACAGATGAATTCAACAGGGCGTTGTCAAATCTAATAGACAAATATTTTTAGAAAGCATGACAGCTTTTTTAAAGTTGATTTTTTATCTGTACACTTTTTTTGAAAAGCATTTTTTTCTTCTTTTAATTCACAGCTCAATAGCAAAAGGGATTAACTGGGCTATTTCATATTGAAAGACGGACACCAGAGATGGAATTGTATATAACTCTTTAAACGATTTTACAGTTAAGTAATTAAATGAGAATTTGACAGTGCCCTTTTATTTGCTAGCTCCTCACAAGGCTGAGAAGAAAGAATGTTCCAATAGTTAATGAATTACTTAGACCTTGAAAAACAAAATGTATGTGCATCCATAAATAAAACTACATGAATCAATTCACACAGACAAAATCGAACAAGTCACCATGCTTTTCTGGTACTAGCTGCTGTTAGACATTTCACTCTACACAGATGTATCATGCTCTTTCACTTCAAGTATTAGATACTGATGAGTAAACAAAAACCCCACACGAGTACAAGCTGTGAACACCATGCACAAGCTCACACGGCAGATGTAGCCTGTAATATTGAAGCATCCACTCCAATTGCCGTACTATAATGAACAGACTTTCACAAAAATTTAGGAGAAACTCTCCGAATTAGGTGGTTTGTTTGTCTGCTGTTACATTTTGGGACATTAAGTATTTTATGTGTTATGATTATATAATAAAGACAAGTAGATGTAGTCACGCCAATATTTTGTTTCCTTTTGGTCTTTAGTGGACTTCAGCAAAAAAGCTTAGATTAGAATTCAAACACAGGCTATTTGTTGTCTTTGAGTTAAAACTTGGGGAGCTGAAAAAGCAGTAAAATGAAAATAAAAGCTCGAAGTTCTACAGAGGTACACAAAGGAACGGAGTATACAAGCACAATACACACCATCAGCACTGTCATGCTTGAAAATGTCTGCATGCGTTATTTTTTCCACTCAGATTCAATCCTTCTCTCATAAAGAAATCACAAGTAGTTAGACTAGATGGATGAAATGACAATTCTTTATGTCAGCACTGTAAACAGTGACGTTTTTGTTGAAGAGTAAGTTCTTTGCAGGAACCCTACGAACATATGTTATGTTCAAATGGATGATATTTCCTGGCCCTTTTCAAGTCCATGCATGGAAAACAAAACAAAACAAAACAAAACACAAAAAATAAACCACGTTTTAGGAATCAGCTGCCAAACACAAATGCCACAATACACACACACAAAAAGAAAGCAGCAGGAAGAAAAAAATGAATAAAAAGTAAGACCTCTTTGTCACTTGAAATGTTAATTTGTTTTGAAACAGCTCAGCGATGTTATGGAAGAAAACAAAGACCTGCACAAAAGGCATGTCACAACATGATATATAGGCATGCTGAGAAAAAACAGATGGGATAAAGTGAAATTATATCTTTATCTAAGGAGACAACTGCACATGAAACTTGTTGGTATAATCTCACCACACTCTGAGAACAATGTTCTTATTTTTTCCTCTTAACTTAGAATGGAGAATTTTCAGCTGAAAAGCAGCACATAATGCTCCCTGAGCCTTGCTGCAGAGGGTGCAGAGCTCTGCCAATTGCTACTAACTCCCCTATGAGTTTCAGAAGTGCAGCACCCAACAGAACACACGCAGCAGATGGACACAGACGAAACAGGCTAGAGAGACACTGAATGTAATAAATGCAGGAATGGGACTTTCTTCAATAAATTCCTGGAAAACCCTTTTCGCCCTATTCTGCTGTGGAACAGTGAATGAATTGTGGGATTTGAAAGGCAAGATGGAGTTGATTCTTTCTGAATACCTTATTTCCATCAGGGTTGTGGATAACTGTAGTTTGGGGCTCCTGAGCAAGAACAAAATAAAGAGAAAAAGAGTTCTCATTGGTAAACACATTCTCATTAGTGTGAGGGATGCAAGAAGAGCCAGCTCAGAAATGCTGAACAGTGACAAGAGCTGAAACAACCGTTAACTGTTGACAGAAGATGAAACTGGATGCCTCTAATATAGACTTCCTCAGCAGCAAGCCAGCAAAAAAAGACCATCTCACCTAATGCAGCAGCATGCAGAGACCTTATTCACGACCGATGCAAGCAGGGCTTTGAAGCTCCTGAGACCTGCAGGGCTTTCTTTTTTCTTTCTTTCTTTTTTTTTTTTATTTTTTTTATTTTTCTTTTTTTCCCCACTGGGTCACACTAAACACATTGCTCCTTTTCTTGTCTAAGCCAGGCCAGACAAGAAGGCCAGGAATGACCTCTTTACTTGAAGCATGTTTACTTGCATTAGTATTAACGCAACAGTGATGAAACAAAAATACAGATGGATTGATAAAGATTGTAGGAGCTAAGTACCTCCAAACGCTACAGTGTTTAGGAAAATATACCAATTGTTACCAATTGCTGCCCAGGTGGAGCTGCACAAAGTAAATGAAAGAGCTTTGCAACACTTTCAAGATAAATTTCCCCAGATCTTTTTCTCTTAATAACAACAAAAAAAGATTAAATAATGTTTCAAACAGCAGCTGGCCAGCATACTTGCTGCATGGACCACTGTAAGTGGCCACGTCTGAGAACCTACAGACATATACTTATGTATGAAACCTGTTAACTGGCCCTTAAAATTACTTAGCAACGTATGCTTCAGTTCTAGGGGCACAAAAAAATTAAAGATGAAAAATCTGAATCAACACGTGTGAATTTTTCACATTTCCAAAGTGATGCATGCAGGCATATGGGAAACCTCACTAAATTAGCTACTCATATATCGACACTTATATTTGTGACCCTTGTGACATGTGCATGCCTAAGAAACAGGAGCTTGCAATAGAAACTGTTATGAACAGCACTGATTAGTAATATGTTACTAGCAGTGCTTATTAATGAGTAACGTCTCCCGCAGATTTAAATGCAAGAGAAATAAGCTAGAAAGTTTAGGACTACGTGCCTCTAGATTCCAGGGAAGACTTGCAAAGTCCTGCTGAGTCTCAGGAAATATGGAATAAAAATCTGAATAAGGTCTGGTTTATGGTTGTCTAGCAATAATCTTGTTACTATCCTTGACATCAGTACTTACACTAAGGCAAAAGCAGAGAAAATATATATATGTTTGTTTTTTTTTTTTGGCAGAAGGTTAGCATTAAAAAGATTCAAACAATCATCAGCCAAATGCTAAGAGCAACATAAAAGCGCATTCTACTCACTTTCTGGCACAGCATGCAAAAAATTCAACTACAGTTACAAACGCTACGACAATTGCATCCAGCTTCCACATAATGTTTTCTATTAATAAACACGCTGCAAGAATGGACTTCCTCGCACACAAAAAAAATCACCATAATTCAAACAAAAGGAGTTTTCAAAACCTGTTCTTAGAAAGCAAGCAGGGTAAATGCATGAAAAAGAAAAAGAAAAAAAGAAAAAAAAAAAGAAAAAAAGAAAGAAGGGAGAACAAACAGAAGACAGTCAAAAACTTCAAGATAGCATGAGAAGGAAGATTCCAGGTATACCAGCGCAGGGGTAGGAATATTTTCCTTGGGGCTGGTTACCACGTTCGTTTTGTTGTTTATCTGTAGGTATGCAGAAAATAGAAACAGACAGGCCTTAGAACTCTTAGTAGACACTGTATCTATATCTCTCTGTATAGAACATCTATATACAGATATAGATATCTATATATAGATATAGATATGGAAATAAAGAATCACAGAAAGATGAACTTATGAACTTGAAAGAACACTAACAATAGATCTTATAGCTAGCTGCAACCCCTCAAAAAAAATCAGCTACGACTTTTCAGATGCACTATATGAAGCTCTATATACTGTATAGAAGATTTTGTCTGTGACACTTAAAAGAACAGAGAGCCTTTAAATAGTAGTTAAAAACATACAAGAAGAGAAAAGAATTAATACGGGTTTGCGAAGAGTACTAATTTGCCATTATGACTTCATATCATGCAACAGTATTAAAAAATTGCACTCTACTTTACTTTTTATTTCTTAATTACTAATCACTACCATAAATAATATTTGATTCTTCATAGCTCTTCATACATCTATAGATTATTTCTATTGTCTTCTGGAAACAAATCTGAATAAATATGACAGATGCTGGAAAGAGACTAGTGTCCCTTCAACTTTTTTTGGTGTCGTTTTCTACAAAATAATTGCCAGCTGTGATCTTCGTTAACTAAAGTTTCTTGCAGTAACTGAACAGCAGCCTCTCAATTTTGGCACCATAAATTGAAACATAAGGTTTCACACTACAGTATCTGTACTCTTAAGCCACAAATCACTGCAGATCTGCTTAACTTACATCTAGGTCATCATGCTAATTCTTAAGCTTAGCACAGCATCACCTTTACAAGACTTTTGACTTTTACTTATATAAATTTCCAATGATGTTAGCAGTAATTGTAAAGTTATCTGATTCTTTAAATCCATTTTTTTAAATTCAACTTTCATAAATATCATGGTATGAAGAGAACAGAAATATTGAAAATCATGTACCAAGCCACTGTTTACATGCACTAGAAAGCAAGACTTAATTATCGGTAAAATTAGTTAGAAATATGTCACTTTTTCTTTCACAATTATTAGAAAAAATTTTCACGTATGCTTCATCATGTTTAATTTTAACAAGAGCAGTCCAAAGCAGCATGCAGAATTGGGTGCATAAACAAAGAGTCTTGAAAGACTTGAATCCAAAAAATATCTACTGAACCTTTTAATCATAGTGCTTAATAAAAAATGTGCAAAACGAAGAAATAAAAGTACAAAATTGTTTCCTTAATGAACTGTTGTATAACTTCATCATTTAAAAGAAAAAGCTCTAGTAAACATCTAAGGTATTTTTTCTTCCAAAAGAAGAAAAAAATGGTTTTCTTTCTAAAACCAATTAGCAAATGAAGATGTATTATGTAATATATATGAAAAAGCATAAATAAAGAGGAAGTCCAAGAATAGGACTGAATAAAGAGAGCCATAACATCTGATTTCTAATTTAAACTACCCAAGGACTCTGTAGCCTCACATGAAGTACTCAGCTTCTCAGCAGCGCAGTGTAATGCAGTGCTTCTGTCTGTACCAATGCTTGGGTTAATTCAAGCCACTGCAAGTTAGCACTGCTGGCAAACTTCACTGAAATCTATTAATGTCTTCGACAGTTTTTTACTATTATTTTACTTTGGTACAGGTGTGGCAGATGATTTATTGATAGTATGAATTATGCCTGCGGCTAAACTGAAGTCTCACACTGAACGTGTCTAGATTATAGAAACGTCAGCAGGGTTTGCATTACCTAATGACAGACTGCAAATTTCCCCACCGTAACAAAGATTGACTTTGAAGAATACAAAATAGCCTAGTTAGTTAATGGCAGGGAATGTTGTCCTTATGCTACATGTTATTTAATAATATTTGTGATAGGGCCCATTTCCCATGCAGGACAAAAATATATTTCACTGATTTAAAATCACAGTTCACATTGCTCTACAGTAGAAGGACAAGAAACCAATTTTTCTTTTTAAATAACAGTCTTTCTACAGAAACTGTCATTAAGAGAAAATGTAAGTCATTATTGATCTCCAAGTGTTTACTTTATGTTCCAAGTTAGCTTAGTTATTGCCAAGTAAGTTTCATTTATCTATTCACTCTTACAAACTTTCAGTGGTATTTCAGCCGTAAGTTGCAGGGGTGTCTGAACTCAAGACAGGGAGAGAAAAATACCTTGGTGCATAATTTCACTCACACGGAGAGATATTAGTGAGTATTTCATACATTATTAACTTGTCGAGATATTTATGGGGCTGTGAGATTGGTAAAACCTGAACTCCTTACTCAGGAAAAACTTTAAAAAAGCACCCCACTACTTCAATAAATGAAAGTTCTCTACAGGAAAGTTCTGGAATAGTGAGTACACACAGAACATTGCTTGACAGCATACTGATCTTCTAAAACGAGAAAAATTGTATATTTTGTTGTATAATTAACAGTTCTTATTTGGCAACAATGTAGTCCTTAAAAGACTACAAACAAAAAGCGCTTAACAAAAGGCAGAGATGCACATAAAGTAAAAACATGAGAAAAGAAACAATTTCACCAGATTTCATACAGTCCTATTCAGTAGTAGCTTAATAAAAATAAAATAAAATAAAAAGTGATATGCCAAACGAATGCTTGCTGTTGAATATATAATGAAAACGGGTTAATCAAATTCCAATTCCAATTTTGCCTGAGTAAGGAGAGCAGGCTTGGGTCCATACTCCCTTGATGAAAGCCCTATAAAAATAAATAATATCCATTACAGCTACTGCTGAAAACTGCAGGAAATATATTCAGAACTTCTTAAAACATAACAAGAATAGATCATTCATTATCAAAAGCAGAAAGAGAAAGCAGCTAAAAATTAATTATTTCGTATACACAGAACTTTGAAACTTAGAGAGAAAACAGCAACAAGCCTTATACCTTCTCTCTCATAGAATATATACTTATGCTTATTTATTCATCTATTAACAGACATTGTGCATTTTGCACTTATTTTAACAGGAGAGGGAAATGATTCCAAAAGGAATAAAAGATTTTCATATGAAAAGCTCAATTATACTCATGTGGTTATCTTTTATTTGTTACGAAGAAGGAAAACTAGTGCATCACTTGTCAAGTGCCACCCTTTTAGGTCTGATCGCGGTGCAGGCTGGATGTACATAAATATGCCAACAGCTGAGCATGACTGCAGAATAATCACACATCTTTGGTCAAAATGTTACAAAAATATTTTAAGAAACAAGATCTGCAGCTTGGGGCTTAATCTTTCAAATAGTACTTCTGTAATGAAAAGATAAAACCCACTTCACATTTGGGATACTAAAAATATCTTCACCGCATGTTTACAGTAATTCTCATTTGGGCACTGTAACCACTGATCCTCTGTCAGTGAAACTCTTCACTCACCCGAAGAGCAGACAAATTACCTACATAGCTGCATGCCTGCTCAGACCAGACCAGCACTTTTTGCTTTTCAAGGAGAGTTGCACATTCCAGTGAAAGGTGTGGATGAGGAGGATTTGCCTTATTTCCACCTGCGGCAGCAGCACAAGATGTCTGGGATATCACAGCAGATGATCACAAAACTCACAAAAGTCAGATTCAAAACCATAACAAACAGGAATACAACAGGTTGTTGTGTGCGATCGCAGAGGCCAAATGAATCCATGATTATAGAGTAGGCTGAGGAGAAAGAAGAGAGACTGACTGCCAGCTGGGATGTCTTGTGACAAAACTTTGAGCCGTGAAGGAAGTTAGTTGGGAGACTGTAGTAGAGAAGGGCTGTGAAATTGTTTTTTGACTCCTAAGCAATTAGTATGGCATCTTGACGTATAGTTGCTCAATTAAAGAGGTTCACTGTGCAGAACAATGTAGTTTGAGTTATGTAATTAATATTATTAGCTTTAAATAAAAGGAAATTTTAAAAATTAATGGAAGGCTATTATAGGATTGCTATTCTGTTACTATTTTTATTTACTAAGGATAGCTGCATTGGCCAATGTTACATCTACTTTTTGTTTGTTTTCATATGTCCCCAGGTAAAATAAATAAATAAATAAATAAATAAAATATATTGCTTGGAAGAACTGCAGAACAATTCAGTGTGGATGGCATATAGCAACTGCAGGCTTAAAATTCACAAGGCTGTACTGTAAAGTCTTGCAGCTTCTTGCAGTATGTTAACAAAACTAAATGCAACTGTTTGATTTCTAGGTGTGAATGTTTCACCGGAGGAAAAATCTGTCAGATAAAGATCCTCACCATCATTTGAACACTCGAACTGGACTTCCTTTTCTGAATTGACCAGTCAGAGAGAAAGGAAAAGAAGAAAATGTGACTGGTTGGATTTAAAGTATAAATGCATGGCGTACAGTATATTTCTTTTTTTTTTTTTTTTTAATAGGAAAAGAGAGCTTAAGCTGTAGGAAGGAGTAGAAAAGCGCTATGGAGAATACAGTATCTCAATAAAATAAATGACAAAAATAAGACTTCCCCAGATGTAAATTTACTCCCTTTGCTCCACATGACCATGCAGGCAAACAGTAGGTACAAAATGTGCTGAAAACCAAAGTATCAATTGTAATTTAGGCAAAATTTTGGCAACAACTGTTTGTAGTATTATAATAAAAATTGAGATAGAATAATATCGTTGTAGACCTGTAGGAGGAATGATATTTAAAAAAGAAAAGCTGTTCAGCTGAAGTACATAAAATTTATATATTTCACAATGACACATATTAAGGATTTTCCACAGTCATGACAGAATAGTACTGAATGTGTGCTTCTCCAGATAAGTAAGATATCTACTTGTCAGTGAGAAGCACTGAAATCATGGTGCACTCACTTCATTTTTAGTCAGTCAAGCTTATTTTATAGGAAA
>JAOWBP010002392.1:32959399-32979072 GCA_028571105.1 Tragopan temminckii | reverse complement strand
AAAGTGTGAGTATTTGGGAGAATAGGAACAAATATTCTATGAATCCATTATTTAAGTATACAATGTTTTGTTCAGGGAAAAAGTTAATAAATTAAAATTCAGGTCAAAGACACACTCCTGAGAAAATACATCGAGAACAGAAGAATTTCTTTTGCATCATATATATATATATTATATATATATATATATATTAATATATATATTGCACTTATTTTAGTCTTCAAGATTTCTCCAAGAAAAGAAATAAAATATTTTTCACTGCTGAGTGGTTGTTTTTTTTTTTTTTTTTGTGTGTTTTTCGAAGTATTTTTCCAGAATTTGTGAAGCATCTCTCCTCCTGCAGGATCTGGTGACATGAGAAAGGAGCTCTAAATTGTGTATGAAAGCTGCCAAAATGTTCCCTTCTTAGCAAGATCTGTTCGTCAAGATGAGCTGATTTGTTGAGACAGTAAACCCCTCCAGTTCTGCCAAATATAGCAAGTACATCTGGCAGAAAACACCTCATATGGAGCCAAGAATACCAGTAAAACTTTGGTCTTCCAAGGAATCTAATGAAAGTCAAGGGGAAACATGGAGACAAGAAAGCTACCGGTAAGCACTTAAACCTTGAAAACAAACGTGCCCACCACCAAACCATCAATTATATTTAAAAGCTAGTTATTAGCATTGAGTCACACAATCATCCTTCACTGAAATATCAAAAAAAGTATTTTCTCCAGCAGCTTTCTAATTCCCACTTATTAAAATCCTTGTTTTTCAAATATTTCTTTTATTTCATTTCTTAATTTTCATCTACTAACTTTAATAATTTCAACATTATATAATGAAAATAAATAACAATATTCAATTCCAAGAACCAGCAGAAGTTACAATTAGGCGATGACTTAGAAATTTTAAAGCATGCATTTAACCTACCTTAACTCCATCTGGCTTTTTCAGTAAACTCTTGGCTGCTGTAAAACGAGACAAGTAATTTCAGTGTCAGATGGTTACTATGGAGGTCAATCAGCTGTTGTAGCAAATCCCCATTTGCCTCCCACCTGCAGATACATTTTCAGTTTTTATTTCCTCCTTTTGTTGTTCTGAGTATAGGAAATAAATGCTGAAAATAATTAAACTACTAATACTTCAGATTATCACACATTTCTTCTTCCACTGATTATAGCTGCTGGTTAACTGTACTTATAAAACGAGAAACCCAGCTGTTAGGAACTTTCCTGAGTGGCATACAGGAAAACAGTTGCATCTGGTATCAATTTGAGAGTGCCAGAAAAGTACCCAATATCACATCAACAGAATACCTTAAGAGCATAGAGAGGTACATTACCGTCTATTTCATTTAATGAAAAGTTTTTAAAAAAAGCACCTCTGGCTCTGGTTCACTGGGAATTTTCCACCATAAAGCATCAGTTCCTCATGTGATAGTCTGAGAAGTCACACATATGAAAGAACAACCTGCTAGTGGCAGGAACTGATGACAAACCATGATTTTATTCAAAGGTTTGTCAAGCTTTAAATTCTATCACTTCAAGTGGTGGCAGGAATCTGGCCAAATTATTCCATAGAGGGCTAATGTGCAAGAAATGACACCACAGTTCAGAACCTGCAAGCACTTACAGCAGAAAAGCATGATTAAAGATCTACCAAATTCAAGTATACTATTCACAGAAGTCTAAATGCTCTATGACTCTCTGCCAAAGATTTATAAGATAAGCCTGGCATCTTTTGTTTTACTGTTGTTTATGACCCAATTTTCCTATCAGAAGGTACATCAAAGCTTATG
Source organism: Tragopan temminckii (assembly GCA_028571105.1). Lineage (NCBI taxonomy): Eukaryota > Metazoa > Chordata > Aves > Galliformes > Phasianidae > Tragopan > Tragopan temminckii. Next base: position 32,977,289 of record JAOWBP010002392.1, on the reverse strand, counting down.
TTGAAACTGCTCTTCTACGTACACAGTTTCACTCAGAAGTAGGAGCCTTTTTAGAAAAGAAAAGCTCCAGTTAGCAATCCAGCATATCCAAAAGGAGGCAGAGCTGGCATGAGCTCCCATCATTATTGGTATCCTTCTCTTAAAAACAAAACAAAATAAAACCCAAACTGAACAAACAGAACAAAATAATTGCATCTTGCTAGACTGAGGCTGTTCAAATGAGCTGCGGATTTTGAAGTTAATGAGTTATCTGGCTTAAAGCTGAAGTTAATTTGTGTGCTTGTGGCTCATACACTGGTTATATCTGCATCAAGTGCACATTCAGCTCTGTGCAGAGAACAGAAAATGAGAAATCACCTACAAAACTGTAAAAAAATAACTGCTGTCCACTACTGTGTTATTTAAATTAAAAAAAAAAAGAAAAAAAAAGCCTGGAAAATGACATCAGGCAAATGCATTGTGTTAGCTACGGATATCAGCTATTAGACTGATGTTCTAACTCTCATAAGGCCCATGATTTCCAATTAAAACTAACAAATATTAAATTTGCCAGTGTTATGCAACAGACACAGTGCATGGTTTTATTTACAGAAACATGTGAATTGATATTTTTAAAAAAGTGTCTTACATGATTTGGAGGGGACAGGGTACACATTTCTGTAATGTGTGCTTATAGGACCTGACACAACATGGCCTTATATTTTATATCACAGCAAACATTCCAGGCACTCCAGAAATTCATTTAGGAAAAGCAAAGGGGAGGAGCTATTTCTTGAAACTTAGGTAAAAAAAAACCCAGAAGTTCTTTGCTTTCAAAGCCTGTTTTCTACCATTAGAGCTTATAAAAATGTGGAAAAACATGCATTAACTATTACATTACTGCTGCTCATAACAAACTAGGTCCTTGAGCTACAGTTGTGCATAAAACTTCTGAGTTCTTTCAGTGCTAAACCAACATTACAGGTTATATGTTAAAAAAAAAAAAAAAAAAAGAAAAAAAAACAAGCCAGTAAAATGTAGGCACTAAAAGCATTAATTATTAATTTATGGCATTGCCAGCATGTCCTTTGAAATGTGCCCAGTAAGCAGTATGGATTATTATGCAGTATTTTATGTTATAGGACATATTTCATACTCATCTTCCTTTGCAATTGTTGTTTTTGTCTTGGAATGTGTATATACATACATATAAATATTTTAATACCTCTAAGCACAGATACTGCATACAAATCAAGTATTTAAAGAATTTGCAGTAGCAAAGCAATTAGCATATTCTAAATTAAGCCCACAATGAAAGATTTCTTGCAACTGCACAAATTAGCTATAAATAAAACCTACGGTAGAGCTAATAAGCCAGAAAGCAGACTAAAGAGAAATGGCACAGTGACAACATGAAGAAATTAAAGTGATTTACAGCAAACAGCAATTTTGAAGAGAAAAAAGATGTTCCTTTCACGTGCTGAGGGTCTTACCTCACAAGAAATACACATTCCACATAAAAGGAAGAAAGAAAAAGGAAAATAAAACACTTTTATAACCACTTTGTTATGGACAAAGGACGTTCAAATGCATGCTTTGCGATGAATTACAATGAATAAACAACTTGAAAAATAAAAATACATCAAGGGATACTATGGATCATTACGATATAAACAGAGAGAATGAGTGAAAAAAAAAAGAAAAAAGAAAAAAAAAAGCCAAAATCCTGTTTGCTTTTCATGCCAAAATCATATTTTAAAATGACTTCAGATTTTTTTCCTTTATGAAAGTTGAAATTGACCCTTACATACACAGACAAAGTTATGAAAAGTGATGAGAAATGACGTATTTACTTGGCATTGAAGAATAATTAATTCCTACAAAATAGGAAGCCTACAGCATTAACTTGAAAATAAAATGATACTGGCAATTCATTAAGCCATTGCCCTGTAAAACTTACATGAATGTGCTCTTCTGTGTTACATGTGTATATTAAATACTGCAAGCTAAGAAGGAGAATGTGTATTTCAAGTGCTATGCAAATTGAACAAACTGCTTCCGCATTCATCATTATTTATCGTGAATGATTCTGTGCTTATTATTATTCAAAATATGCCTAAAGCACTATCATGTTTTTGTCTATAAATTAATTTCTGTTCCACAGTTGCATTATAGAGTAGGAAGACTGTAATATTACCGACTTTTGAATTTGGCTTTTTTTTTTTTTAATACGCACTTAAGATCTCAAATGGTAAAATGAAAAATTCAGCAGAGTATCTTAGTTCCAGCCACAGTGCTGTTGAGGACAATTCTAAGTCTATTAATAGTAAACATATTTTATCTTTGTCTATTACAATTTATGTTGTATAAAGATCTAAATCTCTTCAAGGTGCCCTCAACTAGAGAATTATTTTATATAGAGGAAACATTTCTTGCTTTATTAAATGAGGCAATGGAAGAGAAGGAAAAGAAGGACTAACTTTAATACATTTCTTACTTCTTAGAAAAGCAATAAGGAAGGAACGTGCGTGTTTTTCTGCTTTTGCTTTAAAACAAGATGCAGTAAAATCTTTGAATGAGATTTGAGATACATACTTACTCATATGGAACTACATGCATTATTTTTGATTTTCCTCCACCAAAATAAAACGGGAAAACTCTGTCTTTCAAAACATAACATTAAAAATACAAGGAGACACATTCTACTTAAAAAATACACCACTGATGCCTGCTAAAATTTATTCTATTTAGTTCAAATAGTTTTAATTCTCTCGTTTGTTTCTGCAAAGGAAAAAAACTTAAGAAATATCATGTTTATATATTCTTGAAAAACAAAGATCTTTACGTGCTAATAAATTCTAATTATATGTTAGTCATTATCACAGACATCAAAACATAAAGACCATACGAACCTGGAGCTCAGTTAACATACCTGAGAAATTTCTGGTAGCCAGCATAGTTGTCAAAATGGCCCCCTGTGTAGACATTTTTTCAAATTAGTAACATACTTCTTCGAGGTACTGAATGAGAACACGATAGGAAAAAAGAAGTACACGCGGTAAATCACACAAACTGCTTAACCATGTTAAACTGTTAAACCATAAACTGTTTAACCCTGAAAGAATGGATTGGCGATGCATTACCTGTCATGAACTGTAATTCACAAATTCAATTGCACAGCTACTAGCAGTCCTGGAAATCTGTTATTAACTGTAAGTTTGTAATGCACAGGCCACAAGTACTTACAGGCACAGTAACCAGAGGCATAATATATAGTTGAATACGAAACTGACTTCACTCATTTGGTTGGATTATTCTTTTCATAGATGGAGAAGTTGATTTGTAATGTACTAATCAGAAAATTTCACATTTGCAAAGTTATCCTGTCTATGCAGGAGAAAACAAATGATAACCTAGAAGAACAACCTTAGGGATTTTCCCTCCACAAATAGTTTTTAATGTCATACAGGAAGATGATTGTTGTTATTTTGAATCCAACAAAACTATGCAGTACACACTTCACAATTTTTTTCTTAAAACATTCTTATGTAGTAGGTTAGAAAAGTGATTAGATTTGGAAAAAAGATGTATCAGTTCCAGCATTACATAGTTTCTAATGTTCAGTATCACAGCTCACATGAAAATATAATGTTCCATTCTCTTCTGTTAAAAATCAAGATCCTCATGCTCGATAGCTGCTCATGCATCCAACAGTTCTTACTACAGTAGCATTCAAGATAAATTCTCTTAGGGTTCATTTATTTCACAGATGGAGTAACAGCCAAATTATATTTTTATCTTTCCAAAACTACCTACTTGTCCTTGCAGTTGTTTTCATTCTTACCTTTAGTTTTCTTCTTGCATTGAATTTCTTCAAGCAATCTACAGTCTCCTGCCTGTGCATCATAGAGGCGACAGTGGAACGTTGCTGAAGAAATTAAGGAAAGAATTACTTTAAATGCATCCAGACAGACATATAGCTTTTCATTTACACTACGACGTATATGTATGTCGACGTATACAGTCCAATACTTAAGTTTCCAATTTCTACCCTGTGTAACTCCTTTCTGCAAGCTTCTACACATAGAGGAAATTTCCAAACCAACAAAAAACAAGGTCTCTTTTTACCTAGCATTTGTCAGGTGTAAAGTCCTCTTGAAATAAGTTTTTCCCAATTTCCTTAGTAAGGACTAAGAAAAACACAGAATCCTAAGAGTTTGGGTTACAGAGTATAAACATAATATACTAAATATGAAATTTTTTGAAAACATGTTTTAGAACAAGAAGGTAGATTTTCTTTAACATTAGTGACACTAGGGAAGGCACAGAAGCAGGAAATATTTCAGAGAAAATTCAGCAGCACTTACATTTTCCATGTAACCCAACTTAATTTGCATCATGTAAAGGCCAGATAGTGTAGCCTACTAAAACGAATAGAGCTGAGAAACAGCTCCATACATCTCATTGTGACTTTCAAACCATCAGCCCAGATCATCTGTAAAGTCAAAGTCTAGACTGCACTGAGAACTGGAAAGTAGTCCTGAATCCAGTAACACAAAGGTAGCTTCTGCTAGCAGTAATCTAACTCAACAAGTCCATTGATTTCCTGCTTTTCAATTTCATCATCATAGTTATAAAAAAAAAGATGTAAAACATTATGCAACTGAAAATTACTTTCTTATACATCTTTTCTTTTCCTTGAGAACTTAAAGTCATGCTCTAATTATGGCAGTGAAATTCTGCACCATGAATCCAAGGCAAAGAAGTTTGCATCCGCAAAATTTCTTGTCACAGGCTGACATACCTGTATAATTACAATTTTACACTCTACTACTTTAATAACTGCAACATAACACCACAAAGAAGGACAAAAATTACCCTCCAAACACCTTCAGGAGATACTAAAGTATACCATAAAGTGATTTGTCTTTCAAATTATTTTGTTAAATATGCAGAAGTTACTTACACAGATCCATGGATGCTTTAGTGCTTCTGAAGCTGTGATACGTTTTGCAGGGTTGATGGTAAGCATTTTATTGATAAGGTCTTTTGCTTCAGGAGTCACTGTATCCCACTCTGGAGAGGGAAACTTAAGAAAAATATGTATGTGTGTATTATCTTGCATGACCACTATACAATTTTATATAAAGACATTAACTGATAACAAGTCTGCGATATTAACAGCTAGTTTTAAGTTAAAAAACACTTTTCCACAATCAGAAAAGATTGAATTAGCCAGATTTATATGCAGTGTTCTTCTCCTTCACTGTTTTAGTTTTTGTAATTTGGTTCAGATGCAGAACATTTATGAATTTACAATACTATGATGACAATTGATATTCATAGAATATAGTATCATCAGCAGACATAAAGGAGATTCCAGTCAGCTGTGAGGAATGTGATCATAAAGCATCTCAAACAGTCCCAATCTCACTTTGAAATAAGACAAAAATATTAATCATTATTATTCAAACTCTTTGTTTGCTTTCTTTCAAAATTAATATTAATGCCAATTGTATAGTTATGGTATAGAAATGAAAGTCGAGTTAAGAATTTAACACCTCCTTGCTCAGCAAAATATTTATACATGCACTCAAAGTACTTGCTCAAATGCAAATGGAATGAAAAAATGGGTACATCTTGAACTGTTGCTGTGAACAGAACACCTTGAGCACATCATTTTCCAGTAGTAAAAAATGTTTATTCTTAGATTATAAGAATTTAATATAATCCAGATGCAGTGCATCACAGTATGTACTAAGTACGTACAATACAGCTGCACAGTTTAGTCTCTGTACTTATTAATTTCTTACCCTCTCAGCTGAAACTGGGTAACTCCCACTGTCATTCTAATTATTACTGTATTACTTGTTCAACTGGAAGAAGACTAGATAGACCACAGCATAATATAGAGGGCCATAGCACAGCAATCACCTTTCAGTCATTAATTCAGAATTGGATTCAAATAAGAACTTCAAAATTAGAAGGTACAGTATCTTCAACATTCACAAACGACTTAAATATGAGAATCAATGGTCTTCTGTTTTTCTATCTGCTTAATTTAATATAAATGAATGGATGATGTTGCAAAATTCATAATGCCACAAATCATCGGGTGCTACTTATCAACAGTCATAATGCTTACTTTCAAATACACATTCAATTAATGAAACTATTCTTTTTGAGAAGCTCTATAGCTGCTTGTGTTTACAAAAGTGGGCAATACAGAAGTATTGGAGTATATTTAGACAGTTTAAGAATTATTAAAAATAATTTAGAATAAGTGACTGGCTAAAGTGATAACCACAAGGAGTTAAGAAACATCTATCGGAAGTACAGAGGTATCAACAGGCTCGTCAGGATAACAAACTTGCACAATTTATACAAGGACCAGAAAATGAAAGCTTGGAGTTGTAGGGAAACTGAATTTATTTTTGCAGAGATGTTTCCATCTTTATAAAGCTCATGTTACTAATGTGACATTTACTACTCTGAGTGACTCATGACAGTGGATATAAAAAAAAAAAAAAAAAAAAGATTACAGTATAAATCTAACTTTTCACTCTATGAGACTCCTGCATAGAGGTACAATTATAAATAATTCAGAAGACAGAGCATGGCACATACATCATAAGCACCAGCCTTTATCTGCTGGTAAAGTCTGTGCTGGTCTTCATCCCAGAAAGGAGGATAACCCACCAGGAGGATATACAAAATGACACCTGCAGAAATCATAGTACTAATTAAGTAATTGCAAGAGAAAAAAAAACAAAAACAAAAAACAAACAAACAAACAAAAAAAAAAACACCCAAAAAACAAAGAAATTCATTTTGTGCCTGATAACCATGCAAAACTGTGGTTCAAAAGAAGGATCCCGACTACTGGAAAACACTTCCTATCCATGCTGGGGATTAGAGTAAACATAGGGTTCATGGGACAACCTCCTACAGAGTGTGAGCACGAATGTGTATCTGACACAAAATCGGATTTGTCAAACTGAGAATATTTAGCTAGCTGGAGAAATAGATTTGTACTTTTCAAAGATCACAAAAGTTCTACAAAAATAACACTTCTGGTGTTGTCATGTTATCTGTACTGCTGTCTATAATACTACAACTAATGTCAGACAAAGAAAACTTGGGCAACTCAATTTACCTCTATAAATATATGGTTGATAAGAAATAAAGAAATTCATCTGCTAGTTTTACATGGATGATTCATTATGACTAAAGAAAAAATGCATTCATAAATACAACCAAATAAGTGTGGGTAGAAGTACAAGAAAGAAACTCATCATTTGCTCTCACATAGGTTGCAATCCCTTTGCTAGTACCACAAATTACACTGTTTGAAGAACTGGGTAATAAAGTAATTGCTCTCTACTTCACTAAACAAAAATATTAGTCTCAGACTTCAAAACTGCAGTTCCAACACCTTGATTTTTTCTAAAAATTAATATTGAATTTTAACTAATACCTATTTTCTAATGTGGAATATAAGGTATTCTGGATGTCATCCTTCCCTTAACATACTTTACAGTTGACTGAACACTGTCTTTCAGAATAATTCCTTACCACATGCCCACATATCCACAGGTTTTCCATATGGATCTTTCCGTAAGACTTCTGGAGAAAGGTATCCTGGAGTGCCAGCAAAGCCTGTCACAAGGAAAGGAAAGTACTCTCAAAAACTGTATGAGCTCCGCAAAAGCAAGTCATTTTCATGTTATCCAAGAACACATAGGATCTTCACAAACTATCCAGCAGTAACTACTTCATCTTAAACTTTTCGTTCTATGGCAAACTGCCTAAAAGTAACAATAACATAAATACTTATGCAGACCTGTCTCATTCCCTTTTTGCCATCATCTCTACATGTCTACAGTCAAGAGGGCAACAGAAAGCCAGCTGGTTACCCATCACTGCAGATTCAACAGTTGTGTCAAGGGTGACAATGGAAGATTTCCAGAAAGATTTCCAGATAGCTGAAAAAATTTCACTCATGACCTGTCCGTTACCATAAGCTATAGAAAAACAATCAGCAGTAAGGTACAAACACATCTGCTCAGGTTCAAAGCAAAAAAAAAGTTAGTGGAGCAGGGAAAACATGGGAAGCACGGAGTGATCCCCCTGGAGAGATCAAGTGAAAGACAGCAAATGCATTCTATGCTTGCCCAAAAATATGAACACTGTTTCTGAGGTTTGTTTTTGTTTGTTTGTTGTTTTTAATCCCTACCATAATCTAGTCTATTTTAAACTAGCGCCAAATTATACAAATTATTTTTGTAAAGATGACTCACTCAGGACTTCTGAGTCCATCTTCTGTCAGCTGTGAAGACTATTTTCATGCATAAAGTACTACTTCTGGTGACATTTATGGGGGAACTGATTAACAAAATACAGGGGCACTTCAGCTACACTACTGCAGCTATAAGGAACATTTTAAAAGCCCTATTCAAACCTACACGAGGGTTAATTTCTGAGAAAACAACATATAATGCTAAATTTAGAAAAGCTCACATACGGAGCAATTTCTCATTTACAAGAAAAAGAGAGTAGAAATACTGTTCTAATTTCCTTTTATAGAAGCAGAAACTCAAATCAACCAGGGCCTGACAGTGGCAAAGTAAATGCTCAGAAACGCTCATGATTAGATTTCTTGAGAGCACAACTGGCTACTGCTTTGTATGAAGGCAGACAACTTAGGCTTCAGTCTTCTTACAGCCTTTGCTGTTCATATTCCACACAACCACTTCTAAGATTGTTTCACTGAAACACTCACTTCCTTGAAGTGATGCAGCTTCAAGGAACCTCCTTACAAAAGTTCACAAAAAGCATCTCCAAAGTACCCTTTACAATTTGGATGTTCTTTCTTTATTCTTCAGCAGCAGTATGGTCCTCAATTAGGAGAAATAAAAAATGAAGGTTTAAATGTAGTCACTTCTCAGAATACTGTAATTGGTAAAAGCTTCATGATCCATAACGCTCTGCACTGTTTCAGTTAGTATATTTGCTCTTGTAAGTATTTTTGTCTAAAATTGTACGCTTGGAAATTCTTGGAAGGTGAGAATTTGAAAAACCACCCGTTATTTCTGAAAGACCAGAATGTATTCCACAAGATTTGTGCTAAGCAGTGGATAAGCAATGAAACTTATGAAAGATGGCGATAAGGTGTGAAGTAGACAGCTACAGAAAAAGCTGTCCTGCAGAAAAAGATTGCCCTGCAGCTGGCAATCATTTTAGGGTGGGAAGAGGAAATGAACAAACACATTGTGTGTACTCTACTCAGAATGTATCTAAATAGTTTAATGAAAAATAGGCTTGTGTTTTTCAGTATCCTGATATGAGAACCATGAATTTCAAAGTACTATCGTACACAGGAAACCCAGTTTAAGCTCCTTTGAGAAGCTAATGAATTCATGTTCTAATTATCTTTAAATAGAGTGGTTTCATAATTTTTCCTGGAAGTAGAGCTCTACATTAATATTTTGGTTCATTTTAAATGTAAAGTTGTACTGATGTTCAACCTTACCATAGCTCCACAAACATTATCATATATCAACTGGAACTAAACATTATAGTGAAGATATAATAACTAGCTAACTTTGTTTCTTGATGAGGTTACAGAAGAGTCTACACATATCAGAAATAACAAGTCAGAAATAAATCATAATAAATATTAGTGTATTTTTCAGAAAATTATTGCTAACAGTAGTAATCAACTTAGCCACAAAAAAAAAAAAAGACTTTCAAACCTGGAAATTGTGACTCTATATAATCTAGTAAAGGCTGTATCACTGTGTACTACTATTATCACGTGATATTAAATATGTATTCAGAGGCCCAAGATAAATGCTGCGCTGTGTCTTGTTCAGTGGTGCATACACACATGAGATGGCATGTTTTTCAACCCAAATAGCTTACAGTCTCAAAAACGTCTGCAAAGATAACATATATACTTCATAAACGGTAAGAATGTCTTGAGTCAAACGTGCATGGAAGATAAGTGTAATCCCATAAATTAAATTAACAAAAAGAGATGTATCTTAAAAACAAAGAAAGAGATTATTGCACTAAGACCCGCCCTATGCTTTCATCACCCCCTTGCTAGACTTATGACCTCAGCGCCACTCATGCAAGCGTTCCAAAATAAACTGGTAGAATAAATTATGCCGGTTTAAACAGTTAAAGCTGTACATCTTTGCTAACATAACTCCCTTTGACTCAAGAATAAATGTTCAAATGAGTAGCCTGGTGAGAAGAAATGAAAAATGAGGCCGCAAGGGGTAAGAACAAGCCTCTGAGTGCAAATATAGGGCAGTAGCCTTCACTTCCTGCACAGCCAGACCTAAAAGAGTAACTGTATACAATCCAAATTTAATGCAGCTACTACTAGAAAAAAAAACCAACAGTGCAGCTACTCAAATGAACAATGGTGTTGCATATTTTAGTTCTAGCTTCAGGGCTAACTGAAGACAAGATGCAGCTGGGACTAAACCTAGCTACCAATGAGTCAACTGCAGCCCCTTGACAGACTTGAGTGAGACTCGCCTGTTACAGTGAGCAAGTGGAGCCTGCCAGACACTTTCCCAGCACACTTAACACCTGCTAGCAGGGTGGGGTGTTTCCACTAAACAGATGAGCAATTTCTACAAACAGTCATGAAACAGGTCTGCTCTATAAACATGTGAACTGTGAAAGCATCCCCATAGTATCCAAGCACAGACTTCTGTCTGCTTTCCTACTGATTGCACATCCATGCTTTAAGCAAAGTAACTATCATGCCACAGGCCTACACGTACACAAAAACAAAAAAAGAAAAAAAGAAAAGAAAAGAAAGAAAGAAACTCTGATGCTGAGTTATAATTAGAATCAGACCATGCTATGAGTCACTAAGTGCTGCAGAATCCACTGAAAAGCAGAAAAAACACTGGAAGGAAGACAAAGTTCAGGACATCAGAGTGTTTTTGCCTTGTTAAAACAGTCATAAGAAGATTAAGGTAGGCACTCAAAACATTACTGAAAGCTTTTGCATTTCTGTAACAGTACAGAACTCGTTCATTTTATCAAATATTACAAATTTTACACTATTTTCTGTCACTATTCTTTTCTTCCAGCTTCTCTGTTCCCTATGTATGTTATTATGAAGACATTCATCTCACTCTCTACCAAGCTCAGCATAAAGTCCTCATGATGCTGTCTGAAACAATCACTTCAGATGCACCAACTGACCAATAAATAAAGTGCAAGATTTTATAGGAGCTGCAATCTCATGTGCATTGTCTGCATCCATATAGATGGAACATCTAGAGAAAATAGTCCTGAAATGCATTCTGCTCATTTTTTTCTTGAAAGGCTTCCTGTTTTCCAGATGTTTTCATCATTTTAACAAATTATTTGTATTTTGTCTTCTCTCTATTCAACTCTTTTTGTTCTAGTCTATTCATTAATGTGCAAGACCAATCTCCACTCTCTTTTGTGGATTACTGAAATCCATTTATATAAAGGCTGGGATTTAAAGTAGCAGGCTAGCTTATAAAGCAACCAACATATGTCCAACGGTACTGTCTGTGTATGCACATGTGGATGCATCCTAGATTTCAATCTCTCAACACACCGCTTGCACAAAATCCTTCGTGCTTTTATTCTAAGCTTTGATAGCAAGCTTGCAATTGCTTTGTTCAATTTTAAGCTGTACTTTCTAGTTGCTGTAAATGAGAATATGTAGCTGCCACAAATATTTTATTGTGTGTCTTTTTCTTTCTTAGATAGAAAATGACTTTGCGCTTGCACTTCCCATCTGTTGAAACGGTGGTATTTGAGATGGAGGAATTGTATTTGGTCATTTCCTGTTATTTAAAATGACCAACATTAAATTTACCTACACATTTTCCTTGGACATCTGTGAATGAAAAATGATTTATAATAAGCATTTTTTTTTTTTTAAATCATTAACAAAAAAAGGAAATACTTTAGTGGGACTAGAGAGAACTGTGTAATACTGAACTCACTACCCCCATCCTTTTTTCAGATCCTGAAGCAGAGCTTTGTACATTCCAAGTATTGACTCTGGAGATCTAGTTTAAACAGAGTTGCCATCTCCAGGAGAGAAGAAACTCTCCAATCCCAGCGTTTCATGAACTAAGCTGAGGCACAGAAAGTGCACTCTTTTGCTGTTATATATACACACACAGCTTGTTTACACATTCCAATACATCTTTGTCACCTTTGCCATCAAGGAAGTATGCTCTCAATTCCTCTCAGATCAAGATTATGTTTTCAAAAGTATCACAGCAGCAGAGAACCTCTAGTTTAAGCTTCAAAAGATACCTGTAAGTTATGGACAGACAACCACTCCCAGACACTCTAAACCATTCTCTCATTTCTTGGATTTATGGTGTCCATGGTGTCCTATATGAGATGCTTCTATATTAGCAGTTGAACATTCTTTATAAGCTAGGTTATTTTGAACTAAATGGGTCAAATAAAGTTTTGTGAACAGCTTTACTACCAGGTCTGAAGGGGCAGTCACCTCTAGGACAGCAACATAAGCAGCTGAGACAGATAACTTGGACTGTTACAGTGAGATGTGGATTACTGTCTAAAGAAAATTTTCAGGTATCTCCAATGAACAAACAGCTGTTCAGATAACATGTTTTGACTTCTGGGTGTAGGAATGGAATGTTCCAATGTTTCTGCATTGGAATTAACAAGATAAATATTTAACTAATAGTTCTTTTCAGGGGGGTCTTTTTACTTCATCAGGGGTCTCTGATAGTCTTCGCATGCTCAGCAGGTAGGTGAAGTAATTTATAGTCACAGAGATTAGGTAGATGGAGTAATTTACAAGTACAAAGACAGCATCTCTCGTCTGTCCAGCTATCTAGAATGCCTCTGAGCCTGGAGTCAAAGATAAGCTAGACATCCCACTCCTAAACAGTGTGACAACGACATTAATAGGCTCATTATATTGAAAGACTACTAATTTCTGGTGTTGGATGGACAAGACCAGAGTGATAGAGAATTTAGGAGGAGAAGTTAAATAATTAGCAATATATATGTTTAGATAGCAACAATTTATGTTTAGTCAGTATCCATATGTTTAGTTAAGTGTAGGGAACCTGAAGTACTCAGCCAATGAGGAACCAGTGGAGGAAAAGACAAGTATCAGGCAATAGAGCATAAAAGTTGTAACACTCTCTCTGCAGGTGTACTCCTGCTTGCAGGATGCTCACCATTGCAACTGTAATAAAATCTGCTTTTATCAGAGATACCATCCTGATAAATTATTTGGATATTTCCAACATGGGCAGCTGCACTCAACCGTATTAACCCACAGCCTTATTCTTCAGTTACATGAGTGCCTAAATGGAATTTCGCCACCTCCTTCCCAGCCTCTGTGCTTGTATTTCCTTTCCACAGATAGAAAAGTGAAAACGAGAAAGAAGGGAGTTGTGTGAACCTATGTTTTAATCAAAACTTACAGGCAGACAAAAGACAGGGAAAGCCAGAAGTTAGTAAATCTAAGTTTCAGAATCAAGGAACATCAAAGACATTCTGTGCCTACAGAAGAGACTTCTGCCAATTCATTTTAAGCAGCAGTTTGGGAAGATGATTTAGCTTTGCCAGTGAAGAAAAGGTTATGAGGCTGAGCCTCTTCTTGCCTAACCAAGCTCTTTTATATGGAAATTTAGCCACAGGTCATTTTTGAAGCTTTTTTCTTTTTCTCCTCTCTCTCTCCTGTTTTGTTGTTGTTGTTGTTTTTAATAAACAAAGTCTGCTGCCAAGCTCTTTTTAATTCTGTGAGAATTACAGATAACATTCTTCCTAGAGAAAAAGATCTAAAGTTTACCTTGATGTAGAGCTTGAACTACAAACAAAATATCCTTATAAGCTACATACCAAGTCATCACACAGCTATATGTTTTACACTAGAGTGAGGAGCTAGTAGGTTTAGGAGGCTTAGTGGCAACACTAAATAAATGCCAACATAATAATAAAAAAAACATACTTACCAAACCAAGCCTGTTGTTCCCCTTGGACTTCTATAGCCAATCCAAAGTCTGCCAGTTTTACTGCTGCTCCCTTGGATTTGCTAGCTAAAAGTAAGTTCTCAGGCTTTATTTGGAAAGAGAAAAAAAATTGAGATTAAAAAATAAGTAAATATAATTTAGACAGTTTTTTCCCCTTTCTTTGTTGTTGTTTTTGTTTTGTTAAGGTGGTCTGGAAAAGAAGAAATATTTTAGAGAAGTGAAAAAGAAAAAAAAAACACCATGCATTTTCTCTATAAAAGTTAAAAACTGTACTTTCCACTCTTAATTTGGAAGAATCACTAAGTCTGTAAACTACCATCGTGATCCCATATGACAGCAAGACTGAAGATAAAAGTGCAAATCTTCTGGAGAAGTACATAAGCTAGAACTGCCACATGGCATTGTGATTACTGTTTGTTTGATAGGACAATTCTGAGAGCCCTAAGAACTCACTATATGGAAAAAGCTGCTGAAAAGCCCACATATCCTTTGACTCGCAGTCTGTCCTACACAGTTAGTAGGATTAGGCATTTCTAACTGCAGACTGTATGTTTCACATGACAACAGAAGCAGCCATTTTCATATTTGTATTTAGAGGGCAAGAGTATTTGCAGTGCAAACCCTTCTACAATAAAACAGCACACCCACACTTGTGCTTGCCGAGAACCTACCGCAAATAACAATTTAAGGCTGGGAAAGTTCCCACTTTGCTTTTTTAGGGCATGCTGGTCACATCTGAAATCAAATGCTTCAGTATACCTACACAGTTAAAAGTAAAGGATTTGATAATAGCAGTGTCATTTTAGCCTTCATGAAGTATCCTTTGAATGTCAGTTAGCAAATGCATAAAATATTAATCATCCAAAGATAACTTTATTCTAGGAACCCTAAAAATTTTTAACCTTACAAAATACTGAAGAATTCAACAGAACATTTCAGAAAACTGACTACTATTTTGTTTTCTTGACACTTCTTTTTTCTCTATATCCATTATTTTATTTTTTTTTAATCAGCACAGCTTTAAGCAATGCCACAATGCTTATCATTTAATCACACTAATTTAAACATATAGTCACGTACGTTCTTGGAGGTTCTCTTATCACAGTGAGAGAAGTTTACAGTAACTACTTCCTAAAGCAATGGATGATCCTGTGTGGTTATGATCTTCAGCAGTTCAATGGCAGTGAAATGTCTCATTCTCTTGGTTGAAAGAGAACTACTGATCTACCAAGCCCTTATAAGTTGGAACATAAGATTCCATTTGAAATAGTAGTTTTGTGTTCTTTGTTCATTATTTATTTATTTCACCACCCAACTTTATCTGCAAAAGTGCTCTACAAGAAACGTCACCATCATGGGTGAATATTTTTCAACAGAAGATGAAGCAGATTTACTCATACGCCACAGACAACAGCCTTTTGAGGAATGCTGTGTGGGACTATACCCCTAAACAACACACAGCTGTCACTTCTGGATGATGAGAGGCATACCAGAAAATTATCATGCATGAACTTGGAATAACTGCAAGAACTTGGAAAATGTTAACAGCCTGGTCTGGGCCATTCAGAACCCTGGATGCAATAATATCACCCTATGTTACTGGGACTGGCTGCAGTCAAGCATGCAGAACAGCAGTGCTAACTCCTGAAATTACTTACAAATAAATTAACATGATTTATGCCTTATTTTTTCAAAGGGTTTTATTCTAAGAGATCAAGTACTATATCTTTGTGTATTTTTCCTGGAATACAATCAGAGTTGAGTTGTTATTTTGTTGTTGCCATTTTTTAGAAACTTTAACTTCCACGGGGAATGCAAGTGAGTCGTAATCACAGAGTTTAACAAAAGCAGCTGATTGCCAAGAACCAAAATTCCTTCATGGAAGTGCATTTTTACCACCTGTTAAAGACAGACTGCCCCTAGGAGGTCAGTTTATTCCAGACATAGGATCCACCACCATTCTGACTTACACAAGAGAAAGCAGCAACAAGCAGTGTAGCAGTTGTGAGAGGCTGCAAATGCTCCACTCTTTTGCCACCATATTCTACTTAAGGATGATTAAATGAAATCAGATTGCTCAACTGTTTGAATCTCCTTTATCATTGTCCTCATCACACACCCCCACATAAAATATCAAGCAGCTTAAGGATCCATGCCAAGTCATAAACATCTTCTATCTGTGTTGTTGCTCTGCTCATGGGTCTCTGCATCTTCTTTTCTGTACAGGGAGTTTTGCTGGGATTTTACCACAGTCTTTCATTTGACTTTTTTTTCCCATTTTGCCAGAAAGGAGCAAGTGAAGAAAAAATGTTCACTGTTTCATGAAGTTTTCACTTTCAGAAATGAAGCTGGGTACTGCAGTTTGGCAGGAACATTTTTTCCTCATGTTTCCAATTCATCCTGATTTTGCCAGAATCAGAAATCCACATATTTTGCAACAGTGAGCAGCTGGATTTAATGCATAACTGAAGAAAAGGCTATTTCATGTAAGTGTATGAAGGGCTCTAGAAAGCATTCCCTACTGTAGCCTGAAAGTCAGTTTACAAGGCTACAATCTACTTCTTTCATTCCTTTTAATGCTAAAAGCATCAAACTACGTGTGCTGTGAGGACAGGAAACTGTTGGAGCTGCTGGACAAAATGACGTTTTCTCATTTAAACTTGTTCCATGTTATCCGGCTGCCTGCCAACCAAGAGCTACAGCCTGGATAAGGACCTGCCCATGTTGTACAACTGCGACCTGGGGAGATCCACAAGTGCAAAACAGACTGAAGATTTAGTGTCTCCCTGAAATTTATTATTCTCTAAGCTTTCTGAGCATAACATTTTATGGTCACAGATGATACAGACCTTTACAAATTCAAACAATAACTGTAACAGATGTTTATTGGGAATTAGAGGGATGGCAATAAATAAGACAGCATTCTGAGTCCAAAATTATTATTTATGATAACTACTAGAATTCTCCTATCCTGGGAGGAAATTCCTACTCCATGTAACTCATACAGGAAGAAAAGTAAGTGACAGAGAAGCCATGCAAGAAAGAATTAATGTGTTCCAACTGCCTTAGCCCACAAGCCATTTTTCTTCTGTGAAAAATCTTCTATTTCAGATGGTATGCTTCCACCTGCTTTCAGATTGAAATCCTCTTTTACTTGGTATCTTGAAGCCCCAGTGTCCAAACTGAGATCTCCTCCTTTTCCACAAGGCTGGTTTCCTACTAGCTCTGAGAGACAGAATTGTCACTGACTTTTCAGTAAAAGAAAACAATCTTTAATGGTTCATTTCTATGCCAATCTGTTTTAAATGCAGGAAGCTACACTCTCCAGCCATTTGGAAATGTACACAGCTAAGAAAGAGGTAACGCTCAGCACAGGAGTTTTCTTTCAAAGGCTTCTATCCCAATGCTAAGCAAGTATTCATCAGGTAGGACCATCATGGTGGAAATGCCGTAAGAATTCCAGCTTTCTAGAGAGGTTCTATAGCACACGCATCTGGAGGAGAGACGTTTCTGTGCCAGCAGTCTCACAGCAGCTGGCCTTTTCTCACTAATGCGTGTGAAGTACAAATTGACAGTGTCCGCATTATGTTGATGAGAGAGAGCTCTGGATGCCCCCAAAGCTCTGAAAGACAGTGTATTCAGCAAATACACCAAATGCTTGGAAAGTAATTACTGTTTTCCCTGGTACTGAGCAGAGGACAGTAGACTCGGATGTCCAAGTTCCCGGGGCTCAGCTAGGTATTAGCTTGCAATAGGCAAGCCATTACGGAATTCCTCCAGCGAGCGCTAGAGGCTCAGTGAAACAACGAGAGCAAAAAGGAAAAGGTTTAAATTTCCAGATCTCGCGGCTGTGAGTCAGTTTGCTGTTCTCCGCTGCC
>JAOWBP010002392.1:32903802-32959299 GCA_028571105.1 Tragopan temminckii | reverse complement strand
TTTAGACATCGACGGCGTCTCCCCGGGCCGCCGCCGAACGGACCCGGCCCCCGGCCTCGACTCGTGGGCGCCGTGCCGCTCCGCCGCTCTGTCCGCGGCTCTGCGCCGCGCTCCTGCCCGCGCGTTTCCCTTGCAGCGGGGGTCCGCGTCGGGCCGAGGCCCCACCGGTGCTGAGGAGAGGGCGAGGATCGCCTCTGTTGACCCGCCGGTCACGCGTGGCTCGGGGCTGGCCTCCTGAGCAGCGAGGAGGGCGCGCCGGGGCTCCGAGGTCCTCTTGTAGAGAGCCGCCCTCCGCCTGGGCAGCCCCAGCACCCACTGCTGCCTGGGGCTGTTCTTCCCGAGCGTGATTACCTGCCCCTATCCGGGGTGAACTTGACTAGGTTTTGTGAGCAAAGCTCTCTGGCCTGTCAGGATCCCTCTGAGTGACTGCCTGGCCCTGGGTGCATCAGCAGCTCCCCTGGGTTCACGTGGATTTACTGAGGGTGCACCATCAGCAGCTCCCCTGGGCTCACGTGGATTTACTGAGAGTACACTTTGCCCCGCCATCCGAATCTGTAAGGAAGGTACTGAGCAGGGCTGGGCGCAGTATTGACACCTGGGGTATGCTGCTCATCGCTGCCCCCCAGCACGCTGTACCACTTACTGCTGCCCTCCGGGCCGTGCTGTTCAGTCAGTTTTTGATATAGCTGACTGTCCATCCAGCCCGTACTTAAGAACTTCGCCACGAGTGTTTCCTGGGAGTTGGAAGTCTAGGAAGACACTATCTACTGCTCCCCTCTCGTCCATCAGGACAGTGATTTCATTATAGAAGCTTCTCAGATTGGACAAGCGGGATTTCCCCTTGTTGAATCCCTGCTGAGTGCTGCACGTGATTTTCTTCTCCTTCACGTGCCTGGAAATGGTTTTTAAGAATAGCTGTTCCATGACCTTCCCTGGGAATCTCAGCCTTTTGCTGTGCGTGCTGTGCCTGGAGTTGTTCCTTCCCAGGTGCAGCTCCCTGCCCTCATCCTTGTTGAACTTCATGAGGTTTCTGTCAGCAAACCTCCCCAGCCTGTCAAGATCCCTCTGGAAGGCTGTGTGGCCCTCTGGTAAACAAGCTGCTTCTCCCAGTCTTCTTCTGAGCCCAGTGTTTCTGTTATATTAGCAGCTTTCTCTGATTGGAACTTGGTCTTTGGCTCCAACCTGAGTCACAGGGAACAGGATAGAAACAAAGCTGAGCGTATCCAAGCTGTGCTGGTATTGAAAAGTTAGTGAGAAAAGAGCCTTTTTTTTTTTTCTTTTTCTGGCTCTGCCCTATGTTTGTGGTCAGTTAGCAGAGATTTCTTTTGTGGGGTGGAAGACAGCTAACTTCAGGATATTTTCTTTGATTCTTCAGCTTTGTCAACTTCCTTGGATATTGGGCTGAGTAACTGGAGCTTCCTGTATGTCACTGTCTCCCTGTGAGTACAAATCTCATCTTCCCTGGAAGTCCTCTGGTGGGGTTTGGAAAGTGCTGCATTGGGGTCAGCATCTGGAGCTGCACGTGGCCTGGTGGGGTTGGCATGCAGGGGCTGTGCTGGGCTGTCTGGCAGCCGCATAACACTGATCTCCTTCCCAATACTGCTTTGCTGGGAAGAACTGCATTGGAAGATAATGATAATGTATTTTGATCCTTGCAGCTACACGATGACCAAATCCTCTGCCATTCTCTTCATCCTGCTGTTTTCACTGCTCTTCAAGCTGGAGGAAATGGTAAGGGTTCAGTGCAGTGCTTTGAGGAGGCTGAAACTCAGGCACGGGGAGGCATGAAATACACGCATAAGAAACATAATCAGAGGAGGAACGTGTGGATGACTGAAAGGGTTAACTGTCCATTCAGCTCTAGGAGACTTTGTAGTGATTTTGTGTTTGCTCTCACCCAGAGGGTGGCATTGGTGCTGGTGGTTGTGCTCATCGCTGGGGGGCTCTTCATGTTCACCTACAAGTCCACGCAGTTCAACACACAGGGCTTCATGCTGGTGCTCTGTGCCTCTTTCCTTGGGGGTGTTCGCTGGACTCTCACACAGATCCTTATGCAGAAGGCTGAACTGGGTATGTAAAGAGCAGGAACTGGGAGGCGGTGCTGGCGAAGGGTGGGGAAAGAGGAGGCTGTAACTAACAAAACCTCTTGTGTAAGGGACAGCGTTTGAAACCTGGGATGGGGATCGTCTGTTGGTGGGTAATAAAGATAGTTTGGCCTCTGCAGCAGCATCAGCCTGGGCATTGCAAAGAAGATTTACATCTACACGTAGTACTAATAGCTCGAGGAACTTACTGCTCTCTGGCTTGTTGTTACCTGATCCATTATTGATTCTCTTCTTGCAGGGCTCCAGAACCCCATTGATATCATGTTTCACCTGCAGCCACTCATGTTCCTGGTGCTCTTCCCTCTGTTTGCAGTGTTTGAGGGTGCGTGAGTTAAGTAGGAAAAGCAGGGGTAGCTTAACAGCGGTTGGGAGTTTGCTTAGCTGATTCAAGATGATTCGTGTAGAGAAGTGAATATCTGTGAACTTTACAATGCAGTCCTGAAGTTACAAGGACCAAGATGTAACTGAAGTAGAATATCACAGAGCACATAGGAATCGTAGCTTGCCAAACTTGTGGAAATAAGGGGAATACCAGAATGTGAGCAGCTCAACTGAGTCTTTTGGGGGGGGTTCTGGGGGTTGGGAAGGGTTCTCTGCTACTCACTTTCTTGTTCCTAGGCCTGCCTTTGTCCATATCAGAGAGGCTCTTCCATTTTCATGAAGCAGGAGTGACGTTCTGTATGGTAGGAAAGCTGTTGTTGGGTGGAATTCTTGCCTTTGGTCTAGGCTTTTCTGAGTTCCTCTTGGTTTCCAGAACATCTAGCCTCACCCTTTCTATTGCTGGTATTTTTAAGGTAAGGCATGGTTCCTCTTCTAATACTAAAGGGCAAGTACTGAGTCACCCCTAATGAGCCTAATGTGGTGGGAACTTCCTTACAGCCTCAGAAGTCATCTCCTATGATTTTTATACTCCTGCCACAGGAGCTTGATGCTTTGATTTGCTGTCTCTGCAGTGAAGGCTCGTTGTCCCTGCTGCTCTGACAACAAAGGGCAGATGAATTAAATACTGTTAAAGTCCAAAGTTTGGTGGGATCTGGGAGAAACTAGAACATGTGGGCCTCGTGAGTGATGGATGGTGTGGGAGGGAGGAGAGTTGAGAAGAACACTTTCTTGCATCGGACCTGGATAAGGATAAACCTTTGGTTAGAGGTAACTCAACCTGGTTTGGCACGTTCTGTCCTTCCTTGACGAGTACAGTGCATGTACTTCTGAGCTAGTTGGTGACATGTGAAACTCAGCTATGTAGTAATCCTATAACTTCCAGATTGGATGAGTGGTTCAATCGGGACGTAAAATCCCCAGTACCAGTTTGACAGGTCGTTCTGATTCTGGAATCTGTTTTCAGAACTTTCTACACGTGGAAGAACACTTGGTGGAAATCAGCAGCCTGACATCTTGATTTAGGCGTGAGCTGCAAAATAACTTATTCACATCACGTCAGGTCCTGTGCTGCCACTTGTCATGTTTTTTCTTTTCACAGGAAATCTGTGTTTTATTCCTTGCCACACACTTGCTGGGAGACCGCCTGAGTCTCTTGAACTGGCTTGGCTTTGCTGTCTGTCTGTCAGGAATCTCCCTTCATGTCATTCTCAAAGCCGTAAATTCCAGAGGTGATTCTGTTTTAAATACCTTTGTGTTTCTCTGTAGGCGTTCTTGCAGTTTCACCAGGAGCTGCACCTGATTCCAGCTGCTTGTCAGCAGCAGGGTTGAGCTGACTTGTTAGTAAATGAGCTGTCTGCACGCAGGTGAGAAAACACTGAATCTACACAAAGAGACGTACTCTGAGCCTGACCTGGAGCTGCTGCTGCACCACGCTGAACACGGGGAGGAGGAAGATGATGTTGGAACCCTACAACAACACTGAATGAACGTGAAGCAGAGTCCCCTGCTCTGTACTTACCAGGTCTGTCTGACAACTGCCTAGGAAGAAGGTCCACGATTCTCTGTCTTTGACTTTCCAAAGGGGAACGAGGGTCCAGTGACAGTCCTGCTGTTGTACTGCGGTGTGGATCTATAGATGCTGCACGGAAAACAAGCAATACCCTTTACTGGGGAGCAAACTTGGAAGATGAATCCCAGTTCAGCAGAAGTAAATGGTGAGACTGGGAAATGCTATAGAAAACTTTCTAGGGAATCCTGAAAGCTTTGTATTGAGATTGTAGACCATGAGCTGCGGATCAAGTATGGACATGTCTGGACTGCAGGCTGAGTGGTTCCAGGATGGTTTTAGTGGTGTTTAGGCTTTAGCTGCAAAGAGGAAGGTAGGTGTATCTTCCTGTGCTTGTTTTGTGGTTCTGCCAAATAGGAGCTCCTGTCTTTGCGGGAGCAGATAATTGCATGTAATTCCCAAGACTTGTCCCAGTGAGAAAGGGCCTTTGTGCCTGGTGACCTTCGTGTGTGTGTAAGAGAGGAGTACTTACCTATCTGCTGGTATTTGGGACCAATTAAATGCAGCCAAATTATGTTGGACAGAGAAAGAACGAGGGTGCAGGGAGTCCTGCTGGCCCTAGAGCCAAGGGGGGAGAGGGTGCATCTAGCTTGAGCAGTAAGCTTTTCAGAAAGTATGTGAGTATTTTTTTATGGTTGGTTTTGGTGGTTTGGTTTTTATTTTCAATAAACGAGTTTTCTGATTCCCTACTGTCTGCACATTATATAGCTGTGCTTCAGCAAGCAGAGATCATTTCTCTTTTGAACTTTCTCTTAGACCTACGGTGTCCTTGCTACTGCATGCCCAATTGATTTGGACAAATACTTGCTCATCAGCAGGTTGCTTGACCTCTAGGATTAGGGGTCCTATTTGCCAGCTGAGGAGATTTGTCTACCTTGATGTGCCAACAAGACCCTATATCCTAAGAACATGTAGGAACCTTATCTCTGCCCCATTGGTTTGGGTCAGTGAGAGCTGAAATTTTGTCTGGGGAAGCGGAATAGTGCAGGATTTAAAGCGTATCTACTTCCTTTATGCTGAGCCTGAAGTGGGGTTGGGCAGCAGCTCTTTATTTTCTTTGCCTGGCAGAATTTTCACCTCTCTGGCAGTTCTATTTGCTGCGTGACCTTGTAGAGTTTTTGAGGTGGGAATGACTTTGAGAACACTTCACAAAGGTTTAGAGATGCAGGCTTTCTCTTGAGAGGAGCTGAGCATTTACGTGAATTTCTCATACTCTGAGGACCTGAACATCTTGACTGGTTGCCCCTCGGTAGCTTTGAGACAGGAGGCCTTTCTTGGTGTCTTTAATCAGGAGAATATCTGGAAGAAAGAAAAAAAAAAAAGCTGGTTCTGAGGAAAACTTTTGTTAATGCTGATCATTTTTCATCGTGTTCTAAAGGACCCTGGTGTCTTGCTTTAGAGCAGACAGCAGGTGGAGCAGCTACCTCATGTAAAGCTTGTGAAGCAGTGCTGGTGGCCCGGCAGCACCCCAGGGAATCCTGTGTGCCAAGTGGGACATGTCCTAGAGTGGGAATGGTTTGTTCTGTCACTGGCTGGATTTTCCAATAGTTAGGACTCCTGATGCTTCCACTGGGGTTCACCTGTTTGCCCTACTGAGAGATGTAAGCACCATCTTCTTTTGTGAAGCACTGAATGCTGTTTTTACATACAGGGGGGCAATGATGCTTTCTGCACGTGGGCTGTTAGCAGTGTTGCAGCTGCTCTTTGCCTTTCACTTTTCACTTTCCTTGGAACTTTCTACTCTTGGCTTCTTTTTACTGCATAGCTCTTGGGCTGGGATTTCAGGTCCCTGCAAATCTGAGGAAAGGTGACTTTGTTCACAAAGATTTGCATCCCATATGGTGCTGAAAGATAAAATTTAATTGTGCCTGTGCAGGTTCTTGGGAGCTGTAGGGCTCTGTAGTCTGTTGCTTCCAGAGTTTCTTCTTTAAGGTGAAGGGATTGATGCCCTGCAGCTTAGTGTCTAACGTTTTGCATTTCTGACCTAGATATAACTTGGTGACAAATGCACCACTGACATTTACTCCAGTTATATGTGCTGCTCATTCCTTTTGGAACAGAGATATTCAGGGTCTCCTGTTGCAACAGCTTCAGTGACAGACTTGGGTAGATGCAGTGAGAGGAGTGAGGTGGTCGTGCAAACCCTTCTCTCACCGGCCCTAAGTCAGGAGCTGCTTGATAGGATGGGAGGTCATCATCTTTTGTGCCATTGTGTGGCACAGTTTGGTTCACCTCTCTTTCCCAGTGGGAGACTGTGAAGGTTGGACATGCTGGAACACATGAGCACTGCAGTGCTGAGGAGAGCTGTGTGTGTGTGGCAGCACCTTAGGTGGGGAGAACATGCACACGTGTTCCTGCTGGGGAGGTCTGTGCAGGTCTGCAGACACTGAGGCACAGCCAGGCACAGGAAATAGAGGGCTGTGATTGAATATTGATGGTGTTTGAACTAATTAACGAGTGGAAGCAAAGCTGAATGAATCTCAGAGGTGCTGCACTCCTTTCACAAGCTCTGTCCTTGCCTGTAAGGCCAGGTGTTTACATGGACACTGATTTTTGCTCCCTGCCTCCCCCCAGGAGGTCTCTTTACTTGAGCAACAGCTGCTTGCCTTCCTGCTGGTATTTCAACACAGCAAACACCCTGAGGGCAAGGAGAAATCGTCCCTGCAAACCCCTCTGCACTCTCCAGTTCTCTGCCCAGAAAACAAGGTCTCATCAGCAGGCTTACTGTCAGGGCTCACGTGCATTTGTGATTTTTGCCATGGCAAATTCTTGCCCCTGCTTCAGTGCCAAGGCTCTCCCTTTCAGCGCTGTGGTGTTGAGGTTTTGATGTTCACAGCCTTAAGTCTCTGCACTCCAAGGGTGGTGAAGAACCTTTGCTCCTAGTCTGCAACTCGTGCATGGAAATGCATGGATGTGGCTCTGGGCAGCCTGGTCTGGTGGTTGGCGACTCTGCATATAGCAGGGGGTTGAAACTCGATGATCATTGTGGTTCTTTTCAACCCAGGCCATTCTATGATTCTATGCTTCTATGATACCTTTTCATGCGGTCACACTTACCTGAGAGGTAGGTTGGGAATGGTGTTATGGGCAGAATTGTTTGTCTTGCTTTGCATTAGGAAAGGTGATGTAGCCAAAACAGGGCTGTCTGGGAGTTAAGAACATGGTGGTGGCTTTTGCTTCCCTCTCCCAGGTGGTTTTCTTTCTGGCAGGAGCAGGGATGTCTGAGTGCCTGGCTGGAGCTGTGCTGCCCTGCCTGGCCTTGAGGCAGCACCCTGTGCCTGCCCTGCTCAGGACCTTGCCGGGAGCAGAGCTGCTGCTGCTGCCTTGTGGCAACTTGCCCAGTGGAAAGGAGCAGAATTGACCGTGCAATTGTTAATGAAAATCACAAGCAGAAAGATGTAGCCAAGGCCTGTAATTGCACTAATTGGTGGCATTCTCCTGATCTCAGCCTAGTAGTTCTTCTCACGTCATGTTTCAGCATCTCCTGTGTGAGGCAGACCCACCTGCCTGGTGGATGTGATAAGTGTGGAAGTTGATGTAGAGCTGCTCCTTTGTTTTCAGATGTTGAAAGTTTTCGGTGGAACAATCTGTGGAGAAGATGTTGGAGTTGGTGCTGGGTATTGCAGCCTTGCATTCTCCATCTGTGAGATGAGCTGGATCAGCCCAAGCCAAGCAGGAACTTCTTGGACTCTCTCACCAGGCGCCACTGCCAAGAGCCTGGTTCTGTTTTCTCAGGTAGCTTCTGTGTGGGTACTGATTGCATTGAGGCCCCCAAAGCCATCTCTTCCCCAGGCTGAACAAACCTGGTTCCCTGTGCTTTTCCTTCCAGAGTAAATATTCCAATCCCTGAATACCTTGCTGGTTCTCTACTGAACTCACTTCAGTTTTTCCATGTCTTTTCCTGTACTGGGAGGAAGTTAGATGCAGTATTCTTCATAGGGTTTACAAAATATGGGTACAGATGGATCATTGCTTCCCTTGACCTATCACCTGCTGTGTAGCTAGCAATTAAGATGCCAGTGCATGCTGCTGGCTCATGTTTAATGTCTTGTTTACTGAGATGCCCTGGTTCTTTTCATAAGAGGAGCTGGAGAGCCAGGGGTAATCTTGGAGGCACTTGGACAGAGCCCTAGGCTTTCCTGATAGGTATTTCAGGCTGCTGTTGTGGCACAGATACCACAGGGATATTCCCTTTGCTAGCGTGAGTTTAAAAACTATATAGTTTTGGAGGACTTGACTCGTGAAATTGTTAAGACAGGGACGGTGACGTTGGAGTCAGGCCTAAAAGAGGAGGGCTGGGCAAGACCACGTGGCATGCTGCTGTCACTGCACTGGCATGGCTGCTGGTTGTCCAGATTCTGGGACAGGTGCAGGTTGGCCTTGCTGGTACGCTCTGCAGGCAGGGTCTACTCCCAGCTCTCAAAAGCACGCAGATCCTCAACTTTTTCTTGTCCTCTGCATGTTTTATGGAGCTGGATGCTCCTTCTGCCCAACACTGTCCTCCAAAGTTGTTTCTTGTGAGAGAAAACCGCAAACCCAGCATAGATTTTGCCCTGAGACAGGTCTTTGGCTTCCTTGACACAAGTGCTAACATTCTCCCCAGTTTCCCTCCAGGCAGTTGTCCTCAATCTGCCAGTGCCCCTCAGCATCTGAGCGCCTACCTGTGCAGGGTGCAGCCTGCAAGATTCCCCTTGAAGCTCTCATTCTTCCCTACATCTGTATTCTTTGATGTTCAGCAGCCTCGCCCTTCCTGTTAACACTCTTCTCAGAGCCCACAGCTGCACTCCCCTGCTGTTGGCACAGGGAAGGGAGGCAGTTCTGCACTGCAGTCTGATGGGCTTTGGTGTGGGTGGTAGGAACAGTGTGATGAGAAAGGAGCACGTGTGGGGGGAGGGCCTGGAGGAATATTCTTGTTACCTGTCCTTGCACCAGCCTCAGAAAGGCGCCTTTCTCCCATCAGGAGTGACCCTGGCCGTCGCAGTAGCCATCCCAGTAGTAGTGCTGTCCATTGCAGATTTGGGCAGAGGTGGGCACTGATCCTGGCTCCATCCCCAGGTGGCAGGTGAGACCAGTGGCTCAGACAGCTCCCTGCAGTGATGGAGTGCCTCTTCACACAGTGCCGGCTGTACCTCGTGCTGCCAGCTTCATAGATTTTAAGGCCTGAAGTGACTGTTCAGTTATCTGGGGGCCCTGTGTAACTCCAAGTGAGAAATGCCATGATCTTCTTTAGCCTGTAATGAACTCAGTATCTCTCAGCTGATGTATTTTCCATGACAGGATGGAGGATGCTAGGAGGCAGAGCAGATGGCACTTCCCTGTTAGCGTGGCCCAGTGCCGTGTTTCCTATTTGCACTTGCTTGACTACAAGCTCCAGCCTCTTTTCTTCACAAAGTTAAAGAGCTCTTTCACACCAAGTATTTTCTTTCTGTGAAGTGCTTACAATCAAATCACCTCTCAGGCTTCCTTTTTGGTGAGATAACAGACTGAACTCTTTCATTCTGTCTCTGGCAAGTGTTTTCTCCAGCCTCCAAATCACATTTGTCATTCTTCTGTACATCCTACATTTTTTTTTTTTTTTTTTTTCAAAATCCCTTTAGAAATGTGGGCACCAGAACGGATCGTCAGCGCCATCCCACTCACCACAACCATCCACATCTTTGCTTTCCCCGCTGATAGCACGTGCAGGAGACAGAGTGCTCTGTGTAGAGCAAAAAAGGACTCTGCGGTCCATGAGTGACTGATTTCCCCTCTACTTGATATTAACCCAGGTGGGTCAGTCTCACTGTCATTGCCTACTGGGGTTCTTCCAAGGGACTGTCCCACCAGGTTGGCAAGTCCTGGAGGATAAGAGAACAAAGAACAGTGAGTTTTTGCTGGGAATTGCATATACCGTTGTTTCCATCGTTGGTACATAACCCTTGGATAAGCTGCCTTCCCCACTGCCATATCTTCCATGGAAAAGCAAGCAAAGGGGGGCTTTAAACAGAGAAGAGAAGAAGGCATCTGACCAGAAGAGGGCACAGAAAACGAGGGATGAGAATGGTGAGAGATGCAGTTGGGTATACAGCTAGAGGGCATGAGTGCAAGAACTCATTCTGTCCAGCACTGAAAGGGCTTTGGTGGGGCACAGAACTGTCCTACAAGACCCCCTTTAGCATACGTATCCCTGCTATCTTAATTGCTCTTAAACTTCTCAGCTTTGCAGGACTGGGTGATTGCTTTATCAGAGCTGCTTACATTAACAGGCAGTAATGGGCACCTGTGCTAAAGAGCCTGCTTTAGATTACTGCTGAATGCAGATCAAACTCTCCACAGCTGGGAGATTACGAGGGGGAGGAGTGGTAATGCTTATGTTTACTCTGTCTTTCCAGCAGGTGCTCCTCTTCCCCCAGGGCTGAAGCATTTTTGGTGTTTGTTTCTTGTGCCTTAAATCTGCAGTGGCACCAGCCAGGGCTCCACGGGAAGCATAGCTGTGTGCTTCTCAGGAGCACAGAGAACAGGCACAGCTCACGCGGTGCTCATCTCTATTCTTTGTCACATGGATGTTTCTTACAGAAGCTTCTGCTAAAAATGTTACCTTGAATGGTGAAGGTGTGAGAGGGATTTGGTCCTTGGCTGTTCCCGTAGCCCCATGTGTCACCAGCTGTGGGTCTCTCCCCCTAGCATACAGCTCCCTTGGCTACTGCTGCATCAGCACTCCCTGTGCACAGGGCCCAGCCCCTTTCTGTTGCCATTCGTCATTTCTGATCCAATAAATAACAGTACAGTGAGGGACTGATTTAGATTGTGGGTAGGAGCCCTGATGTAAGGAAAGAAGGAAAAGTGGAGAGTCTCTGCAGAGGGAGAGCACTGGGCTGTGTGATGGAAGCACAGAGGGTTGGCTGCAAGCACCTGGGGATAAACCATGCTGGCATTTCAGGAGTGTAGCAGCCTGGTGGATCCCAGGTGGTGAGGAGGAGTCCTGCTCCATGGGGGAAGCAAGGCCTTTGTAGGCTTCACTACAGGACTCCTGTCCCACAGTTCTGTCTGAGAACCATACCCTGAGCAGTAATAAATTGACCTGAGCTGCACTGCTCACCCTTTGCTCTGTCTCTGCAGGCTGCAGTGCTCTGGCAGAAGCCCATGAGAGGCACCCAGTGTCTGTTGCAGGGGACTGCAGCAGCTGTCCCACTGCCACGTACATCCAGTGCTCACATAAGTGGCAAGAGTAGGCGCAGAAGGAGTTAAATAGTGCTGGGAAAATTGGTATTTAATCCAGCACTGTCCCTTCTAGCAAACCTAGATGGGAAAATGCCTCCCTGTTGGAAACGGTGCCTCTCTCAGAAATGGAAATGCAGGATGGCTGGGGATTAGGGTGCCTATCACTGGAAATGGGTTTCTTATCGTCTCTGTGTTGAATTGGTGGGACAGCCTCTGAAAATTGAATTGCCTTCCCTGTTTCTGTCTCTGCCATTGCATCCCTCCTGTGCTGTAGCTTTGCACTTGCTTTCCTGCATCTGGTCTCCCTTGTCCCTGTGCTCAGCAGAGCAGTGTCTGTCTGCAAGGCGTTCACGTCTGTGGAGAGGGATGGTGCTGCAGTGGGCTGTGGGCAGGGCTGGCTGCATCGGGAGGGCTTCATCTGTGGGACTCCCAAGGCCAGGATGCAGACCCTTTCCAAGCTTCCTTCCAACCCTGCAAGGATAGCAGAGGCAGAGCCTGATACAGGGCAGCATGCGAGAAGGCTTGGAATGATCAGAAGATGTCAGACACAACTGGAAAGGAGAACTAGTGGTGAGGAGCTGGGGGAGAAGCCAGTCTGAACGGGCAGCAGGAAAGAGACTGACTTCTTGTGAGACAAGCAGCAGCCTTGATCCCGGGGCTTTGCTGTGCCATTCAGAGGTGTGGCATCCCACGTCTTGGGCTGTGACTGCTGTGGCCATTCCTCGTCATTCCTCCTTGCAGCTTGTCTGTTTGTGGTGTGAAGCACATGTGCCACAAGTGTCAGTCTGTACACAGCTCTGTGCTGCTTTCAGGCAAACCCACACAGCATGGCTGTTCAGTGCACCAACCTGCAGCTGTGGTGCTACACCTGGGTTTGCTCACTGCCCTTGTATCTTTCTCTGCCACCTGTGGAGCTTGCAAAGAAAAAATGATGGAGCAGACATTATGGGAGCCAGCACAGAGCTGTCCCTGTGTCACCTGTGGATGCTGAGGGTCACCCAGCTGGGCTGTGCCTGGCCTGGATGTGCATTTTATCAGCTGGGGCTCTCACAGCCCCTTGGGTGTGGTCATGTGTTTGACAACTATTAAAACAACTTCTGTTTCATTTTGGGCTAAAGCTGATAAATCAAGGTGACTTTGGGGAGAGAAATAATTCCTTTCCTCGGATTTGCATAATCCTGGCTGGTGATATGATAATAGTGTTTGTTAAAGACAGGACACAATAAATTAATACTGTTAAGTTGTTGCTGCAAACTACAAAGCAGGTAATTTACTGTGGGTGCAAAGGAGAGAGTGAGTGCTGCAGGCATGGCCATAGCCTCTGTCCTCAGCTTTCACCATGTGCACCTGGGTTCAGCTGATGTGGTGCTGCAGGATGAGTGAGGAAGAGCTGGTGTGATGCAGAGGTAGAGAGAGGTGCTTGGTAGAGGTGCATTGGAGTCTCACTCATTCCCTGGGCTGCTGCTGCAGTTCCAGAGCCATCCTTGCATGTCATATCCCACTGGAATCCTAATGCACCATTTATCTCTGCAGCTTCACAGCTCTATTAGAAGGAAGATGCTGTGTGGGAGCCGAGCTGGGTTTCAAGCTAATTGGATTCTGTGTCTCCGTGGTTTCCCATGTAGGCAGGCAACAGGGATTAGTGCAGTGCTTCTGAGGAACAGAGGAGAGTTGAAGATGACCTGCATGGGGATTTCCTCCTGCATAACCCCTGTTGCTAGCAAAGGACTTTTTAAACAGGCTGTTGAGGTGGAAGGGCTGGGAGCAGCATGTCCTTAATCTTTGGTAGCGTTCCTGCCTGAATTTCATGTTCTCTTCCTAATTCTTTGAGCCAGGTGCTGTTCACTTTCCAGAGAATAAACCAGCTCAACCAGCCTCCAAGCACAAGCAAGCCTGGCACTGTTCTGGTCTCTCCTGCTAGCCCCCTTGTAGGGGAAACCAGATGGAAATCAAACTATTGGTGTCTCCAGAGCACAACTAACCACCTGCCTGAGTTACTCCCCTTTGCCTCCCTGCTCCCAAGCCTAGCTGCTGTCTGGAAGCAGTGCACATCAGATATCCATCTTCCCCGAGTTCCTGGTCTGCCAGGGGAGGAACGGAATTCACCTCATTAACATAGATTTATTCCTGTATAAACATTTCATTGCTTTAATTGCAAACCAGTCATACTGCAGGCAGTGGTGGCAATGCCTCCATTTACACTGAGCATTGGAGGCAGCAGAGTATGTATGGCACGTGGCTGAGCACGTACAGGTAGGATGTGCTGTGGTGTCTGCATGCAGAAGGGTGTGCTGTGCAATGCAGTGTCAGCTGGTCTGGGTAAGTGGCCCTTCTTCCTGGCAGTAGTGTGGCCCTGGGGCCCCATCCAGCTGAGCACCAGTACAGGAGGATGCACCCAGGTAACGGTCTGCTGGACTGACAGCTCTGTATGTGCAGAGGGGTTCTTGACAGCCTGCTGCTGCATTTCATGCTCTCTGCTCTCCCACATTCTCACCCAAACGTTAATTTTACGGATGCCTTTATAAATCTCACCGTTTTCTCCTGTTCATGGGCTTCATAGATTTCATCATGTTGAGAGATGGCACTTCTGGCCTCTGGTACCAAGCTATCAATTTAATACTCTGAGTGTAATAAAAAAACATGGGACAGTATTAACTCACAATTACTCTGCTGCTCTTTGCTGCATCTCCTGTTCCATCTGAAAGCCTGGGATGCAGAGTACGTGCATCAGCTACTGGCAGAGCTACAGGCTCAGGACAGCCAGCACCTCCCAGCTTGGAACTGCCCACATCCCAAACTGTGAGCTGCTCTCCTGCTTGCCAAGAATACAGAGGTGTCCCTACCTCTGTCAGACCAGACCATGTGGATGTTGAGATTGCTGCCTTTCAGAGAGTGCTTTTCCAGGTCTGTTGAGTAAATATGGACCTGTAAAAGTCATTTTTTTTTCTATTCTGTTCTGCTGTTTCGTGAAGTTGGGACATTTCTCATACAGAAGGCTCCTACAGCAGCCCAGCCGCAGGGTGCAGTGAGTGCCCAGGTCCCAGCTGACCTATCACTAGAAGAGCAACAGCAGATGGATGTGAAAAGCCTTTAAATTCAGCACATGATCAATGTTAAACCGATCTCCTGGAGTCCTTTATAAGATTGCCCCAGCCTCATGCATCCAATTGTAACAAAAAAAAATCACTCGGCACGCTGGGGAGATGTGAGAAACGCTGTAGATCCCATTTCGGATGCAAAGAGCCAGAGTAAGTAACTTCACATTGTTTCTTGCAGTAAATAATTTATTCAGCTTACATTTTGGTTTATTGCCCCTGCCCCCACCAGCTCCCTTCTACCAGTTTCCTTCTTTTGTCCTGAAATTCCCTCGCTGGATCACTTCTGTCACTGTGATTCCCTACCCCACACGTGTGTGTGCTTGTGCACGCGCAGTGGCACGGATCTGACCCAGTTCAGCTTCTGCTGGTTGCCGCTTATCGGGGCCGGCAGTGCTGGGGCAGGGATGCTGCCTTTTCACCCAGCTTCTTCACCCCGGGCTCTTCCCCAGCACTGCTTTTACACGGTGTCAGAATTCGTTAATGAAAACGTTTGGAATGCGTTAGCAATGCTAATAGTATTGCTGTACTAATTAGGAATGCCATTTGAACGAACTCTCGCTTAACGATACAAATTACCAGCCAGCCAGGCGCAGAGCGAGGGCTGCAGCTGCTGCATGGAGAGCAGCGATTACGGGGTGTGAAGCTCTGGCACGGGGCCTGGCAGCAGAATGAGGCCCTGGGCTTCTCCGTGCTGTCAGAGCCAGGAGGAACCCTGCAGCGGGCGCTCTGCATCTGGGCCAGGGTGCGTGGTGGGCTCTGCCCTGATTGCACAGCCTTCCCGGTGCAATCCGGTGGTACTGCTGAACCAGGTGGCCTGTGTGTCAATGCAAGTTGCTGCAGCTGCTAAAAGAACAGGTTGACGTGAGTGCCTGCCGTGGGAAGGAGTTTGTCTGGCCCTTTTAGCAGTGGCAAGGCTTGTACTGCAGCTCCAAAGCCCTTGGCAGCTCCTGGGCATCCTGCTTCTGGGCAGCTTGGTGGAAAGGGCTGATTGCAAATAGGCAGGTGTCCCCAGAGCTGAAAATTGTAGTTGGGAAGAGCATCACCTGCATACCCCAGACCCCAGCCTGCTCCTGTGTGTTGCTCCTGGCTGCGCTGAGGACACGACACAGATTGATAAGACTCCCAGCAGAAACCATTTGGTGCCTGAGGAAAACAGAGCCCTGCAGACACCTTCCATGGAGTGGTTTTGTTGGTGGATGCTGTGAGTATCCAACCCCACCTTTGATTCTGATCTCCTCTGGATGCTGTGAAGGGCAGGAGGGTCAAAATCAGGGGCTGTGGTCTGTTTGCCAGACCCAAATGGCACCTTCAGGAGCGAATCTTCAGACCTTGTGCAACCTTCTCCATGGGCTGTTTTACTGCTCCTTCCAGCCAGGCAGCAGGTGACCTTTTGGAGAGAAATGATCCCAGCATCAATGTGATATTTTGTGTGCTGTCCCCTTGGGAATTGGTAAGTATTTATAGGCCAAATCTGAGTTATTCTAATCCTTCGTTTTGTGATGTGCTGGCAAGGTGTCACCATCTGGAGGTCAGGGGCTGCTCTGGGTGTTTTGGATCCAGACTAGAATGCCTGAAACGCCTTTGGGGCACTTACTGGGCCTTGGTCCAACCAGAGCTGATGCTAATGGGGTGCAGAGCACTGCATAGCCCTGTAGGTGAGAGCTGTGGCACTCAGCACCTCTGCAGCCACTCTCAAGGCTCTGACTTTGCTTTCTGTTCAAGGAAACGCCTTGGCTTGACCCGATCCCCTCCCAGTGGGATCAGGCATGCCGTGCCCATGGGGCTCTCTGCTGGCAGACCCTCCGTGGCAGCAGCCAGTGGTCCAGGGCCACTCACGGCTGCGTCAGGCAGCGCTGACAGCCCTGGTGTGAAATAAGATGAATGGGCTGAAGTTGGTGAAAATGATTCTAATTTATAATCTGCTGCTTTGTGGAGCTCCCCAATTAATTCTCTGTAGATACATAAGTAGGCCACATGTTTGCTTTGCTTCAAGTGTAATAAACATTACGCTCTGTCCTCTGCTTTTGGTGCTGGTTCCTGTCAGAGCGTTAGTCCCTATAGCTAATTTCTCACACCTGTCTCCCAGGCTCCTGGGAGCTGGGCTGAGCACAGGGAGGAAACGCTAGGCTGCAGGAAACTTGTGGCGTGGAGAGATAAATTGCTGATCAAAGGGCTAGCACGCAGTGCCTCTGAATATTTAGTTGCAGGCGAGGCAGCCAAACCCACTCAGGAAAGAGCTTTGTTCTTGAAGAGCTGTTTGCCTGGCTCTGCTCTGCAGCAGTGAGCAGCTGGGGTGTGATGGGGCGGTGGGATCAGCGCTCCTCGGAGCCATGCAAAGAAATGGATTTCGGGGTGTGACAGCAGCGAGGGGCTGTACTCAGCTGTTGACAGGAAAGAGGTGGGAAGGGTTCCAGAAGGTAGATGGGATATTCCTCTATCTAGATGGTAAGAGTGCTCGGGCTGAGGCAGCAAGTTCTGATGAAGAGACAAGCACAGAATTTTGCTGGATGTGTGACCTTCCTGCTTGCCCTGGTCTTTCTAGGTCTCTGGGCAGCCAGAGACCTTCCCCAGACCGTCATCTCCATTCCACGCCCAGCAAAAAACCATCACCATTGCTTACTTGCACCAGTCTGCTCAGTGCCCTGACCTTGCTCTGGTGCTCTGTCGGTTCATTGGGTGAAGAAGCACAGAGCTGCTTTGCTTGTTGAGATTTGAGGGGGGTGGGTGAACAAACTGGAATTGTCACACTGCCTGCAGGTGCCAGTGAGCACTCACCGGTGCCCCCAAGACATAGAGCTCAGTCTGGGTTTGGATCCAGAGCACTGGACGTGGAGAGCTAAAGCACTACAGCAGGGGGATGGACAAAGCCCTTGAGACTTTGCAGCTGGCTGGAGGCATTTCTGTATGGCCCAGGGCACAGCGGCAGTGCCCTTGGGTGCCTGCTGCTCACCCTGTCCCCAGCAGCCAGCTCCTGGCAGCTACAGAGTATGTTTCCAGCCCTGAGATGGAGTGTTTCTCCCTCATCAGTCCAGTTTGGTTCAGGAGTGATGGAGCACTCACAGCAGGAGTGAGCTGAGGCTGCTGGGCAGCCAGGCTGCTGGAGCATGACTTTTTAAATGCTTTCAATTACAGCTCTCTGTAGCTTGTGTCTCTCCAGAGCTGCTTTCTGCACAGCAGGGAGATGGAAGTAGGTGATCCTGAAGGTCCCTTCCAACCCAAGCCGTGCTGTGATTCTATGGTCTCAGCAAACAGGAGCTTTCAGATTATGTTGCTTCAGCAGCAGCTCTGGGCTCCTTGAATGCGTCCCTGGGAAGAGCTGCCCTGCACCTTGGTTTGAGGGCCCCTAACACCTCTGCAGAGGTTGTGTCAGGGTTCTGGCAGTGGGGAGGGAGAGGCAGTCTCCTATGGAGGAGAACTGTGCTTTTCAGCCTTTCTTAGTCCAGCTCTGCTCCCTCTGTACCTGTCTCCTGCTCTTTCCTTGCCACAATGACATCACAGAGAGAAGACAAGGGACTGCAAGGAGTTGGAAGAGGTGTCAGAACTGAGCACCCAGGCCCACCAAGCCCAGGACCTTCCTCAGCCCCAGGTTCCTTCATCTTTGTCCTACCTGCTCATACTTAGCTGCCAGCACGCCGCTTGCACCCAGCATCCCCATCCTGGCCTGGCTCCTGTCCTGAATATATTTTTACATGTTATGACTCAGAGGTTTTTAAATTTAATGGGTTCTTTTTTTCTTGCTTGCTTCTTAGCACCTGAACTGGATCCTCTCTGAGCTGCTGCCAGCTCCAAGGGATTACAAGTGAATAATTCAGGTTCGATGCTGTTTGAAGTTTCAGGGAAGGAAGTGGCATGTGAGGCCTGCTCCCCACACCTGTCCCAGGGCTATGCTGCTCCAAAAGCAATCTCAAGAACACCCTGAGGAGCCACACTCTGAACATTTGTGTGGATGTTGCCTTCCCAGCTCCTGGCAGCCTGGACTGAGGCTGTTTGTACAGGCTGCAGCTCTGTACGGGGGCAGCTCCTCAGCATCAGAGGTTTGCTGCAAGGCTTGAGAGTGCCGTGGAATGAAGCACAGCATCCTGCTTGACAGCCCAGGTCTGGGAGGGGTTAAATGCCAGGCTGCTGTGTCTGTTCAGCAATGAAGCATAGAGAGGAAGGCGATGGACAAACATGATCTGCTGTAAACAAATTTACAACTGAACGTAAGTCAAAAGCTGAATGGCTGTCAGAAGCTGGGAGTTCTTCTGTGACAAAGATGGTGGGAGCCACATCCATGGCCACTCGTGTTTGGCAGCTTGTTCTCAGATGGCCTTCAGAGAGGTTTCTGCAAGCAAAAGTTTGTGTTAAGAGAGGGAAAGCGAGGGATAGCACAAAGCTTCTCTTTGAATTTCAGAAAGGCTCCTAGGGATCTTTGGAGGAATGGTGATGATCACAGAGGGACTATATTTTGTCTCAAGGGGTCCCTGCTGCTAGAAAATGCCTCTGGGAGTCTGTCCTAGTGCTTTTCTACCCCACTGCACCGCTGCTCAGACACTGCTCTTTTCAAACAGCACCCATGGATTGCCTGTTGCCACTGAAACTGCTATGGCACCAATGGCAGAACCAGGAGGAATGAGACAGTGGGAGCTGCTATCCAGCCAGTGGCTTCATGCTGCTTTGGGAAGATCACTTGGCGTGCATTCCTCTGCTGCTGAACATCAGCAGGAGAGCTGAGTTTGGGTTTGCTGCTGCCGGCTACAAGAGGCACCTTTGATCCTCAGGCGTGGCTGGAGGAGGAAGGGGATTGCAGTGCACTGAGTTATGGAGACCACAGAATGTTTGCACGGGGGGCTCATCTTCGCTGAGCACACAGCACATCTCTGTTCGGCTCTCCAACCCCTCGGGGTCAGGAAGCAGAGCTCTTTACATCCCAGGGATGCGTGCTCCCATCAGTGCTCTCCACGGCCTGTGTTTGCACAACGCCAGGTGTTGCTGCTTCTTGAGACGAGGGACACATGTGCTGGGAAATTATTTTTAACCTCCTGCAATTTACTGTTCAGAAAGATGTCACATTTGTCAGGGCTGGTTCATAGCAGCCGCAGTGGAGGCAATCTTTCCCTCATATATACACTTCTTTTTGTAAGGTGGCTCTCACAAAATGTAAGTATGATCTTTGATGGCTTCTGAGAGCTCTTGGAAGAACTAACAAGCATATCACAGGGTCCAGCATTAAACCCTTCCCTGCTGGGATGCAGTTGAGAACGGAAACTATCAGGCAGTTTGAGATCCATTTAACAGCAATTAGTGTAGATGAAAGAAACGCTAACGTGAAAGCGCCAGTCTCTGTGCATAGGGTCAGAGGAGGAGAAAAACGTGGAAGAGAAAATATAAACGTGACAAAACGTGGTTATGCATCCCATGAAACAGCGACTCCTTTTAACTTTTTTCATGCGAGCAGAAGCCAATCAGTCTGTGACATGATTGAAGACCTGCAGTAAAACCGTGGAGCTGACAGAATTGGAATTCTGTATGTGGTATGAAAGGAAAGGCAAGCATCTAATGAATGAGAGCCAGAAGCTGCAACAGCAGAAGTCTGGACAGGAGGACTGCCCTTTGGAAAGGAGAATCTCTGGTAAGAGAGATGGAGCATTTACAGAAAGCAGGAGTATTTCCCAGGAAAATCCCAAGTTATGGCAAATGGGGCCCTAAAGAGCATCCTGAAAACTGTGACTCAGAATGTGTTCTTCAAGGCTGCATCTTCTGCAGGACTCTGGGTAAAAGCGTACTGTGGACTTTATGCTGTGAAGTGGTGTATGAAATGCAGAGGTTAGGTTGGCTTCGGAGAGGCAGGTGGGGTTGGTAGGGTGGTAGCCCTGGAAAAAGGAAAGGAAGGAATACACAGCAGCTAAACTTTGTTCTGTGGGCAAAGGGAAAGGTGGGCTACATTTCAGTCTGTTCTAAAAGTACCTATACTGGTAGGTCCTACATTTGGAAAGTAGGAGAGATGACACAATTTTGCCATTTGGAAATACTAATGTTTGTTATAACGTTAGGATTATTCCCTGGATCCTGGTAACTGAGTGAGCTCGACGTGGTGCATTTGTGCTGTGCCTTTGGGGAGGCTTGGGTTCCTGCAGCTGCACACGTTTATCATGAAGTGATACACAGGGAAATCTGTTAGCAGAGACAGTAGATCAACACAGGGCACAAGGAAAGTGTATTTCAATGGCAGCTCTCTATGAGAGGGGCTGTAGGAGCCAAGGAGTTCACCAGGCATGCACGGACGTCTGTTGAAAGGCAGTGGATCTGTTGGTGATGGCTGGGCAGGGTTTGCATAGGAGCGGGTTGGGCATGGGGAAGGATGGGCTCTCATGCTGTACCTCCAGATGCAGGCACTGGACAGGGGCTCCTCCACCAGCAGTACTGGGGCTTTGCTGCTCCCTCCCAGCCACGTTATTTTTCAGGGTGATGAGCTCAGCCATTACAGCACCAGTGTACTCCAGAAGCGGTCACGTTGCCGTGCCTTGCTGGTATGTGAGTCCAAAGACCATCCTAGTACCAGAAATAAACTACTGCTATTTTCCAACTTACCTGCTCTCCACAGCTTTTTGCAGCAAAATTGGGGCTTTCACTGCATGTGACTGCACCACAGCTCTCCTGTCTTTATGGGAAGATTACAGTTGCTCTGAGCACTGCTTCTCCCCTCTCTCAGATGGTGTGAGGGCACAGAAAAGCACGTGGGAGTGCATGTGCATGCATGTGTATTTACTAGGGAGAGAATCACGAGAGGAGGCTGTGTCATGCTCCTCCTTCCAGTTAGCCTTGTTCTAAGCTTTCAGCCTAGCTGGGATCCTCGCGTGTAGCCCAGACCTCTGCCTTTCCTGCGTTTTCTTTGCACGGTGAGTTACGCATCTAGGGGATGGCTCCTGCCTCACTCTGCCTAAGTGGTGAGCCATGCATCCAGCTGTAGGTCTCGGAGTAAACACTGCTTGGAACAGAGCGTCTGTGCTGGCTGCAGAAAGGCACTGTGTGAGCCATCCCATAGCAGTGGGGCATCCTCTCCGATCACCTCTCTGCCGCCTGCCCACCAGCAACTCCAAACTCTTGCTGTCTGGCTTTCTTGAAGCCACAGTCTGGGACTGGACCGGCAGGGCAAGCGCTGAGTCACTGCTACAAATGACTGCCCCAACCATTAATTTTTGTAGTCTGAGTGGCAGCATTTCATGCTGGGCACAACCAGCGGCAGAGATGAAAGCTTGAAGCCAAATAGGCATCGCAGAGCCAGAGCAAGTGCTATTTATTAAAAAAATGCCTGGATTGCAGAGGAAGCAGAGGGGTGCGCCTTGAAAGGAACCTTTAACACCTGTGAGCAAAGAGCAGCAAAGGGCTGCGGGGCGCAGGGAGCTGCCAGAGGCAGCAGCTAATGGCCCTGGTCCTGGGGTGAACTGGCAGCAGGGAGCGTGCGGCCGGGAGCCAAGGGGTACTTTGTGCTGCTTCCTCTGTAGCCATAAAAGCAAAGCAAATGAGGGCTGTCATACTGCTGGCCACAGGTGCTGCCCAAACTGAGCTGAGAGGCAACGAAGTGCAGGTGGGGAAGGGGATATCCCTGGGCTCCTGCAGGGAACTGCTGCCCATGGCTGCCCCCCCTGCCTGCAGGGAGTGCCACGTGTGTGTGCCCGTCCCCAGCCTCCGAGTTGCTCCGTGCAGCAGAATCTGCTGCATTAGGTCGATTTCAAGAGCCCCTCAGGTCAGTTAGCAATTACCTGCACCAGATACACGCTTGGAAAGGAGCTTCTGATCTCTTCAATGCACTCGTTTTCCTCTCTCGATTTTAAATTCCCCTTGCTTGAAATAGGCACTTCAGCCTCTTTTACAGACCGTAGTAAATTAAGATTTTGTCCAGTTCTGTTGGTTTTGCTGATGGAGATGTTTTTCCCTACAGAGGCAAAGCCATGGCCAATCTGAGGTGTGCTCAGACCCTCCATGCCAACTCTTCCAAGTGACGTCATGGTGTGCAGAGTAGTTCTGCATGGATTGCTGGCCCTGCTGAGGGCTGAGGAGCCTCTCCTGAGATTGTCACCGCGGTGCCAAAGCTCTGCTTATGAATTCAGGCTCCAGGGAGGGGGTCAGCCCATTTGCTGGGCTCCTGCTGTCTGATGGGAAGTTGCGTGACTCCCTATCCCAAACCAGTGGTTCGGCGCTCAGAGGCAGAAGCAATTTTACATAAAGTTCAATTAAATATTTGCTTTATAATTGCGCAACAAATTATTCATAAAGGCATTGGAATTTAATCACAAGGCTGACACCGTGGAGGCTGCAAATGACACAGTACTTGGGGAGAATAAAGATAGGGAGAGAGTGCCTAACTGTGCGGGACAGTGGAAATGCTCCCAGAAAAGGACTGGAAGCTGCCATCAGCCAAAGCAAGGCAGTGCTGCTCGGGCAGCTGGAGTGGAGCAGCATGTGAGAACTGCTCTGAGGAACAGGCTGAGGGAGATGGGTTGCTCTGGGTGTGCTCAGCAAACGTAGGGCAGCGCACGGCTGTGCCCATCCCAACTGCGTCCCCGTGGCTCTGATGTCACGTCCATCCTTGCATCGCTGAGAATGCAAGACAGGACATGGAAGGGATGTGCTGGTGTTTGCTGTGGAGCAGAGCTGTGTTCCTGTTGGCCTTCAAGGGTGGGAGTCACGCAGCTGTACGAGGTTTGGAGGCCCTGTGCCATCCTTGAGCTGTGTGGGAGGAATATCTCTTCCTGAGATGGTGCCAGGTGAAAGCTGAGAATTAAAAAAGGCCTTTGGGCCGATGCTGAGCACAGCTCTCACCGCAGCCCGATTTTGCTTTGCCCGGCAAGGACCTCTCCAGCCCAGATTCTGTCCCTTACTGTCATCCTGGGTAGTGGGGATGAAGGTGTCCCACCATCCTGCTTGGGAGAAGCTCTGCAGGGCAGCAGAATTAGGCAGGTTGTGAGTGACAGGGAGCTGGGTCCTGGACAAAGAGTGGGACTGGAGATGGATTGCCTGCCACTAAGATATGGACATTAGATAGGGAGTTAGATTAATGGGAGCTGGCTCTGCCAACATAGAGGTGAGTCACAGAGCTTGTCCTGTGCTGAATCTGCTCTCCAATAGGGAAGAAGTAGGAGGATTTAGCAAGATTAATCCCTCACAGCATTGTGAGAATAGCCAGCATTCAGGAGCTCCTCAGCAACAAATTTCCACGTGAGCAGACAGCTTTGTGTGGAGCACAGATCCATACTTGGGAACTTTGGAATTCCCTGCTGCTGGTCACAGCTAAGGTTCACTGTCCCTGTCCTGCAAAGCACAGCCTGCACCAAAGCACCATGAGATCAGAGGTCTGAAAGCGCTTCTCCCCTGAGTTTTCCCCGGAGTCACTGTCTGCAGCTGCTCTGGCCCAGACAGTGCTGGATGCTGCACAGAGCATGTGAGAAAGGGGTAAGAACTGCAGGCAGGCGAGAGGGGTGCTGACAAATCTCACTGTGTGAAGTGTTTATGGGAACAGTTGAGAGAGGTTATCTCAGTGGTAGTGAATGAGGGAAGCTTACGTGGAGAAGACAAATTTCCATCTGATGCTGGGAGTCCTGGTGGCTTGGTTTTGTGTTGTTTTTTTTTTTCTTCTGATATTTCTTTAGTATTTCTTCAGTTCATGTGATGACTGTTTGGTCTGAGCACTTTTACAAATGTGCTGTGGAGATGAAAGCACCAGGGAAAGCTGCTCAGGATCAAGTTGGAAAAGCTTTTCATTTTCAGCTCCTACAGACAAAGGCACATGGGAGCTGGTGGGGGGGGTTTAGTGCAAAGAATGGGAAAAGGAAGGGAAAGGAGCAAAAGGAGGCGAGGAGAAAAGATGAGCGAAAGGGACAGAGCAGAGAAGACATCACAACATGGGAGATGGAACAAGTCAGTGGCAGAAAGAAAGCGAGAGAACAAAGCAAAGCGGCCTGGAGCTCCATGAGATGGGGAGAGTGCAGCAGGATAAGGGGAGAACGCTGCAGGTACAGGGGAGCTAAAAATTACAAAAGGGCTATTTGAATGCTGGGATAAAGGAAGATGGGAATAGGAGGAAAGGAGAAGCCAGATAAGGACTAAATTGCTGTGGAGATACAGGAGAAGCCAGCAAAGATAAAGGATAACCAATTGTCCTTGCATCGCTGAGAATGCAAGACATGACACAGAAGGGGTGTGCTGGTGTTTGCTGTGGAACAGAGCTGTGGGGGCTGCGCTCAGTGCTCACACGTGTGAGGAGCTGTTGGCCTTTGAGGGTGGGAGTCATGCAGTTGTACGAGGTTTGGAGGCCTTGTGCTGTGCTGGAGCTGTATGGGGGGAAAGGTGCCTGAGCTGGCTGCCTTGCTCAGCTCGTGGTCTGGGAAAGAAGTCATTTCCCCTGGATTCATGCTGTGATTATAAGCCACTCTCTTCTGCTTTACATCTACTTCTCCCTGACCTGCAGCCAACCTGCCAGTGCGGGAAGCACCATACCCAAGTGATATGTGGATGAGAAACCCTGCTGCTGTGTTACCACTGTTCCTTGCCCATATTGGCTGAGCACAAGATGTGTACAAGGCACTGCACACACGGAGCAGCAGGGCATTCCCTTCTCTGCTGCTCTGCCTTACTCTTTCCAGGGTCAGGCTCCAAGGCCCATTACTAGATAGAGATCACTGTGAAAACAGTGGAGACTGGAAAACATCCCTCTGGAGCTATTTGCCTGAGTTGTGGCTAAACCCCAACACATATAACCAAATTTATCAGTCCTAAAATGATACTGTAGCCTCGCCAGCCTTGATCATCTTTTCTTCCCTGCTTCCACTTTCCCCCTGTGCTAATAATGGCCACAGCAATCTGTAAACTTGTCACCCCGTTGTGGATCCCATTGGCACAGGGCCCTCTACCTCAAGCACTGAGCTGCACAGCTGTCCCTGTGACTGCGGGGCACTGCTGGGTCCGGATGGTGCCTACTGTACAGCCCTGGAGGAGGCACCTGAGACCTGAGCTGGACGCTGAGGATGCTGCAAGCACACGTGGAGGGGGGTCTGCCAGCCTGCAAAGTCCATGCCCATTTTGAAGTCTCTGCCAAGCTTCCACTGGGCCACGGGGGTGTGGGAGGGCAGGCTGGGCTCACTCCTCCGCATGGATGCTCTAGCCCCTCAGCCTGGCGCTATGCTGCCACGCTCTGTGTTTGTGCGTTCTCAGCCATGGGTGACTCCAGACATCATCGGCGCTCCGTGGGGCCGGGCAGCGAGGTGTGCCCCGTGCCCCCAGCACCGTGACTCGCTCCCTAACGCCGGGATGGCCCCAGTCTCTCTCAGCGAATCCTCGGCGGCTTGGTGTCTGGATGCTGAGGGAATAGGAGGCGAGGGGTCCGTAGGGCCGGGCTCGGGCCGCCCCGAGGGCAGGCGCGGGGCAGATCCCCGCAGCCGGTACCCGGAGCGAGGTGCGCGCCGGTCCCCGGGGCGGGACCCCAGGGCCGGTCCCGGGCGGGGACCCTGCGCTGCATTCTCAGAGTCTCCAGCAGAGGCTGGGCTGGGCAGGGCTGGCGG
The DNA here is from genome assembly GCA_028571105.1 of Tragopan temminckii. Lineage (NCBI taxonomy): Eukaryota > Metazoa > Chordata > Aves > Galliformes > Phasianidae > Tragopan > Tragopan temminckii. The sequence goes on along the minus strand of JAOWBP010002392.1, from coordinate 32,933,411 downwards.
GGAAGGAGGGAAGGAAGGGAGCGAAGGAAGCGAGGGGGAGGAAGGCGGCTCTCGCCGCACATGCATCCCCAGCCACACACCCCGCCGCCCGCCGCTCAGAGCACGACGGCCTCAGGCTCCGCCGCGGCGGCGCACGGCCGACCTCCGAGACGTGCCTCCCTCGGCTCGCTCTGCTTTCTTTGGGCTTTTTTAATTTCAAGTTTCCTGTTCAAAAGCAATGTTTTCGCAAAAGCGCGTGGATTTGGCCAATTTGGTGAGATCACAGAAAAGACTGGAGCTCTTCTGTGCATTTTCCAGTTCATTTACTAAGGCCTCACAAACAGCAGCCGCTGAGATAGAAAACGTTGGAGGCCAGGTGTTTTAGGTAAATCATTAACTTCTCTCCGTCCAATTTTGCCAGCAATTAGCATCACTTGCCTGAGGGTTCGCCATACTCTAAAGCAGCAGTGTGCGACCGGCTGTTCTGCCACTGCAACCCCGGGCTCAGCACAGTGTCGTGTCAATCTGCAAGCTGACATACATCACAGCCAATGTTCACCTCCATGGGCGTGCACAGCGATACACGGACAGCCTCAATAAAGTACCAGACACGTTTGACAGCATAGGACAAATCCAGAGCCGTGGGAAGAGACAGGTTTTTGGCAACCATTCCCCCTTGTGCCATGATGTATATTAGGCCTGTAGACTTGCAAACTGGAAAGAGGCATCATGCATTATTTGTCGGTCTAGCTGTTTGGAGTGAGTAGGATAGGCAAGGGAACATCGCAGCCAACCCACCCCCTGCCCCTGCCCAGCAGAAAGAAACAAAACTCTTATCCATTTGATGGGCACCAGATACTGACCTTCAGGTCTCTGTGAACTATGCCATTTAGATGACAATGATTAACACTTTCTAGAATCTGCTGTATACAATGACTGCAAAGATACAAGGGCAGAATGGAAGGGAGAACATTTTAAAGGCACATAATCACATTAAATACAAAATAAAACTAAACTTAAAAAATTATAAAGAACAAAAACAGTTTTACATCTCCTGACAAATCTTGATTGTACATTGAACTGGAGCAAAACAATGCTAAAAATTGAGATATTTCCAGCTCTAAAACATTATAAAAAAGAAAAAAAAAAAAAGAAGAAGAAGAAAAGAAAGCAAAAAAACAAAAAACAAAAAACAAAAAAAAACCCAAAAAAACAAAAAACAACTGCAAGAACAAAGTCAAAAGGAACAAACCAAAAAAAGACACTTGATATGGAACATAAGACACCTGTTAGAATTACAGAATCATTAGATTGTATTTTCATTCAGCAGTATGGAAACTTTCTCCAGCTTCCAAATACTGCTACTAGAAAAACAAACTAGAGACAATAAATTATTTGGTGATATCTCTCTTATCTGTTGAACATTTTCACAATGAAGTTAACATTACACAAGTGCTGAAGCAAGAATACATTCAAAAAATGAAATGAAAAACAAAATGAAACAAAAAGTCAAAACTAAGGAAAAGCAAGGCATTTCTCATTGTGAATCTAATGGTTTCTTAAAAACTATTATCAGAATAAATAGCTAAGTCATTCTAAAAGGTGGCATGCATTTTCATTTTAAATTTTTTTTAATTGTCAAGCAATAGTTTAGTAAAGAGTTGCTCATGAAATGGAAATCCACATTAAAAATGGAGACAGGCATTTTGTTTTGGCTATTTAAACAAAAGAGCACCTATTTTTCCATGTCCAGGTTTGCAAGTTTTGGCCAGCGTACAATGCCAAAAAGCACAACTAAAATATTCATCTTTTACAGCACTGCAACTTTTTCAGATGTTTTTCAGCACTACAAGAGCTCATAAGTTTTTGTTTTTTTTAAGATATCCTTGTGGCAGAAGTCAGTGACTATAAGAAATAAACTGTAGTAATGGACCAAAGATTTGATTTGGTCCATCCAAAATGTTTTGGCCATGGAATTCAGAAGGAATGGTCATATATCAGTAACTGGAGTCCAAGCCTGAAAACCATTTCTTATGCAAATAGGTCACAACTTGCTGAACTAGATTGCTCATATGAGTAAAGACTACTTGCATGAGTAAGGGCTTGCAGGAGCAGACCAATATTAAAATCCTAGGATGTGTGTCTAAAAAGTCCATTAACTATTTCTAAAGGCACACACACTCACAGACATACAGGCACATATGCACTATATATATAAATATATATACACACAAATATATATATAAAAATATATAAAAATAAAGATACACAATAAATAGAAATTTCATTCATTTGATCAAGTTTTACTAAATATATAAATGCATATATATATATATATCTCCAATATATACATATGCACAGCCCCTTCCAATATGCAGTAACTCTAGAACAGAAAAAAAAAATCACTGCAGTTTTCACTTTCAAATCACAATTATCTTAAAACACACAATGACACCATATAATGGTCTTTGGCATCAATATTATAAACTTTGCCTGAATCACAGCAGGCAAATCACTAAAATTTTCTTTAAACATAGCTCTTCTTCTTCTAGCCTGAGTAAACTACTAATCCTGTTTGCTCTTCTACTACATGTTCTGCCATGTTTTGTTCTACATTTAAATGTTTACAATACTGATGTTTCTATCATTCCCCCAGAAATTAGTCAGAGTATTAAACAGAGGAAGCTTCCTAATATTCTGCCTAACTTCTTGTTTGTTCCTTATTATTATTATTATTATTATTATTATTAGGGACATTTAATGTTTTCCAGTTATCTGCTAATTCCAAATATAAAGAAATTCAACTGTGCCTATTTAACTGTGCAAAATGTGTATCAGTGGTGGTGTGTGACTATGAAAGCAGAAAACTATGATGATTCTTCAAATTTAGTCTGAAATAGATTTTCTGTATAAAACTCAGTTGTAGGACATTTTTTCCTTTAAAAAAAAAAGCAACTGACCACAAAGTTTAAAATTCATTATTGTGTAGGAATATTTAAGATTCATTATTGTAAGAGGGCAACTAGATTTTTGAGATGGAAAAATGGCCTGATGTTTTATGCCAGCATACAAATTATGATAATCTGCCATTTATTCAAGTTTTTCAACAAGCACTTGCAGCAAATTACTAGAAATTTCAAATTTGAGCTCAGACTATGAGATACACAGTATAACTGCTTATTGATGAAACACACACACACACACACACAAAAAAAAAAAAAGTTTAAATATGAAAAGCAAATTAGTACTTCTGGACCTAGAAAAAAATGATATTTAATGTAGTATTCTATTAAGACCAACATATATTTCAAATTTTAATCAGCAAATATAATGTTATGTCCAGTTTGCAGAAGGGAAAGTTGGATAATGTTTTTAATCCAAATCACTAGTTTCCAAAGATTTATCAAACTAGATTTAATTTGAGCTTTTGCAGACGAGCAGACATCAAATCTTGTGTGATCATCACCACACAGTCTTGAGCTCAAGACCCCAAGCTGCCTCTTTCCAGGTGTAAGAGAACTCTAGGAGAAATCCAAACTCTGCTAGTCTAACTGATGCCAAACACCATGAGATATTTAAGTACCTATGCTGGTACTGGTACCTTAAAGACAACATCAGAAAAACACATGACTTACCTGGCATCTGCTTCACTGTAATACTCTCTTGCAACTATATCTTCAAACAATTCACCTCCAGTGACTCTGTTAGAAAAAGTAAGACAAGAAAGGGGATTTCAGAAGAGAAGACATGTATCTTAAACATAGCTTGATAGAGAGAAGTCAGAAAGGAATAGCTGAAATATTTGTACAGAAATGAAAGAGATTTTGACCTGCAAAGTGAAGGGACTAAATTGGTAGGTTGGACAAATTACATTATTACATGAGCAGCAGTGGAAGAGCAATCATAACTGGAAAATAAAAGCAAAGAGCAGCAATTATTTGGCATATATCAGTTAAGCATATCAAAAGCGAGCAGTAAAACTATGTGAATAAAAGGGAACTGTCCAGAAGGGAAGGTTGTGGCTTAAGTTCAGAACAGTCCAGGATAAACTGAGAACTGCAACGTAAATCAGATGTAAGAAAGGATACAATAATACTAAAAAGTGTAGACTGAAACAGAACAGAGGTGTTACACATGCGCCAGATCAGTTTGGCTTTTGTGCTTTGGTTAGAAAAAGAATTTCTGAGTTGGAGGGAAAGTGTCAATAGTAGCAGTGTACCATAATCAGTTAAATGGCATTTCTTTTCATAAAATATTTTCAGTTGTCTTTTGTCTTTGTCAAGAATGCTTTAGTGAAATTGCCACTTACAGTAAGTTAGTTAGAGGCATTAGTAGTGCAGAAGAAGTATATGAGATAGAGGATTAGTAACAGAGGGAATTGTGTGTGCTTGTATATTCAGGATTTCACTGTGCAACCAATAGCTTAATACTAGGACGTGGCTAAGAAGAAAAAAAACGTATGTTGTTATAAATGAAAGATGACAGCCCAGAATGAGTCACCAGCAGGATGCTGCCACAGTCTTAGAATGCATTTAAAATCGGGTAACAGCTATCCCTACAAACAACAGTAAAACCTTTCCTTATATATCATACACAGTTCTGCCATGTTCAGAAATGGGAATTAAAACAGCAGTATGAGTGGAGAATTGCTAATAGGCTGTCCATTCACTTACTCATCCTGCCAAAGGAAAGTCAGTTTAGCTTGGCAAAAAAAAATAAATAAATAAATAAAAAGGCTAAAAATAAATAATAATTTTTAAAAAAGCATAAACAATTCTCTCTATAAAAGCTAGTTATAAGGAGCGGTATTGGTGCAACAGTAAATGAGCACACTGTATCTGAATAAATACAAGCTTGAAATTAGGAGAGGTTTAGTAGCAATTGGTGAACTGGCATAATGAAAATGTTTTAGTTAAAGTAGCAGACACAGCTGCTCTGTTTTTAAGATGAAGATTTATGAGCTTTTAAATAAAATCATACATTTGTCTGCCTGTGTTAACTGGATTCAGAAACAGGAAGACTTTTCCAGTACTATACTCTTACTCCAGGGGTCATCCTCTTCTCTCAGGTAACAAGTGATATGGCAAGAGGTATTGGTTTTAAGTTGCACCAGGGGAGGTTCAGGCTGGATATTAAGAAAAATTTCTTCTCTGAAAGAGTGGTGAGGTATTGGAACAGGCTGTTCAGACAATGGAGTCACCATCCCCAGAGTCATTCAAGAAAAGGGACGTGGTTTAGTGGGCTGAGTGGTGATGGGTTGATGGTGATCTTAGTGGTCTTTTCCAACCTTAATGATTCTATGATTTTTCATTTATGGAACACACTGGAATACTTTCACAGACAAATGCAAATCTTCATATACTTAAAGTGTTGTGCTGAACTGTTGAAAACCGATGCAAACCTTACAAATGCACAAAGTGGAGTATCCTTATGCATAGCCTAAACAGAGCACCTCTGAGCAGAATGCATGAGTCAATCTGATTCATGCTTTCCAAAACCTTGATCCTACTGATAGGCCAACATCACTAGTTCCTATGTGGATGATCAGTGTTCATATTTTATGCCTATATATGAATGTAGTGAACTTTCATATAGCAGCACATTGTTACCTCAAAATGAAGTACCAAAGTTAAAAGCTAGAGTAGGCTATAAAATGTTTAAAGATTAAAATGCTTAAAAATCTAAACAACAATGAATGTCTTTATTGAATACAATTAAGTCTAATATAATTAGGAAATGAAAAGTGAGTAAATTTGGAATCTTCAGAAACAAAGCATTCATTTGCAACTTGATATACTAGCAGTTCCTCATAGATCTGTTACTTAGATGATGACAGAAGTCACTCACTCAACCAGTAACACAATCCCTTTCTTTGAGAAAGCCAGTTAAAAACTTGTTTTTGTGTTTCCATTTACATTTGAGTTACATCATCCTTTTTTTGAGTTCACAACTTACTGACTTTGGAAGACAATCACTTCCAGGTAACTATGCTATTTTGTGCAAAAGACTGCAGTAAAATCTGGAAGAAGTAAAAGAAGGTTTTCTAATTCAAATTCTCTTTCCTTTGCTTTTTACCTTCCAGAAACTGACTTTGGTTGCTCTAACACAAAATGCTTAATTGATGCATATTTTGACAGTCTTTGATATCTCTTTTCTGCATATATGCTTCTCTACCACAGTTCTGGTAAACACTAATAATTCTCACTTTGTGATGAATTCAAAAACAAAGGATTCTTTGATGTTATTCTTTCCTAAAACAGTCATTTTTGATCCATGCCAAAAAAGAAAAGCAAAAGCTTCTGTCATCAAAGCAAGTTTCAGTTGGATAGAACACCAAACTGATGCTTCTTCTTGAGAGCGCTATACACTCTTATTTGCTGACACGAAACATTTGCTTGGCATTCATAACCATTATTAAAAGATGAAAAAATGAAAGCAAGAACAGAGGAGGGGAATTCAACTTACAAGAAAACAAGTAGTCATGCTATCACTGCTGTCATACATTAAGAATAATTATCAGAAGATAGCTAAATGGCTGTAACAAAGGTAGGTAGCACAGGGGACTAAGAGACACCAGAACACACGTATATCTTCTGAGACTCTGGCTCAGAGAAATTCTTCACAGCAGTGTTAGTAATCTTTTCTAATTGAACATGAGCAAGCAATTTGCCCTTCTAGAAGTCAAGAAGTCTAGAAGTCAACTGTACCATACTAAACACTGTGTCTTCCTTTGCATTGGGCACTCATAAGACCCACATGAGTCCTCCCTTTTGTCATTTGCAGTAAACAACTGATACTGATGTTCTGAATTGAGTGTAAGGGAGGGCTACGAAGGTGGTTAGAGTAGGAGCATAAACTGTACAAGGAGTGACTGAGAGAACTATTAAAATGAGAAGTCTCAGAAGAGATCTCATTGCTACAACTCTGTAATGGACAAGTATGCAGAGACAGCAGGAAAGGCAACAGATACAGTGGAACAAGAGAAATGCTAAATAGATACAAGGAATTTTTTCTCCTATTTTTTTTTTTTTTTTTGTGATGCACATATTGCTCAAAGAGGTTGCCAGATTTCCATGTTTGAAGATGTTGCAACCTCAGCAAATCCCTGAGAAACCTGATTCAGTTGGACCTGGTTCAAGAAAGGTGGTTAGACCAGATAACCTCTAGGGATTCTTACCAACCTACGTTTTTCACTGACTGTGTAAATAAGAAACACAATCAACATTACCAACAGCCTTCTTTTTATACATAACAGTTTAATACCAACGTAGTTTCAAAGCATTTTACTACTTACTAGACATCTTTTTGCAAAGTAGTTTTTTTCTCCCTGCATTTACAATTACGAAACACGATGACTAGTGAAAGACCTGTGTTAACCAGCATGAATATAAACTACACAATACAAGAGGTCCTCCATGATGAGGCTTTTGTTGCCTAGCAAAGGCCATGACCTGAAATGAAAGTGATGTGCTCTTTGGAGAATGCATGGCTCAGTGATAGTGCTCTGTTACCAGTAAGAGCATTGAAATGCCTTACATGGAGAGGTGTGCTGAAATGAGAACTCTTGGAGGTGTTGCTTATCAACAGAAATACTTAGGCTGATCTCTAAAATTAAATTATAAAATGATATTAAAATAGGATTTATTTATAGTTTGACTACTACTTCTGTAAAGTACTTTCTTTTCTAGACTAAAATAATTAAAAACTGATATATTGTGCCATTCAAGAAAAAAATGCCTGATGCGTAATTTTAGTCTACAATACATAAATTACAAGCAAGCAACCAGTAAAGCTAGATCTTCAAGTGTTTCCAGACGGATTATACACAATATAAATGAGGACTGTAAAGAAGAAAGAAGTAAAAAAATAAACATACAAAACAAAAGACAGCTAATTTTGATCCTGTACTAGAAAGCTACACGAACAACAGCCAACCTATTTTCTCCCCACAAAATTAAAATACAATGTAAATGATGAGGTCATAGCTCACATCAGGATATTCATGATACAGGTTTCAGTAACCTCCAGGGTACAATTAAAAGCCTCTGGCTCTCAAATTCTTCTTGTTCTTGTGTAATTTTAAAGCATACTAAAAAGGTAACAAATAAAACATATGGCTTTGTTTAAACAGTAGTAGTGCAAGCACCATGCAGAAACAAGAAGGCTGTCTGCACCAGGAATATCTTTCGGAAGAGCCACTGAGAGGCATGCATTGCATATACAAAGCACGTTATTTCTATTTAATCTCCAAAGATGTGTAAGAGGCAGTTTTTAACTGCTCTATTCCAAAATCTTTTGGACTTGTCTTTCTACAATAACTGAAAAACGTTACCACATTTAGAATATTGAATACCACACTTTTCCCTTTTGGAAACATTCATAGCAATGGATAAAAAAAATAATTACTACATATACCATAATCAATTCGTAAGGAAAACTTCTAAATATGAAAAAATGAAAAAGTCTTCATGATTGTATTGGCTTTCTTCTTGACTTACATGTCTCATTTCTTAAGCTGCATAATAAAGGTGAGGGAAACAGTCCTATAAAAATGACAGCATGCATCTACGTTTTTTTTTGTCTGTGACACAAAGTTTCAGGCACTTACCCTAGGCAGACTGTTCTGCAACTAGGCATTTTTTCTTCCTTCTACACATTGCAGTCCCTCCACTTGGAATTCAACAGCAATGCCAGGATTCTAAATGTGCCAATTGTTATATCTCAACAAGTGCATTAAAATGGGAGACACTGAGAAAAGAGAATTTCATTGACTTGCACAAAAGAGTCTTCAAGTGCTACAGCTGTTTCCATTGAGATACTGCATCTGACAGAATTGGTTGGATTTGAACTCATTTAACATCATTAATTCTGAAAACAATCTTCTGTATGCTTAGCTACTGAAATGGGTTGATTAAGAGACACAAATCCTAACTACAGTTGTCTTAACCATTAAGGGAAGAGCAGTAAGAAATGTTATAAAGTCCATTACTAATCTTATTATGCACACCTTATTATTCAGAAATCACTTTACCTATTTTGAGAAGATTAACTGGTGCAAGTACTTTGCTTGGGAGAAGTATCACAGAAGGATGTCCTGGTTAATTTTTTTTTTTTTTTTTTATTTTTTTTAATATGGAGGAATAATGTTAATAGATCAGTAAAATGAGTGTTCCTTGGTCATGACACCAAGGAGACACTGCTAATCACCTTTTCTAATTTGCCCAGTAAAGTACAAAATAACCACCATACTCCAGAATTAAATGACCATTTACATATTTCAACTGCATATTCAGAGTGAGTCAGCAACCAAAAAAATTATGTATGGCGCATCAATACTTCAGTGCAGCTAATTCTCTCATAAGCAGCACTTCTTACAGGAACATCTCAATGCTGCCAATAAAAGAAGCATTCCTTCTAGCAGAAAGCATTTCATTAAATGTTAATTGTCCAGATTCCACACGGATTTTAAAAGACTTCCACCTTCCCATTTTGCAATTAGAAGTCTTCAACCAAATGCAAGCCTATAACAGGGTACATTAATCACTTTTTTCTCTTCATATGAAAGTAGAATAATCACTGAGATACACAAGCAAAGCAGCAGGCTTCTCCTTCAGACATCTCCATGACATTTATCTACAAGAGATCATTAGAAATTCAAAATAGAATGTGACAGTGATCTTTTTTTCTATTTGCAGAAAAAGATCTCTTCCTCTGCACTTTATGTGGGATGCAGTTTAAGGGAGATTTCTCAGGAAACTGTTGCAGCGAATCCCACACAGTCTGAAAGAAATCATTAAGATAAAAACATGATAGCATGTGTGGGTGGAGTGACAGTGTTATACGACAATTGAGCTTCAGCAGGAAAAATAAATAAATAAAAGCATGAACTTGGCCTTCATATTAAGAAGTCAATATAGCAGCTCTTTTATGCTCATTTAAACAAGCCACTCAACTATATATTTATAACTGTAGTAAAAAGAAGTAGTTTCACTAATCAATGGTATTGTTAAGTAATAAAGCAGCAATTTCTTAGTTTGAATGTAAAATAAACTATGAAAACCCATCTTTGGCAATGAGGCAAAGTTCAAGAATGGAAGAGGTAGTTTTTCCAAAGATACTACCAGTAAGTACAGTTATCACCTTTACCATTTAGATGTTTTGTCCTTTGCAAAAATAATTCACTTTGATAAAAAATTCCAAACCACATGATTAAAACATAAAAAGCTGTACATATATGTTAAAGCCATCCTTGTTGGAAGAGGCTGAAAAAACAGAAACATGTGGACTGCTCCAGATTAACAGCAGATGTATGAGTCTATCTCTATGTTTGTCCTGGACGGAACTAACACTGAAATCAAGGAAGTTTCAGCCCAGTGCAGAATGTTTGATACACAATCTTTTTTTTTTTTTTTTTTTTTTTTTTGGCAATACAATAATTAGCTGATATCAGATACATAAGTTAATGTAAAAGTACTCTAAGTGCAATTACAGTAGGTCACACTAACATTACAGTAATACAGCACAAAACTAAGATGCCACCAGTTTACAAAAGGGAGACTGTTCCCAGAACTAGAAATTCTACATGTATTTCTTGAAAATGTTCAGGATTGAGAATATTTTACCAATTCTACAAAAAAATAAAAAAATAAAAAAAAAAAAATAAAAAAATCATTTGTAGCCCTTACTTTAACAGAAAAAAAAAGTATGTGTCAGAAAACAAAAGCGCATATTATGTCCTAGAGCTGCTTCTAGACCAACAGTTGGAACGCTTACCTGCAATATATGCAAATCAGACATAAGTTCCTGTTGTGTCCACTTTAAATCAGAATACCAAACCCTGACTGCCTTCACTGCAGACAGACCACGTATTTAATATTTTTGTATTGCTAGTCTAAAGTCTAGTCTTGAAGAAGTCCTCTCCTAGTGGATGACACGTTGGTCCATGAGCCAGCAGTGTGCCCGGGTGGCCAAGAAGGCCAATGGTGTCCTGAGGTGCATGCATTAAAAGGAGTATGGCCAGCAGGTCAAGGGAAGTGATCCTCTCCTTCTACTCTGCCCTGGTAAGGCCTCACCTGGAGTACTGTATCCAGTTCTGGGCTCCCCAGTACACAAAAGACAGGGATCTCCTGGAAAGAGTCCAGCGGAGGGCCATGAAGTGCCTGGAGCACCTCTCTTATGAAGAAAGGCTGAGTGACCTGGGTCTGTTCAGCCTTGAGAAGAGTGAGATGTGATCTTATTAATGATCTTATCTTATGAATATCTTAAGCGTGGGAGTTAAAGAGACACTGCCAATGTCTTTTCAGTGGTCTGTGTAAACAGAACAAGGGAAAATGACCATAGACATGAGCATAGGAAGTTCTGCACCGATACGTGAAGGAACTTCTTCAAGGTAAGGGTGATGGAGCACTGGAACAGGCTGCCCAAGGAGGTTGTGGATTCTCCTTCTCTGGAGATACTCAAGACCCTCCTGGACGCCTACCTCTATAATCTGATGCAGGGGGCCTGCTTTGCATGGGGTTGGACTTGATGAGCTCTGGAGGTCCCTTCCAACCCCTACAATTCTGTGATTCTGTTAAATATTCCTTTAAAAAAAAATTAAGTCATAAAATAAAACAGATGTAACACGAACATGAAAGCACATTACTGACTGGGGAGGATCTGGGTTCTAACTTACCTAACATGAATATGAATATTTTTGTTTGTATGCCCTGAAGTGAGCTATTTCACATTTCTAACGCAATAATGTATTCTTATTTCAACCAGGAAAAACATGTTGGGCCTAAGAAAGCTCTCAGTAGGAGCAGGAGGAGGAAGAACTTGTCACACCTGTAAGATGCCCTGGAAAAATATGCAACTGAAAGAAAAATTTTTACTTAAATATGTCAGTTTTGCAAGAAAATTCCCAACTTTTTGTGTTTGCCCATATACAGAACCAAAAGCAGTAGCTTTTCACAAGAACAGAAAAGAATATTAGTGGTCTGTTTCTAAGTTTAGAGTCTGCTACACGTAGGTTTATGTTGTCAAACACTCCTTTTACTAAACAGGATTACCTGGAAGAAACAAGCTTCTCTCCCCTCCTGTACTCACACAACATCCCAGCAGCTCACAGGATTCAAATTTGTTGAGTAAGATGAGAAATAAAAAAAAATTCTTTCTGTATGCTGGGTGTATTTCATTCTGAACAGAGCCAAAATGAAACTAGTTTTCCATTTCAGTAAAACATAAATCAGTAATAAACTACTGATATAGTCTTTTTTCTCATTAGGGAAATTAGGCTCACCTTTCAATGCAGCAGTGAGTGTTTTCTACTACTCCACTTGCTTATGTTTATCACCATCTTACTATGAATTATTTTTTCTGAATTGTGCATTGGTTTAGCTTTGTCAGGTACCATGCAAATTTTAATTACATATCTAAATTTAATATTAAAATACAATTCAACAGCATCTATACTTATTTGAAGGCTTTAATATGGAATTCTTACAGTGGCACTTACAAATCAGCTTTTACACATGCAAATGTTACTGTCCTTCTAGCTGTTTATATTTATTTGTTCAATTCATTGTACCAAACCTGCACATTTATCTTGTGAGTTTGTATTTACATCTAAGAATTCTGAACACCACATCCCCAGCATAGTAAACACATGTAAGAGACATACTTACAAGTCAAAGACTAAGTAATGGAATCCCTCTTCTGATATGCTGTCATGAAGCCGCACTATTGAAGGGGAAAAAAAGATAAAAACCAGTCATCTTTTCCATGTCTTTCATGTCTGATTTTGATTTTTGGGAACTGTAGAGAACTGCTGGTATTCTGCATCTACGTATATGTTCTCATCTGTTTATTTTGTGGTGTGTTTTTTGCTCATTTGTTTTTATTTAAATTCTTTATCCTAAGAATCATCTTTCTCGCAAGATGAGTTAACAATGATGTTGTAAGACCATATATGCAGCTCATTATACAGCTACTTTTAAAGGTGCTCTGCTTTTGTCATGCTACCACAGAATGCTGCAGTCATTTCCAATCAATTCCTACACATAAGACACAAACCACACACACCATACTTTACCTTTGCCTTTCATGCTAAATGATGGCTAAACAAATACTAAGAAGCACAGTCAGACTTCATCTAAATGTATCGCACTGATACTATTCTACTCTCTTTTTCCTAAGCAGAACCTCCAGTCAGTCTTTCAAATAGCATACGCAGGAGTACCCCAGTCACTGGACTTTTATCCTAAAATAGTATTCTTAATCTCATACAGCTGTTTTCCCAGCAGCATTACATCCCAGACATTGTTAACAAAACAAAATGAAACAAACATCAACAAAAAAAGCGCCTCAATTAGCTGTTTCAGCACAATTACAAACTGTAAGGGCTATGTTAACAAATTCTGTGATTAGACAATAGGTGTTGATTTTGAAAGGGAAAGCATCATCTTTGCTAACTGGAAGTGTTGGACTATTAAAAAATAGAAGTCAGAAGTACACATTCAGTTCATAGCTCAAAATTCTCTAGCTAATCATTGAAAAGGAACTTAAAATCACTGCCAGTAGTGTCTAGTTTGCTTTTTTTTTTTTTTTTTGTCTAACATTTATCTTAATCTAAATTTAAATTATATGCCTTAAATTTTAGTGCAGATAAAATAGTCAATTCAAATATTTGACCACGTAAACTAACCAGACTAATTAATTACACCTCAATGCAGTCATCTGCAACTGCTCAGAAATACAGTGCATCCTCCCTTTGAAAATCAGTTTTCTGTTCCCTGGAAACATATTCTTCTTTGTTAGGAATATAACACACTTGAAGGTGAAAAAAAAAATGAAGCAACCTAGTGTGAATGTTATTTACACTCGCTTAAAAAAAACACACAAATACCAAATCCACCTGCTCATCCCTTCCCTAGCCAGTAAGGCCAACTAGGTAACAACTATATCCATGCCATACCTTTGAGAATAGTCTCCAAGAACAACAACATTTCCTATTGAGACTCCTTAAGTAAAATAACAACACAGTCATGGAAAAAAAAAAAGGTAAAAGGATCTGTAAAATACTGATTCCACACACACAGTGTAAATCAGCAGTGTATTTTCTCGGTGAGATGCCTGTGCACCAGTGCATGGGAGGCAAAAAAAAAAAAAAAAAAAAAAAAAAAAAGATCAGTGTAGAAAGACCTTTTGATAATGGCAAGCTTATTCTTACAGGTTTACTCAAATCCACTGAAAACATGGTATTAAATATTGGCCTTAGTTTTAAGAAGTTATACATTCATTTATGAAAGCAGACAAACAAAATATATATAAAACCTTCAAATTCTAAAACTAGATGTATGTGAAGATGCTCAGAGAAAAAAAAAAAAAGAAAAGAATTCAGTTGCAGTTCATCTGAAATGAACTGAGGTGAAGGGTATGCCAGCTGGAAACCTGGAAATGAGGATATGGATGTGAAACAAAAAGGAAGCTAAAGCCTATAAGATTACAAATTGAATCAGTTTGAGAAGAAAACAAGCTCTGATCGAAAGTCTGGCAGACTTCTGTAAGGAAGACGCATTTTCCTGCTAATAAGTAAGTAAATAAATAACCAGCTGCATGAAACTCTACTGACTCCATCACTATCTGTCTCTAAACTGACACTTTTGAATGGGTTCTAAAAGGGAATGTGCTATATTCCCACTCATATTTCTATCGTGTATGTATCTGTTTCCCTCTGATCTTCTTAACTGTCATCCACTTCAACCACATGAATGGTTTAGAGCTGTGCAGAGATAAATCTACTCGCAAATTGATGCCTGTCAATGAATGCCCAATTTCCACAGTGGCAGCCAACAGTATAGTTGAAAGACTAAAATGAAGAAACTACACAACCTCCTGGCTGCTGCTCCTTGGCCAGACCTACAGACAGCAAGGATGGTCACGAAGAGCAAAGGAATGAGTGCCTGGGGATATGACAGCTCAGTAAGGCGACTGCCTCTCGTTATATCTCTTTGAAGAATGATTTCCTGAAAAATTTAAGAGAGGACTTGCCAGAAGCAGAAAGACATGATGTCCAGGAAACAGTCATTACAGCGCTAGTCATAGCTTATACACTCACAGCATTCTAGTAAGATTAAAAACGTGCATGATTTTTGTAAACCGTTGACTATATGCCTATGTACCTATACTTTTTTCTCTAAGAACGCACTACTGGTCAGTTGTTAAACCTTCATTTTCAATTAAAAAAACTAAGTCATAGCATGGTAGAACTATGAACTAACATGTGTGGTTTCTTTTAGTTGCTTTAAAGAAAATTGCAATTCCCAAAGCTAATTGTCCCTCATTATAAAGAAGCTCTGTCAGTACCTCAGTCCAAAGCATCATTGCTTACAGAACCAAATAAAAAGATCAAGATACCCTAAAATCACTTTACGTTCAAAACTGAGCTAATTAAGAAAGTACAGCAAAATTATTTTTAGATTTCCCTATAAGGTAGCTTCATATGTTATTTGATTTTCATACAATGTGTGACATTTAAAACAAAGTGAAATAAACATGACTTTTTTACTTAATAATACTTAGCCCAGGGAAACATCTTGTGTTTACACAACACTGACAAAACGACTAATTTTTGGCTGACTTGTTCCCCTCAGCTCGTGATGATTCACAAAAGCCAAGTAGGTCTGAATCAGAATCTGGTTCTATATTCTAGATTTGTTTCAGTTTTTACAAAGTAGCGAGCCTCAAGCATAAAAGGTTAAGGTAGTGCATTGCTGCTACAGGAAAACATACCATATTTATAGACATTAAAGGGACATACAGATTAGAATATCAGCATCACTCAGTGTAAATGTCAACTTGTATGAAATATAATTGATTGAAAAACTGGAGCATGCCAAAAGTGTAAGTACAACTAATCAAATAACAGTGCAGTAGCAGCAACAAATAGAAATCTTCCAGTTCTTTGTACCAGTGCATTTCCAAATAACTCTAGGGAATATCACTCATCACATGCTATTTATTCGAGTCATTTTTTAAACCTTTATTTTCAATTGGGTTCTTTAAGTTCAAATTTCAACATCCCCAAATGTCTGCTTTTTAAAGCAAACCAAATGTGGGATGAGACACCAAGTACTTGCCTAGAACAGTAACCTGAAACTTCTAATTCAGAATCAAAACCACAAAAAACATTTGGCTTTTGAGTACAGTACTTCAAACAGCAGTGTCAAAAATACAACTGATGAATAAGTGCTCAGAAATTAGCAATGGGAGTTGGTACAGACTCCTGATTTTGTCACAGCGATGCAACACCAACCTAAAACAGTGAACTTAGTAAAATCACCTAAAAAAATCCAGCTAGCACATTTTGTATCTATTTAAAATTAATACACAGAAAATTATACCTTTTGATAGCAACTGAAATGGCTAAGAACTTAAACCATAGTTTTTCAGTGAACACTTTTTGTGTCAATATAGCAATCCTCTCCTTGTTGCTTGCTGAAAGCATTCTATTCAGACACACAGAAGCCTCCACATTTGATTTCCCACACTGTGTACAGCTTTTCAGAAATACCATACTTCTCTCTAGGCAAGATATTTGCTACCAACTCCTTTTCAAAGAGATCTGAAACATCTAAATCAACCTGGATGTTTCAGTTCTCTAAAAACATTACAAAAAGCATTGCTTCCTAAAATTTAAAAAAGAAATGTACTTCTAAGATACTACTTTGGTATCAAAACAGCTTTGAGCTTGCAGCTGCAGAATAGTCAGCAGCCTATATATTCATATACGCACACAATTTTCATAGTTCACTCCTTCCACTGCTACAGCATGGAATTTCAGGTAATCAGCTGAAGCAAAGACTGCATTCTTTAATTATCACTGCATTTGTAAGAGAATTAATTTATAACATGCCTCCATGAAAAAGCTTCCTGGGTAAGAACAAAGGCAGCATGGACTTACATTCATGAAAGCACAGTCTAAAACTGTGACCCGGAAGTCAACAGTACAAGTTTTATCTTGGATAGAAGCATCTGTCATACTCTCACTACTAAATAGACCAGTGTGGCATTGTGGGAATGGGTTTCTAGCACTTTCCCTCCTCCCTGAAACAGGAGGTGCTCTCTCTTCATCACGCACTTGTGTAAATGGCCTTTTCTACATTCAGCGTCATGTCAGACCTGTAGCTCCCTTCTGACTAGAAAAGGATTGGGTTTTGGGATTATGAACTATGCATTGTGTCAGGCTAGCAAGGCTATTTTATTACTTGTCAAGCTGTAGCCTGACATGTCCATGGAGATTTCTTCTTCAAAGATCACTTTTTTTTCTTTCCTCCCATCTGACTCATAGGAGTGAGACAGGACAAAACCTCTGAATCAGGATCACATGCCTGTGATTGTCTCTGAAAAGCAAAACAATTTGAAGCTGCCAGAAAAGATCAAAAACTGTCTTTTGGCAAATGCCTTTGTTGAATTCTTCAGTCAGTTCAAACACAGCTTTATGTCAGTAAATCTGCTCGATGAAAATCGCAAATAAGTATGGGCAACCGAGAATAATCCACGGTGCAGATAAACGAGCCTGACAATCTGGAGTAGAGGGTGCACAACAGCACAGAGGCAAATGCAGCGTGGCCCAGATCTTGGCACTGCAAGGCACTGCCTGCAGGCAGCCCCCAGGTCAGCCTTGCACTGGAGAAGACAAGAGATGTGGTGGTGACAATCTGAGGAATTATTCACAAAGTCTGAGAAGTGATTCACTACAGAAAGCATTTGTATATCTATTTCTAACATATACAGTTCTTTGCACACACATTAACAAACAGGATTCAGGCACGACAAAGCAAGAGGCAACAATTACGAAGATTATTCATCACATCTAAGAACTTCCATCTGTAACCCACACTGCAATTCCTCTAGAGTCACTAAAAGCAATCAACAGCAGAAAACGTTTCCATTTATCTTTTTTGAAATGATTACAGCTACATCATCTAATCATTATCAACTAGAGTTGGATAATCCCTGAGTGCTTCATGAGTACTGTCATGAACAGCCACATTACATGGCTGAAAGAACACAGGATTTTTTTTTCTTTTCCTCCCACTTCTGACAACTAAGTTGTTCCTCTTCAGCAACTTGAAATACCTGAGAGGAACTGAGGGAGCACACAGCTCTATTGGAGAAATACTATAAGCAAATAAAAGATTGGGATTATTTCCCTCTGGCTTCCTCACTTATTTTAATCTGAAACAGTTTTTAATTGCTATTCTATGATTATCGTTTTATTAATTTAATGGAGAGCTTATATTGGCTTTATTAGTTATGTATTTATCCATTAGTTTGGATAAGGTCCAATCGGATTGAAAAGTAAAAATCTGATTTATAGAACTTGTGCTCAACAGTAATATTTTGTGTCTGTTACACAGAGTACTCCACAGTATAATAACCAAAAATCAATCTAATCATCTCATTTAGCTCACATCACTGAGAGAAAATATTTGATAAGACTCCATGAAGCAGGAGTTACAGCTCATGAACAGCACTGCACCTGCATGACTGTACAGGGAATTGTCAAACTGCCACTTCTTAAAGACTTCTGCAATGCAAACTCACTTGTTTATTAACAGAGCATGGAAAGAGGCAGTGTAGTTAATGGTAATATAGTTAAAGACAATTACTTTCCCTTTGCTTCTAAAAGATGAAGATCCATGGACTCTTAGAAGCATCAAACCTGTAACTCTGTTGAACTAGTGCACTGTTTGAAAGATATGGGGTTCATTTGTCAGTAGTACAAGTTTGAAATGGGTTTGAGAGGCACAAAAAGATTGTTGTATTTACTGAGACCCACAGATGGTTTCCTCAACCTCCTGTCTACCTGCAAGAAGAGTAAAACAAAGGACAGATGTGCTTTCCTGACACATTTGTTTCCAAAAATGCATTAAAAATCTTTATGCAAATCTTATGCAGTCATTATCATGAGACAAAACAAACAAACAAACAACAACCACTTTTTAAAATGAACTACTTAATGAAATGAATTTAATGGAATGACTTAATTTAACTTTTTTTCTGAGAATTGGTACAGTCTGCTACTGAGTATGGAATAAGCTCCTGTGATTGAAAATAGAGGTAAAACAAAAAACTATACCTCATTCATGAAAGGTGTACCCAGACATATTTATTGCTAATATCTGAACCACTTAGTTTTCTATTCCAAAACACTTGTCTATTAGTATTTTCTGCTTTCTCATATCTGACAAAATAAGCTTCTCACTCAGCAAAACTGCTTTGTTGAGAAGTGAAAGATCTGTACTTGCTGACTACTGTTAGGGCTCAGATCTTCCTGGAAAGTCACCCTTGTCACCTCTCTTATTCCATCAAATAAACTCAGGGGGACAAGGGAATGAAAATAAAGTGATGGCTAGAACTTAATTAGAAACTCACACAGATGTCAGTGCACAAGTCTGCCAAGTCAGCAATGCCAAGAACTGAGATCAAAATCTAGATTAATCCAATAGACTTCAGTTTAGATCCACAGTTCCCAAACTAAACATGATGACCACAAAATTGCAGATGGGAGCAGATCTGCAGATGCAAAAGCTTCTGAACTGCTGCTCAGGATTGTTGCTGTGTACACTGATCAGACATCTGTTTTTGTAAAAAACAATAACAATCAAGCAGTCTTTACTGTAACCTCGCACTCTTTACCTCAATGCCATAGATTATTTTTTTTTAATGACTGTCACTACCTCCTCTCTTTTGATGTATTGTACAAATAATGTCTGTTGAACAACCAAAAGTCCTTAGATCACTGGCATGCAACAGTCACAACTATAGCTTGCAGACATTAAACTCAATACAAAAAAATATGCCTAAGTGTGTACTGCAGTCGCTACTATGGCTACAGCTCCTGTTTGTCCAGCCTACATGATCAGGTTTGATATTCCTGTGAAAACAACTAGTAATAAGTATCAGTCCAACCTAAGCAAGCTGGATAAATACTCAAGTACTCTGCACTAAACCTCTGCGACCACTGACAGACCAAGGTCCAGTATCCATGTCAGGTGGCTAGCAGCTGAAAAATTACCCAGAAGAGAGTCTGTATGGAGTGAAAGAGTTGGCAATGTGTGGAGCACACGTCCTCTGTCATCTACTAAGGTACAGGATGAGGGACGTCGAAGTCACAGACCACTTGGCTCTTGGCAGCACTCCTCTGCATGCAGCAATGTTCTTTTTCCCTTGCTCACTTCTCAGGAGCTCACATTCAGAAATTTGGGCAGTACTGTTACAGCTGAGATTGCTCAGCTTCATCATGAAGAATACTATTCTTCTGAGACCATGAAGGCCTGGGGCCCTCTACAATAAACCCTCTCAGTTATAGTAAAAAGAACTTAGCAAATATTAGTAAGAGCCATTACCTAACAATCTGAAATATTTAAGGATTTATCTGTTAAGAGTAGTATCATAGCAAAACTCAAGGGCAGATAATTTCTGAAAGACGTTAAACAGCAATACATGTATATCTAAGAAAATAATCCTCCCCCATGCTGTTAAATACACAAGTGGTACACTGTATTACTTACTATTATTAAATGGCTTTTTGCAAGTCAGTGGTGTGTTCTATAAACAACTCCACATTCGGTAACAGTGAATGCAAGTTAACAGCTTCCAAATTCATTCAAAAGATAAACCATTTTTTATTACAGTGCAAGTTCACTGATATTTAGGATCAGGAACTTGAAGGAAAAAATTAAAACTGTTAATCTGAGTATGTACTGACATAATGATATGTAATGGGAAAATTAATTAGGCAATTTAGTATTTGGAAAGACTGCATTTTTCCCCATGTACTGTAACAGTAAGTGTTAATCAGTATGAACAAAATTGCATGTATTTTACAAGTACTCATTTGCAACCAAAACCCTCACACCAAGGTCCTTAGACAATAAACTTCTGTATTCTGACTAAATGCCAGAAATACTTACACTCACTGCCTTTGTTACAAACCCCTCAAGTCTAATGAATGCTTACAAGTCAGTCTGTCAAACCTTTAACTTTCAATTTTGCTATACAGAAGATAAAAAACCTACTTCCCAAAGCTGATAAAAGGCAAAATTTTGAAGTGTGATAAAATTGAGGTACCAGTGTCAAAGCAGATGGCCTTCGATTGCCAAGTCTTTTGTCGTGGCGAGTTCTTAATTCATTCCTGCAGGATCAAGGCTTACAGGTTAAACATGTCAACACACTGTAATGTATGTGTTGTGGGAAAAGTGAGAGAAAAGGAAAGAATGTTTTAGTGTAAGAAGAGGCCTACTGAGCCTCTTTTAGCTGCCTAAAAAAAATAAAGCAGCTTCTCAAGTAATGACAACTGATGTATAAGCACAAAAAGACCTTCAAGGTGCAGGTTCTATTCATGGTTTAGCATACCAACAAAAGAAACTTAAATCCAGAATCTGATTCAGCCCCCAAATCAGAAATCTACGTAGTAAAAATTAAACATCACAAATAAAGTAACCAATAAGAAAACTGCAAACGGGCAGCCTGAAAGTCTCCAGAAAGAGCAGTTGCAATAACCCTGCCACTTCTTTCTTCAACCTACAGATTTCTGTTCTTTTCAGTGCCTCATAACAAAAGAATGTGTGCATTGATGTGTGTATGCATAGATGGACATACATAAAAGAGTACTGTGGAATCATATTTTTTATCCTTAAAGCTGACAGGAATAGCTAGAATCACACACCTTTAATTACTCATATCAAAATAAAAAAATTGCATACAGCTGTTAAAAAAAAAAGTGTACTAACGTACAGAAATATCTTTATGTTTTCATTTAATATAAAATCACTTCATTTATTAGAAATCCTATACTCCAGGTTGAGCTAATTCCTCTTTGCTGTTAAATCCCCAATTTTGTTAATTTTAACAAGAATTTTACAATAAAACAAAAGGCTTTACAAATGTCATCAATGTGAGTCATATGAGGATAGCTGCCTGGATTAAAAGCAAGCCTGACATAAATTTTTGCTAAGAGCAAACTGATGTCTCAGCTGTCAGTGTTGATGCTTTAAGCATTAACATTTTTTAACCATTTTAGCATTCATTTACACATCAAGAAGAGGAACTATGACAATCTGCACAAATTTCATGGAGTGTTAACTAATAACAGGACAGGCTATGACATAGAGATGTTGTATTAATTAAAATTAACAAGTTCTGAAAACCCCTCATCGTAGCTTAATGGAGGGAATGTAATTTGTTTAATTTTTCTAAAATAAGGACCTAGTTCTCATGGTAGAGGAGGTCTGCCTAATAGACCAGTTATTCTGAAACTGCCACAATGGTTGTGAAGCTCATCAGTTGCCAAGATTCCTTATGAAGAGCAATGAAGATCATTTCAGTAATTCAAGAAACTGTGCTGACATAAGAGATGAACTGAAAATCTGAACGGAATTTGCTCAGCATACCTACCACATCTAACATCCGAATTGGAGAAGCAAAAACAGTCAACTTCTGCTGGAAAGAAAATTCTGTATCCTTTTGAGATACACTTTTGCCAAATGTAGTCAGCTTACAACTGGATGCATCGCAAGATAATTAAACCTAAGTCAGATTTACACAATTGTCTGGCTGCTACGTCCTTTCAAATATTAACTGCACTGCCCAACATTGAAAACAGATCGATACCAATGCTACATAATCCTATAAAATTGGATATTGCAATTGCAATATTGTAATCATTGAGCAGACCACAGGTTTTTTCCTCCTTTAAAGCACATTAAATACAGACATATAAACAATTTATATAATGATCACTGAGAGAACAATATTTATTTTTTAAATGCTCCCCTATGATGACAGCTAGGCCTCAAGGCATTTAAAGGCATCAACTTATGAAAACAAAGTCCCTTACTTTCACTATTTTAAACAAAAAGAAAAGCAGAAAATTGTAATGCTGTGGCCTGAGTCAGGAAGTAACGGACCAAAGAAACGTCACCTGCTCCACCAGAACCTCTCCTAAGAAAGCAAAAGCACACACCAGGCAGTTTTAGACAATGTTTTCAAAGCAATTAGCACTGTATTTAAGGCACCTTTAGTAACACTTTCAGAAAACCTAGGCTAAGTTATTTCAGTCAGAAGCAACAATTACCGTAACTAAATTTTCTGAAACTTTTCATTTTTAGCTTTTCTCAACCTTAAAAGTTTATCAGAAGTACATGAAAAACAAGGTTGTTTCCAGTTACTGTAATATTTAAAAAAATTAGAAAGCATACAGACAAACAGCAATTCTACATTTCTAAAGGAATCTCTTCTTCTTCATCAGTTTCTCCATAATTTGTACCCATTTCAAGATGCATCAAGTGAAACAAAAAGAGGATGACACCTGTATTCAAGCTATCTTAAAAAGGTATTTCATTCAAAGAGCAGAACTATGCTAGCTTTTAGAAGTAATGAAAGATAGAAGATCGTCCTGATATTTATGTCAGATACTGATTTTTTCTTTTTTCTTTTTTTTAATAACAGAGCAATAGTTCAGTTCTTGTATGCAACTTGATTTTGGTGACCAATCCTATATGACTATCTTAACAAAAGAATATTTGTAATTAATCTGAACTACTGATTTGACCAGAGCGAACACTGACAATTATGTATTTATATATGGTCATTATTTTTTGGTCTCTCAATGCTTTAGAAGGGACTTACAAATTTTAAAACTTAAAAGAAGTCATTCTAGAAGTTGGAGATAACTAAAGAATGCAGCTATTCTTTCCACAAACATCTTTCAGATTGTACTGCACAAACTTTGTAAAAGCCTGGAAATGCAGCAGGGCTGAAGAGCATACTCTACAGTCTGCTGAAATATATTAAATGCATCATCTTACTGTTGGAAATTGCCTGCAAATGTATGTGAACTAAAGAAGTGATGCAAGAACAAGCATTACTCACCTCTCCCTCCCTGAAGACTAACTGAAAACTTGACATTCCAGCCCACTTCTTCTCCCAGTGTAAAGAGAATTTTTTTATTTTATTATTAAAGAAAGAGAGTAGAAAGAGAGTAAATTTCAGCCTACAGAAATGAAAAATATCAACTACTGATTTGAAATGCAAACGTCCATTTTGTTGAGGAAGTATTTTCAGATTTTTGACAAATTAGGCTTTTTCCAAATATGTTATGGAGAAAAAAAAAAAAAAGAATTGAAAAAATGTCTCAAATCAAATTAGAAAAACATCCCAGTCATTTTGGGGGAATTTGACCAATAAACTTTGGTAAAGAAGATATTTGTAAGCAAACTATATTCAAAAGAGATTTAATAAATAATCATGTAATGTCATAAAAAGCTGATCTTTCATTATTTAATTGAATATGCATTTTGTTTACGAAAGTATTAAATTCCCTCTTAATTGTGGTAAAGTAGTTCATAGAAAGCATTACATTTCATTATATCAAAGCAGTTAACTACTTTAAGAACCTGAACATAATACAAATCAAATATACAAAGACGCACATGTAAATACTTGTAGAATTCTCTTCCACATAGACTACATTTCTTGAGAAATTTTGCATGCAAACTCATTTTTCATGTTGTACTTTTACATTCCAGTGCTCCTAAGCATAAGTGGGTTCTGGTGGATACCAGTATTAACGCAGACCTTTGACAACAGCTAACATCCCTTATCACTCCCTGTCTTATTCACACCATTACACAAAGTTGTAGCACTGTAGTCAGCCAAAGAAAACAACTCAGATATTCACGTATTTTAAAACCCCCTGAAGTTACTCAAAAGAACATGTGTGCAATTGCTGTTTGACCCACTGCCTTCGTAGTGACAGACTCTCCTCTAGTTTCTGTACATACAACCTTGCAAAGACCCATACAGCTAAATAAGCCAACTACTTAATGTCTTTCAGTAGCTTCTAATGCTAAGTGTTCATTATGCATGCAGAGGTGCATTTTTATTTCAAATTTGTGTTGCACCCTGAACATAAAAACTCCTCTGAAAATCAGCTTTTGTAAGGAAGATTCATTATCCCTATGGAAAGAAATCCCCAATCCTTGTAGTCAAAGCATCCAGGCAGATTTATTATCCAGCTGTAACAAAAATACCTCATTGGAAATAAGTCTCTGATTAACAATAGGAACTTCTCATTGCATGCAATGCTTCCCAAAGAAGAGCACACTTTTTGGATTACTGGCACTGTGCATGACTTCATTCTCCTAGTCATATTTCTTAATTAGCATGCATGTGCATGTGTGCTCATGTATGCATGTATTGACAAAAAACCTTCATAGCCTTGCCCTTGGCTGCTCAGGAGACTGTGTTTGCTGCTGCTGGGGCTCAGTGTCTCTGGTCACTCAGACAAATGCCAGGCCTCCTCCAGCCTCTGCCTAGGCCAGTGGCCTGGCCCTGTCCACATGCCTGCCACATGACCTACAAGTTCACTAATCCACTGTGACGAGGAGCTAGAAAATGGGACAAAGGAAAGGCAAATCCAGAACATGCATGCTGGAATTCCTTCATTGAAGTTCCAGTGCCATCCATCTGCTGGTCCCAGTACTGGCCACGAAGCAGCCCTTTCCAGCCGCAGGGAAACGTTGCAGCAGATGTTCTGGAATAAACCACTTCCAGGCACAGGCCACATGCTTGATTGGTATTTACAGGAAAAGAAAGAAAAACCTCATGGGAACTGCAGTGTAACCCCTATATAAAACAGCTCCCTACCTGATTTCTGAAATGAAAATATGCTGGCGTCTTTCTCCCCCTCAGTCAAGACAAATGTTTGAGAGGAAGAGGCAACAGACAGTCCATGCACCGATGTGAATAGGGAGGAGTTCTGTCCAACCCTTGGGAACAAATTCTTTTTGAGATGTAGCAAGCATGTAGCAGCACAGAATGCTGGTTTAGCTCCAGGCTATTGTTGGGATCAGGGTACAAAGAAGGTCTAGACTCTGGCCTTAAATATACGTTAATGCACATTAGAGACTGTGCACAAAACAGTTGAATGTAGTTATTTTTTTATTATATTAATTTTCCTTTAAACTGGGTAAGAAACTTCTGAAATAAAAACTACTATTCCTTTTATTACAAAATATAAATGGACTATGAAGAGCCAAAAGACACCCTGATGTTATTTTAACTCCTGGTTTTTCCAGTACAAGGGAAGAAGCAGTGGGCAGACACTCCAGCCACTCGCTGCGAGCACCCTGCCCCAGTGCCAGAGGCCACAGATTGCAGCTGCTGGCCAAACGAGTAGTGCAGAGGTCAGGATTGCTAAGGTGCATAGAGCTGCATTTTCCTTTGGCACAACTCAAGAGCCACCACCAAATGCTGCTTACAGGCTGACAGACAAGCTGGCAGAAGAAGGATTAAGGGAGACTTTACTTAACATCAGTTACACTTCAGGGAGAATATAAATTAAATAGCCTCATCCCATTTAATTCCCAACCTTAGTACTAAAATAAAAGAATTTAATTTGTTTGCTGTGACTTTCTCTTTTGCCTTTCAAGCTTTAACTTATTCTCAAGCAAGGCTGTCTCGTGGGGTTTTTGTCATTCCACTCTGTGAGAAGATGACAACAGAATATACAAAAAAACTTTATTTTTACTTATTTCTTATTGGAAACTGGAGACAGAGTACTACAATACTGCTTATTAAGACCTTTGGCTACAAAAGAAAAATCCTCTAGTTTATACTATTACATTGGCACAGAAACAAAGCTATTTATATGCTTTTAATTCATCTTAAAACATCAGCTAATTTAAACAAAAACAATTTCCTAGTTTACACAATAGTAGATGGCCACAAAAACTAACTACATCAGTTTAAAAATAGATCAGCATTTGCTCAAGTTGGAGTAACTTCCACATGCAAATAGACATAAAATTTAACTTCCTACAGAATAAGTACTGTTGTTCTGGTGCAGAGAAGCATGCTGGTGTTAAACCAAATGTAGCTCCTATTACCAGTCTCTAATGAAAGACTAAATATGTTTAATCATTAGCTTTGCAAGCAACAGAAGTCAGCATGATCTTGAAACATTCCACTTATGCAGGGAGGATAATACATTATATAATTATCTTTTCTGTAAGACAGGGAAGCTTAAGAGACATTAATGATGTTATAAAGGTAGTTACACTTTCTAGTGAAGTTGGCTATAAACATTAGACACAAACGGATGCATCTGAGCTCAGTTTTTAAGACCAGAACATCTTTATGAAGTACAGTCAGCAACAGTGCACACAGATTATTTGATCAAAGTAGGTATCACCTTTGGAAAGTATCTAGAATTTAATGACTCTCTACTTAGTTTGACATCAAGACAAACCACTTATCCTCTACCCCTCTAAGCATTTTTAACTGCAATATTAAATATCAGAATGTGGGATTAAAGTGATGACTTGAATATTTTTCCAAATTAAAACCATAAGTAAAAAAGCTAAGATACCAAACCGCAACACCACCTCTAAACTATTTCTAGCATATGTTGCATAATATTGTTCTAATGTGCAACAGTTCTTGGAGATCAGAAAATGATGTATTCTGAATGCTTTCAGGCCATGGATCTGCTCCAGCAAAAACTCCAGCATGAGTTGAAAGGCAATAAAATCATCTTCATGGAAGAGATTCACTCTGCTACTAACATACATGCAAACTTTCACTTGCTTAGGAAGCTCCTGGCCTACAATTAGTGGAGAGCAGGAAAGCGTTACCATACGTGTCCCTCCATTTTCTTTCCCAGGCCTCTGCACGTACACCGGGGGACACCAGCTAGGCCGGCTTTCAATATGATTCAATACAGCCATTCCTACATGTCTCATAAGCAAAGGATCTAAAGCAAACTCTTACACCTTTTCAGATTTTGTAAACATGTAGTAAAATTTCTTGCAGTTCATGCTTACTCCACTAATCTTTCAGATCTGTGAAATGTTTCACAATACTGTTTAAAAACTTCCGTACTTACTGGCTACACTTTTATTTTGCAGAAGATGAAGCCTGCCTAAACTTTTCTAGAAAAAAAAAAACCTTTTCATTAACAAAATATGAATAAAAATATTGTTTTGTAACTGACTTGTACCAGCCAAGCTGAATAGGGAAAAGGAAACATCTTTTTTTGCTCCATTATCATTTTACATTCTTTAGTTCGGGGATGAATCTGGTATTTTCTTATATTTATACTGTACCACTATAAAGTTATCCTCTGTCATTTTATCTGATAGCTGTTTTTATATCTGTACATGAAAAAAACAAAGCCAAAGCCATCTTCATAAGATTGGGTCCCCAAATGTTCTATTTCATGTTGTTAGCTCTGAGGAAAAAGACCTAAAATAGTCACAACAGAACTGTAACATGCACACAATCACATCTCTGTCCCAGGTGACAACTTTCATGAACAACAGTCCCAAACATCCTATGACATGAGAGTAGTAAGGTAAACCCAAAGATGGACTCCTTGCGGTTTGCATCATATAAAACGCAGATGTCCCCTCAGACTTCAGATTAAATTTCTTATGAAAAACTTTTTGGTAGCAAGAGGAAAGTTGAGAATACACTTCTTCATTCATCAGCTTCCGGAGGAATCTACAACTGTTGTGGAAAAGAACAATTACACAGGTATTATTAGGACCTGATTACCTTCCCATGAGAATATGTACTCCCTAAACCTGTGCAGCCAAGGAGAAAATAGACTCATGTTGCTTTTTTGAATATTAAAATAAAGTTATACCACTGAGTTTTCCTTTATTACCACAAACAGAGCTAAAACACTGTTTCTCATACTGTGTTAGTGCACAGAATGGCAGATTACAGGAGGTGAAACAACTTACCCCTCCCAAACAAGTGGCAAAACTAGAGCTTCCCACATGGACAACAGCACAGAAGGCAACAATTCTAGCTACCCCTGACTTGCTCAAGATGTTTCCAAAGATTATTGATGATGCAGAAGGATTTCTACTCCTACTTCCCCCTCTTCTCAGCAGAGCATAATTTAGCACACAATAATCATAGATAAATATTTTAATTTGTAGTTGCTATTGTCACAGCATGTTTCCTAGGGTATGCCTTTCATTCGAATGGTAACCTGGTGTAGAGATGCTCAAACTAACTTTAAACAAGCTGATGTGTTCTCTTGTATTAGTTTAATTGTATTGGCATGACTAACTTAGCCTGCTCTTCGACAACAGCAGAAACAAAAATCAAGAGTAGGCTAGGCATCTTCACATTGTGTTTCAGTTTGCAGTGAAGACAAAAAGAAGTCTGTTCCCTGTGATCTCTAACAACTTGAAAAATTATATTGTCTGAAAACTCTTAAGTGAAAAAACAAGGTTACCATAACTGCAAGTGTAGTGAACAAAAATTTCCAGTTACCTAGATAACCAAATGTTTTTACTATTAATCAAGGTAACATATAAGCAGTTAAAATTTTCAGTAACTTAACAGTGTAAGACAGAGCAATACAGTGTACGAAATCAAGACGGAATGCTTCGGTAATAATCCCATTTCATCTCCATTCACTTGGCTGAGCTCAAAAATGCTGGTTTCAAATTTCTGAGTCAGCGTGGTTTCCCCCTCTATCAATTAACTACCACAGTAAATCACGCAAACAGAATGGAGGACAACTATAAATTACTATGATTTTCATAACATGCAAGTTTACAAGC
>JAOWBP010002392.1:32887208-32901437 GCA_028571105.1 Tragopan temminckii | reverse complement strand
CCCCCCCAAAAGGCCCTAAAATAATCTTCCTCTGTAGTATCTCATCCATGAAACCATCCTAGGAACACAGCAGTGCAATGCTCAGATCTAGGATCAAAAGCACACAAACAGGCAATACCCTGAATTACATCGTATCTGGTGCATTTGAAGAAACTCAGGAAGTTTTTGCATCAGCACACTGTAAGGACTTATTAGCACAGCTTAATTTATTTCTAGCTACAATTTCTTCCATGCACTCTCCAGCAGATGGCCACCAAGAGGACCAGGGTCCTGCAGGCAGCACATGAGGAGGGGCCAGGTCAGCTGCATTACATCACCCTGCTGCCAACAGGGAGGCTGTTGAGAAGACAGAAAAAGCCTTCTCCAAGATGCAAATGGCAAGGCACTAGGCAACAGCCACATGTCAGAATATGCAAAAAAAAAAAAAAAAACCAGCTGGGCATAAAGACACTTATTTATTTATTTTTGTTAACAGGAAGATGGTCAAACATTGGAACAGAGCCCAGCACAGCTATGCAGACTCCTTCACTAGAGATGCTTCAACCTCAGGATGGGCCCAGTGTAACTTGATTTTACTGGGCATGGCTTGTGCAGGAGTTTGAGGCTGGATAAGCCCCACAGGTCCCTCCCAACTCTCATGACTCCACAATTTGTGACACTTGGCAGGGAGTGGAACACGTAAGTAAAGCAAAATGTCTGGAAAGATGCAGTAGCCCCTGGGATTGCCTCTCTTAATAAGCTTCTTATGTATTTATCATCTTTGGAAGAGGAGCAATATAATTCTTAAGTTGAACCCAAGCCATTCTATCACAGCGAGCTCCCAAAGTTCATGTCCTGATCTACAGTCACTTCAGTCAGAACAATCCTTTGCTGAAAATCAGGAGACCTTCCTTTAGCCTCTCACCACTCCTAGCTCATATACCTTAGCCTTATCCCTTTTCCTCTCCTTCCCACCAGCCATGCCACCCTTTCTGCCTTCTCCCTCCTTTTGTTCTCATCTCCAAATAGTCCTTTTTGGCACGTGGCAGGGAGCTAAAGCAGCAGCAGCGAGGAAGGCTGAAGATGGGAGTCAGCTCTGAGGTGCAACAAACAGGCAAACACTTTCACCTCCTTTTCCAGGAGCAGGAACATCCCAACTCCTCCCAGCTTCCCCACTAGCAATGGTGACATTCCACTCTCTTCAGATTAGGATGCAAAATGCTCCGAATTGGCTGATTGAGGCTGCTTGGGAAACAAATGCTGTCTGAATGTTAATTCTGTTTTCTCCTGGAAAAGGGAACAGGCCGAGACAGAATTAAAAGCTGTACTTGCATTTGTATCACTCATGTGAAGTTGTACAAAAGCTATCCAAACAGTGAGATAAATCCACACTACTGAATATACTTTCATCTTTTTTCAGTTCATTTTCCAAGCAAGATGTCCACAGATTTTTTTTTAATGAAAATTTGAATATCAACATGAGAACCAATGTAGTGTTCACCTAGTAATCCATGAACAATATTATCTGTAACAAAGCAAAGCGAACAGAACTTATAACATCCCCTAAAAATGCTCTAAAAATATCTGCTAGCTTTACTGAAAGAAAAAAAAATTTAGCTTCAGTAACAGAGGTCTGTTTTTGGAGGAAAGGGTCCAGAGGAAAACTACATATTTGTGGTTAAGCTGGGAGTCATGATGTCTATGCATATGTATAACATGTGGTTGCAAATTCACAATACACAAGCCCTTCAAACAAAAAATGTAGGTTTTCAAAGATCAATCTGTAAAAGGAGTAATTCATTTTAATCAGTCTTATTTCTGTGGTTCTTGAAGTCAGTGATGCAACGATCAGACTCTCCTTTCCATTAAGCATATACAGACAGTAAGCAGAAGGCAAATCAAATGGGAAGTGCAGCAGCTCTCCAAGCACAGACCCCCTGCTGCAGGTTCCTCAAGAGAGATGTTAAAACTCCACTTCTTCTTTCTGTGGGTTAGTCTATTTTACATTTTAAATTACTAGCTACACAAGCACAGCTGACTTTATGCAAAGAAAACATACTTAGAAAAAGCTGGATACATTATGAAAAGAATTTTTATGTGTTTAAGAAAATGTACAAAACTAACTATAAGCAGGCAAGGAAAGTCCTTCAAGGTCTGGTTCTTGCTTGATTTGTACTTTATTTTTATCTGTTTTGGTGCAAATTATGTATATAACTTCTAAGGTCAAAAAATGACAACATTTGCAGTCAGTCTTGGTGAGGCCTTATTTCCACAGCATATTATTGAGCTAGAATAATCTTGTCCTCCATTTAAAGGAAAGAAAATAGTGTAGTGTGGCAAAAAGTAACATTATTGCTGGTGCTAAAGCACATTTTTATGTTCCGCAGTAACCCAGAAGAGTAAAACCAAAAGACTCAATGATGCTCTTAACAAAATAAAAGGATTATGCTTTAACTGAAATAGAAACAAAAGGTGCAACACCTAATAAATTTGCCTTTACAGTTCATTGCTCTGGCATTCAGACAGATAACATTGTCTGATACCTGGTACGTTGAAAGTTACTGAAAAAAGTAATAATATTGAAAGAAATACCACACAGGCCTTTCCCCAACAAATTCTTACAGCATCAAAGGTGAAAGCCTTCAGTCTCTTCATCTTAAATACTGACTTTACATTCCCAACTACTTCAACTGTTTGAAGAAATCAAATGCATATAAGGAACCGTTGAGAAAAAAGACTGCAAAAAAGTCAGCTGCAATGAAAAACATAATGGTCCCTCGTGCATTCCTGCCTACTTCAGTCTCACGACAGTGCATTTAATTTCACAAATAGCTGTCACAAAAACAGCTTCTGTATTCTACTGATGCACTTTTGCCTACATCCTGTAGACACAGTTGAGTGTGAACTGTATCTGTGTTTTTTTTAATAATATGAATTAAATTGGCTTTTACATTAAGTATAAAGTCATGTAATATCTCTGGTTTATTTGTTGTTGGTTTTTTTTATGTTTTAACTCACTCAAGAGCTGTGGTTTATCTTATACTTCACAAAAATTATAAATTAATAAAATTAAATGCAAGAGATTTTAAATTATTGAACTGATTTTCTCATCTAAGCAGTAAACAATTAAAGTGAGCTTTACACACGTTGTCCTATAAATTACTGGTTTCTACAGATACTTAACATATAGTTGCTATATTCCCGTTTACTGAGTATCAATTTAAGTAGCTGAGAATTTGATTTTCACTGCATAAGGAAAGGACTGTGTTATTACTCTTACAGTCCAGTCTGGTTTCTGTTGCTCGTTTGTTTTTAGGTGAAGAGTGAAAAATGTAATTAAGCTTAGAAAAATACTGTGCTGAAGAACTTCATCTATCAATCTGAAGAAGTCTGATTTGTATTCCACACTGGGTTAATACAGTAACCGAACTAACACCAGCTGAGTTATTCTTGACTTTGTCACAGTAAGTCAAAAGAAATTCAGAAAGGATTTACTGACTCTGCCTTCTACTGTATACTAGAAGTGTTTCTCTTCACACAAATTTATGTGAAAACACAAACTTGGTGAAAGTAAACATAAAGGACACGATGTCTCACATAAAGGGCGACAGAAATCTATATGCTTAACTACTCTTTGCCCAAAATGGACCAGACAATATGAAGTTTCTTATTTTTCCACCACATGGAGGATTTAGCAAATTCAGTGCTGATTTATTTATTTATTTATTTGTGCTGATGAGAACATCTCAAAATGAAGGCTTTACCTCCTTTCCTTCATGTGTTAAGCTGTACGTCTGAATAACTAAGCTGAACACAAGCATGATTAAATGGATGAGGAGTTCCAAGTCTGGGTGATACCAATTTCCTCAGCAATTTATGGGACGTACCCAAGTCAAAGTATGGAAACCAGAGTAGACTGCAAACAGACACCAATACATTTATGAAATTAGCTAAGTGATTTGTTTTTGCCTGACATAGCAAGCATCTAGACTGTCTCTTCTGTTGCAAAGCCACCTTCCATTGGAAAAATACTGCCCTATATTCTCATATGCAGGTCCAGCTATGCAACTTCAAAAACAAAAAAAAAACTTCTGCCATTCTGTCCTGAAAGTACAGCAACTCATACTGGTCATCAGTGACACAGCTCCACTCTGACTGCAGCTATGCAAACAGATCTGCAAACAGCTGGCTCAGGCCTATTAGAGTTGACATGGCACCATTTCTGCTTGGCAGTCCTACTTACCTCTAAATATCCTGGCTTACTAGGCCATTTAGGGACAACCTGTCCTGTTGCCAGGAGGTCTTCATTTATCACCCAGAGGGCTGCCACATGTCAGTAAAATCTGCTGTGGCCTTTTGGGAAAGACTGAAGGTTCATCAGAGCCAGACTTGTTCTGTCAGCTAGTGGATTCTGTTTGCTTAATGTACCTTACACATCATCTACTGAGTAGGGGGAGGAGGCAGCAGCAGCAGCAGAAAGGGAAGGAATGGTGTGCTCCAATGGAACCAGATGTGTTAGTACTGCCATGTGAAAACCAGGAGGTTCTGGTTATTTACAGTGATCCCATTACACTGCACATCTCAACTTTTGTTGTGTATAGCTTTTGACAAGTAGGAACATAAACGTAGCAATAGCTTTTGCATTAGCTAAAGAGAGAAAAAAATAAAGTCTGATTGAGGAAAAAAATCCCCAGTTCAGTATAAACTTGGAAAGAACAAACTCAACCTGGAAACAAAACAAAAACAACAACCCCAGAACAACTGAATCAGCAATTTTTCCAGAGAGGGTCAGGACCTGTATCACTGGGCTAATATAATTTTTAATCAACTCTTGCTATCTCATAAACCAGAATTACTACAGTAGGCTCTAAATCAACATCATAAGAATAATAAGATGGTGCAACAGTGTTAAATTCGCAAAAATACACAGACTACTAAAAATCAGACTGCTAAAATACAACTTCATCTAAAATTAAAATTAGAAATAAAAATTTACCAAAGGAAGATAAAAGCTAAAAAACAAGTCAGTGACAATGGATTTCATGATGAAGAGTTGAATAATTTAATTACACATTTCCTTTAGAAGTTTCTAAACTATTAAATTGGAAGCATTAGTACATTGAATAGCCATAAAGATAATAGCTGCTCAAGATGACAAAAATCCTCTGCATTTGCTCAGTAATGGAGGTATATTTTTAGCATAACTTAAGAAAGCATACAAATAAAAAGTCCTCCAAAGGTTCTCCAAAGAGCAAGATTAACCAACAGTCACGTCTTCAATTTTAAACGAAATTATGTTATTAAGCCATAATAGGGAAATAAATTGTGTATACAGTGATGTTGCTACAATAATCTAATTATGGTAAGAATTGAAGAAATCAACAATACTGAAAATCAGACAGCTGTACAAACTACTGTAGTCCAGCACAAGTTGATGGAGCATTGTAACTACAGGAGCTTGAGTTGTTTGCCCAAAGTTTGCCACCACAATTTAGTAGAGGAAGCAGCTTAAATTACTCAAGAAATATTAGAAAAGGAGAGGGGTAGCATTCAGTGTTACTGCTAGAAAAAGAAAGTAGCACTGTGATGACCAGGAGGAAGGTACTCAGAGCTGGCACGAAGCTGGCATGAAGCTTCCCCTTAAGGCCTGAAGTTCAGCCAATGGATTTGTTTCATTTTAATCCCCAGGAGTCTAGAGTGACAAAAATATACAGAACCTTGATTAACTGTGTTTCAGCAGAGTACTGTTACACAAAAGGAGGGTATCCAATCTTTTACTATACTAATAAGCAGTCAAAAATAAGGAGAATAAAACAGTTGGCTACGAAGGAAGTGAAATTTTAGTTTTGTGGCATACAAGGATGTTTGCATATTTCCAAAGTATATCTGAGCAAATAAATAATTTTCTATAAAGAAATAATAGGGATAAAACTCATCAACAGTAAGAAGTTACATATTAAAATAGCTATTGTTTGCAATTTTATGCTTATCCAAAGAACAGACGTGGAAGCTGAAATGAACGTATGTTCTTTCAAACACAAAATTCAGTGGCTGGCATTATACTACAATTGCTCCAATACAAAGAACTGAGGCATGAAGAGGCAGAAATCAGAATATAAGCAATATGTATTGCTAAAGAATAATTGTCTGTGAAGATGATGAGGCAGTCTTGTATTTTCTGAATAAACCTCCATGTACATATTATGTAAGACTGAAATGTCAGAGATGAGAAAAGGGAGAACAGAAAAAATATATATTTTTAATTCACTTTCCTCTTAGGCATTTTTTCTACACCGTTCACAAGGCATCATGACTAGATAGCTAGATAGTGAAGAAGAAACCATGGAGCAAAAAGTAAGTAAAATAAAAAAAAACAAATCTGAAAAACAAAACTAGTTATGTGCAAAGAAGTATCTAAGTATCTGTACAGCAACAGAAGTACTGAACCAGACTTCTATAGAACTCCTCTACTATAATTCCATCATGTGAGAATTACCATCTTACACTTTCATTATCTATTTTTCCACACACTTCTAATAAAAAATACAGATTTTCTTTAACAACAAAAACAACAAAACGCACACACAAAAACAACAAAAAAACCTAAACACATAATCTAGCAGTAAAACAAATGCGTTACAGAAGAGAGTTGATGCTAATAGTGCTAGTAGTCAGATATGTGACTTGTGACTTCATTAACAGGATATCAAGTACACCTGGAAAGGTCTATGCCTTAAAAAAAAACAAACTGCTGCACTCAAAAACTATATTTCAAACGACTGTATGCTTCCATAGGCTTAGCTAAACTTAAGCATATGTGTCCGTATCAAACAGTGAAATGTCTCCATACCAAAATGAACTATGATGGACTTCTTCTATTCTTAAATATTTGAAAGGGCTAGATAGCTGGATTTTGACTTAGTTACTCCTCCTTCCTCACACTTGTCTAGAGAGGATAATCAGCAGATTCAATTTTTCATACATGAATTTAGAAGTTGCTACCTTTCTATAGTTCAAAATCATTCTTCCAGTAGAAAAGTCTAGCAAATAATTCTGATGAAGAATCAGTTGTTGTGGTTTATATTTAAATTTATACATAAATGGTTCATCTGTGAACATTCGGTGGATCTACTGAGTTCTGAAATAATCTTCTTGTGTTTCAAATACTTCCGAAAAGGCAGTATTGCATTTGTTTCTTCTCAGTGTTTTTTGTGTTTAGTATTTCACAGAGACTACTTTCAGAGATTCAAATCAAGAACTGAGATGAAAATATTTTCATGTGCATCTTC
Source organism: Tragopan temminckii (assembly GCA_028571105.1). NCBI lineage: Eukaryota > Metazoa > Chordata > Aves > Galliformes > Phasianidae > Tragopan > Tragopan temminckii. The sequence continues at coordinate 32,894,169 of JAOWBP010002392.1, read as the reverse complement.
TTAATTTCTAAATTTCAGAGTTCTGTCACTTTTACAGAAAGCACACTGAGTTAGCCTTCTCCTAATTCTTTCTCCACATGCTGTGCTTTTCCAGGCTTTTGTTCCAAATCCACATTTAAAAAAAATAAAAACAATCATGACTAATTTAAAGATTCCTCTGCCAAAACCAAAGGAGCTTAAGGTTAGTGCGTATGAATACAGATTAAAATTGAAAGACTTCCTCAAATGCCATCCCAAGATTTCTTAACTGCATACAACTCACTGAAAACAAAACAAGCAAACAAAAATCAGATCAGATATGAAATGATGATAGAAGTGGTATTCTTGTAAAACTAAAAATAGGTATATTGATTGTTAAGAGGTTTGAGGTTTGGTCCTGAATTACTTCTTATCCTGATGAAATAACACTAAATATTTTTTCTAGTTATGTACCAGTGGGACACCTACCCTGGAACAAAAAAGACAGTGATCTGCAGAATTTTCTGACAATGTTCTGTTTTCTATGGAAAGGCAAATGGAAAATAGTTCCAGTGGTTTGGATTGTTTTTAAAATTCCATTCCTCTAAGGAAAAAAAAAACAAAACCAAGCACAATGTGTTTACTCACAGGCTGAAATCTGAAAGTGTGATTCATTACAGCAGTGCTGCTTTACTCTGACTGGTTTTCACCCCAAAGTACCTGGTGGCAGTCTCAAGATGTGAAAGATAATTTACCAAAGGGATCATAAAACACTTTCAAGAAGAATAATATCTACATATTGCTTTAGAAATAAAGATAAGCTAAAAGAGATCCCTTTAATCCAAGTCACCTTAAAAGTGTAATTTAATCAAGCTAACTAGAAAAAATAAATAGGAGTACGCCTGAAAGAAAAGAGAAAGGATTAGAGAATTCTAACTTCAGAAAGGTGCCAGCCTGCAGTGAATGTGCAATGATTAAAAAGACAAATAACTGGAAGTCTGCACCAGGGAAAAATAAAGAAAAGCACTGAGACTATGAACATGGAAAAAAGAAGTCTGAATTTTATGTTCATGAGCTTGTTAATACTTTTAATCACATACTCTTTATCATATATAATAGAAGTATAATTTGTTTACAAGAGTTAATCTTTATGATTCTGAAATGTATAGAATACAGTATAGATTCTGTGACTACAGCTAAGTTAAGATAACCTGTAAACTTCCTTTTTCACTATTAGTATTTTCTTGTGTGATACAGTATTACCCTTTTTCAGAAAATACACACAGAAGTGACACGAGCAAGAGATTCAGCTTGCTAAGCAGGCAGTATGCACCTAGAAGGACTTCAGGGTTCCTGCTTAGTTGGCTGAGGGCATGTCTGTAGAAGCAGTGAAGTGCAGTCAGGACTGGGCACACATAGGTACGCTGCCTGGCACAAGGACAAAACAAAAGGAGAGTATGGACAACTCACTGAGGTAGAGACTGGACAGTCAGCTCGCACACACATGAGCTTCTTCAGCCCAGCAGCATACCTGATACAACTTCAGAGGTCTAAAATTATTACTTTTGGAAAGTTTCCTTTATCCATTTACAAAAACATTCGCCTATTCAGACCACATTTATAATTTTCCTCCAAGACAGAAACAAGAAACAAAGTGTCCTTCACTGTGACAATTATGCAAACAAATTAACTGGAAGAGCAGGGCTGGCAGAATAGTTGACAGTAGAAATTGAACAAGGACAGAGTTTAATGCCTGTTGTCAAGCCCCTGGCCTGTTAACTCTGTATCATGAAAATTTTCTCTCAGGCAGGCCTAGAACACTATGGCTTTTCCCAGACAGGTGTAAAAGATTTTACTTCACAATTCGTTCACTCAGTTGCATACCTTGGAGCAGGTGGAACTTGTGCTGACTTGCATAACCCTGTCTGTCACCAAAGCTGTCACCATATCTTTCCATTTCAAGTCATGCATTCACAAATATATAAACACTACGTGGATTAGTTGGTCTGACAAAAAGAATCTAGGCTATGTCCTAATGTTGGTTCAAACTACTCAGAGCTAAAAAATATGAAAACCATTAAGATATTTGTTTCAATAGAGTTCTGTGCATTTCAGCTCTTGCAGTTACTCAGTTTTTTATCGTTTTTTTATTCATCTTCCCTGAGAGGTTCAAATTCACAAATATAATCTAACAATAATTAGACCAAGGCACAGGTGAACTACCATAGAAAATTAGCACTGTCATTCCCTCCTTTGTCTTCCATCACTTTACAATGCACAGATTTTAGCTGGGATAAAATAATGCCCATAACACTACTCTTCCTCATTATCCAAATTTGCACATGAAACCTCTAAGCCTTTGAGACAGTGTAAGAGCTTTTTCAAAGATTCAATACTTCATTTTGAGTTGTGGTTTGTCTGTTTTCCATTTACAATTATTATTAAAAGGAAGGAGCTGTTTCTTTCCCAGACATACAATTAGATTAGATTAAAAAGGTCACAAAGACTAACTCTTGTTAGCTAAAAATGAAAAGGAGAACAGCTAACCAGAAGAAAGAGCAAGGAGACTGCCAAGAGCTTCTGGAAAACCAAATACATGCATTGGTTTAAAGCACTCACTGTTTTTAAGACAACCAGCATGCAATTCAGTGTCTGAAAACTCAACTCCAACTACTTAAAGTTCAAAATACTCATCTTTTTCTACTCTCAAAATCAAACAGAAAACCGATGAAAAAAAAACCAACACACTTTTCAGTGCTTTTCACCAATGCTAGAGTAGAAAACATACAGTTTTAGAAATAAGGGGAGAGGAGTTTTCTGCATTTACTTATTCTTCTACAGGAGAAAAGAATTTACAAAGTAAAATAGGATAAAATAAGCATCTCGGTAAAAACAACACTAAGTTTATTGACATTGGTCTGTCTCTTTTTGAAACATATGCTGGTACATGAGATTCAGCAGGTCTCAAGAAGTCATGAGCAGTACTGGAAATAACTCCTCCTACACACCATTCAAAAAAACCCCAAACACCTGGCACAGACAGCTCATTGATGGCAGAGTATTAGCTCAAAGAAGATGAGAACATTATGCATTGCTCTAGGTGATCTGTTGGGATATGATATCTCATAGAAGAACTACATAGAAACACCAGAGTATAAAGAAACAGTTTTGCCTGAAGACATTTCCATTTCACTTCTCTGAGCTGCTATTTGTATGTTATTTCGTATTTCTCCTCAATTTTCAAAACTCTTATCTATTGTACAAAGCAATTAAATGTTCCTACCGATATTAGGATGCTTCAAGAGACGACAGATTCTAGCTTCTCTTTCCAGTTTCTGGTGATCTGCAACAAAGGAAAGCACAATATTTCCTTTTAGTGTAAGTTGAACATAATACAGCCTATTTGCTTTATGAAGAAAAAAAAAGAAGTCTTTAAAAAATACTTCCTTTATTTAGATCCATTAAGAGTTTACACTGTTTGCAATACTGAATCAGTTTACTGCATCTAACCACTTCTTTGATGGACTACCGCAGACATTGTTCCAGTAGAAAAATCAAACTGCCAATATAATGGGAAATATTCATGGTTTGACCTATAATTATCAGGCAATAAACCATGTTATAGCATTAATCAAAATAAAGACAATCCACATCTCTAGTACTATCTTAATTTCTATCTGTTAACTGTTCTAATAATAACTGCTGTACCAGGTACACTGTTCAACACATGGCAATCACCCCAATAGCATGCCAGCATTCCTGCAACAACACTTCTTCACTGCAATGCAATTCGTTAGTTATTGGAAATTTCTGTAGAAAGTTGTTTGTTCATTAACCTGAAAATATACTGAACACTTATGTCCATCATCTCTTGGTCCCTCCAACCCTTCTGCCATTCGATCCTATGCAGCCTTTGAGTAGAAGCAATAGGCTGTAGGCTTGAACTTTCCTCATATGCCACCATTGCCTAATAACAGTAAGAGACAATATACTACTGTTTATGTTTAGCTTCATTTTGATTAAATTGTTGGCCCTGCCTTCCCACCAGGTGCTCAACCACAGGTTCAGGCCATGTCTTAGCATTTCCACTACAGGTTAACAGAGTAATACAGTACTTGCTTTATACAATAAATGAGAGCTTGGAAGGTGTGTAATTGTTTATACTGGAAACATATGGAGGTTTTTGGGTGTATTACAATATCTAGTGTCAGACAGTAAAGATCAAACACATGCAGACGAATCTATAGTTTGTAACATAACCTAATATACAAAAAAGTTTCTTTGGGCAATGAGGATAGAGAATTTTGAAAGAATGACAGACTACAGTGGAACTACTGATCAGAACTTGATCACCTGAGTATGAACTGCTAACCTGAAATAATTTAAGTGTGATATGAGAAAATATTTCATTTTAGTATTTGTACCCGTACAAGGAAAATCCCTTCTACGCCCATAATATCAGCGTTACATATGAAGACACAATCCTTGTTTTCAAACTGCTAAGTGCAGTAAACACATAATGCTTTCTAATTCTGATTCATTTTTGTATCTTATTGACATTGGTTCATTTTGTCACCTTCTTTAATGGCACAATCCAAAACCGACACACACAGCAGAATTGAAAAAAGACTGACGCCGTATGTTAGGGTCTTACATATAAGTGTTTGGCAGGACCAATTCAGATATTTATTTCCTTATTTTGTCATCAGCAACAGCCTCTCTAGATCCCAGCCAAATGTAACTCAGGTAATAAAATACAAAATTTGAATATAATTAAACTAGTCAGCTACTGCCTACTACTTAGTCCTGTAATATCAACAGATTTCTCATTTTCAGCACCATAGTTTCTATGGAAGCTCAGAATAGTAAGAATTTATCAAGAGGCAGAAAAACAGCTTAGAGCCAATTTCATGACATTAGCTAAAAATAGTAGGTTGCTCTGAAAGTATTGCCTCCTATTTATTTCTATGAAAACTACAATAGGTACAAAGAACACAATAACATTATTTGACAGAGCAAACTCTCAGCTACAAAACACTATTTTTTCAACATAGGTCACCACCATAGCTACGCATTTTTGCCAGCAATGAACAAAAGCCTGCACACTACGCTCATAAAAATCTGCAGCAATGGAGGTGATCCACTGCCCCTGACACCACCCACCACCTCACTGTGCCCACATCTACTGTTCGGTCTCCATAAACATTCAGCAAGTGCCAATGAATGTCAGTGGATGCAATGTTTTCCACATGGAGGAATTCAATGACACACCTTTGTTTTAAATACACTTCCATGTCAGGCTGCCCCTCTGCTGCCATCTGTCACACAACAACAAAATGTAATGGAATACTGGTTGGAAGGTTCAGCCTCTGCTGCCATACCATCAACATCCACCTCTGATGTCACGATCCAACATAATGAAATAAGAGCACACTTTCAGAGCAGCCCTCATAATTCTTCAAAATCAGAGGAGAAATAAACTGTAAAATGTTCCTGGCGATGAGTCTGTATTGCTATCATTTTAACTAACACCAATTTGATATCTAAGTATGTTATACTGACCAATCCTTCATGAGAGCTCAAACTTCAGATGTCATGTAAGTAATCCGGGTTATGCTATCTCTGCAATCTGAACTATCTGCACTACATTTGAGAGTGCTCCTAACAACCGAAAGGGGAAATTCTTAACTTTTCTTCCTCCCCAGTAAGTTCTGAGTTGAGTAACTAGCATTCAAGGAATAAGAAAGCTTAATCTACAACAGAACATTAGGCATCAAAATACTACAGCACGAATGAAAAAATTATCTGTTTTTTTTTGTTTTGTTTTGTTTTGTTTTTAAACCAACTCTTAAAGATCTACAATGGTATCTGTTCTTTCTCAAATTACCAACAGTGTTATTAAGTTATCTTTCAAAGTAATTACATCATAGTCCCTCTGATACCAGTCTGACATTGGAGTCTCCTGGATAAGAGTTAAATAAGGTTCAGGAAAAAAACACTATAAAAGCCCCTCTCCTGGGGTGGCTACATTCCACAGTGCAATCCTGAAATCCTCCTCTTAGCTGGTGCTCTACTCATAAATTGGCTTGGCACTCTCCCCTTTCTAGTCATAATTTTTCCTGCTCAAGCTCAATTACAGAACCATAAAACATCTTGAGTTGCAAGGGACTCACAGGGACCACCATGTCCAATCCCTGGCTCCACACAGGACCACCCAAAATCCAAACCCCATGTCTGAGAATGCTGTCCAAAGGCTCCTTGAACTCTGGCAGCTCAGGGCCATGACCACTGCCCTGGTGAGTCTGTTCCATGCCCACTGGTGCAGAACCTTTTCCTAACCCCTGCCTGCCCCTCCCCTGACACAGCTCCGTGCTGATCCCTCTGGCCCTGTCACTGTCCTCAGCGAGCAGAGTTTGTCTCCCCTCAGCCTCCTCTGCTCTCGGCCAAGGAAACCCAGGACCTCAGCTTTCCTCATAGGCTTTGCCCCCTAGATCCTTCACAATCCTAAAGTTTTCCTTCCTCAATCAACTGAGGGCTGACAGGAAGACTTGCAGGCATGTTTAACAAATGAGCAGTTACTGGGCTGTGTGGAAAGCATGCTTACAGCTACTGCTCTACTCCTTCAAATCAAGCATTAGGGGCTACAACTTTTAGATAATTTAATATAAATATAGATGCAGGGCAGGACCTCCCAGAGTGAGAAAGCCAAACTCACAGAATAGCTACACAGATGGTTCTGCCAGCACAGCTGAGACAGGACGGTACAGTGCAACAGCAAAGGAGGCTGGTGGCCTGTGTTACTGCCAAAAAACTGTCTTATGAAATTGCAACTTTACTTTCCTAAAGAGTGCTCTGTCTTCAGACTACCCACTGCAGAAGTGCTGCTCTACACGCAGCTTGTTAGGCAGGACGCACAAACTCAGGACGAGATGAGCAGCAGCAGTAGGGCAGTTGGGAGCAGCAGGTACTTAACTGTGTGCAGCAGTGATCCTGAACATTTATT
>JAOWBP010002392.1:32842322-32887108 GCA_028571105.1 Tragopan temminckii | reverse complement strand
AACATTTATTGAGGAGCGGGATGTCAAAAGCTCCCCTCTGCAAGAAGTGTCTCATGTGAAACATCAACAACCCCTGCAGAAAATGCATAAACTGTGGTAGGAGTAGTGATAAAAATCTAACTGAAGATGCAGCAGGCATCTCACAGCAGAGAGGTGCTTGGCAGACAATGCTGGGTCTGAAGCATTCAGAACCAGCTCCTTAAAGATAACTTCACACAAATCTCAGTGAAGTGAGACTGACAGGCCTATTTTACTTGCATTTGGAAAGCAAACTATCAAATCATATCAAATAATAATATAAGAGATAATACTAAAACTGGTCTCCTGACAGATCTTGACAACTTAATTCCAGGTAATTGTTTTCAACCTAGTGAACACTTCTTTTTTGGTGAATCACTTCAACCAACCATTTAAGGCATTCTTAATAAAGACATCAGTAACCACATCTAATTATGTCAAGAGACAGGTCAATGACAAACAGCAATTAATTTTAGTCCTGTAAAATTACAGCTATTCAGTACTGCAACCAACTTTAATTTAGGCCTAACAGTCCAAAGAATGCTTCAAGAAGGAGGAAGGAGGCTGTCAGTATCCACTAATCTTCTTACATTACAAACAAGCAAATATGTATTTGTGATAGTAGCACCACTATGCAAACTAGTGCAGAAGAGATATGATGAGAGAAATGCCAAAGCACTGTTTCAAGGGGAACAGAGTATTAGTTTTCAAACACACTGGCTGGGCAACTCACGCAACAAAGAAACTGAAACATAAAGGGTAACAGAATGTAAAAGGACAAAACTATTTGTAACAATACTCAGATTGCTCCAACACATAATTTTCACAGAATATCACAGAACCATTCTATGGTTTAGATTGGAAGGGACTCTTAAGATCATCTAGTTCCAACCCCCCTAGTCCAGTCTGCTCAAAGCCCCATCCAGACTGGCCTTGAATGCTTCCAGGGAGGGGACATTCACAACCTCACTGGGCAGCCTGTACCAGCATCTCACCACCCTCACAGTAAATAATTTCTTCCTAATATCTAGTCTAAACCTACCCTCTTCCAGTTAAAAACTATTTCCCTCATCCTTTTGCTACCTACCCTTATAAAAAGTCCCTCCCCAGCTTTCCTGTAGGCCCCCTTCAGGTATTGAAAGACTGCTGTACAGTTGTCTCCTTGGAGCCTTCTCTTCCCTGGGCTGAAGAGCCCCAGCTCTCTCAGTCTGTCCTCACAGGGAAGGTGCTCCAGCCCTCTGATCATCTCTGTGGCCCTCCTCTGGACCTGCTCCAACAACTCTATGTCCTTCTTGTGTTGAAGGCTCCAGATCTGGACGCAGTACTATAGGTGGGATCTCACAAGAGTAGAGGAGAGGAACAGAATCACCTCCCTCCTTCTGCTGGTCACACATCTCTTGATGCAACCCAGGATATGGTTGGCCTTCTGGGATGCAAATGCACACTACCGGTTCATGTTGAATCTTTCATCAATCAATACTCCCAAATTCTTCTCTTCAGGGCTGCTCTCAAGCCATTCTCTACCTAACCTGCATCTGTGCTTGAGATTGCCCCGACCCAGATGCAGGACCGTGCACACGGTCTTGCTGAACTTCATGAGGTTGGCAAGGGCCCACCCCTCAAGCAAAGTCCCTCTGGATGGCATCCCTTCCCTCTAGCATCTCAACGGCACCACTCAGCCTGGTATGATCTGCAAACTCGCTGAGGGTGCACTCGATCCCAATGTCCATGTCAAATACAAAGATGTTAAATAACACTGGTCCCAACACCAATCCCTGAGGAATGCCACCTTTCTCCAGTCTCCACTTGGACGCTGAGCTGTTGACCACTACTCTCTGAGTGCAACCATCTAGCCTTATCCTTATCTAGCAGGTGGTCAATCCATCAAATCCAATTTGGTGACCAGGATGTCATGCAGGACAGTGTCAAATGCTTTGCACAAGTTCAGGTAGATGACGTCAATCGCTCTTCCTTTATCCACTGCTGCTGCAACTCCATCATAAAAGGCCATCAAGCACCAAGTTTGTCAGGCACAACTTGCCCTTGGTGAAGCCATGTTGGCTACCATCAATCACCTCATCTTTATTTTTCATGTGCCTTCATAGGGCCTTTAGAATGATCTGCACCACAATCTTGCCAGGCAAAGAGGTAAGGCTGACTGGTCTGTAATTCCCTGGATCTTCTTTTTTCCCTTCTTGAAAATGGGGGATATGTTTCCCCTTTTCCAATCAGTGAGAACTTCAGCAGACTGCCATGACCTTTCAAATATGATCGATAGCAGTTTGGTAACTTCAATCATCAGTTCCCTCAGAACCCATGGATGGATCTCATTGGGTCCCATAGACCCGTGCACCTTCAGGTTCTTTGGATGGTCTTGAACCTGACGTTCACTTCCAGCAGGTTGATCTGCCTTCTCCAAGTTCTTACCATCGCTTTCTGCATCTTGGGCAGTATGGCTAGAGACCTTGCTGGTGAAGTCTGAGGCAAAGAAGTCATTGAGCAATTCGGCCTTCTCATATCCCCTGTGATTAGGTCTCCAGTTTCCTTCCACATCCTTCCTGACCTTTTTATCACTGATATACCTGTAGAATTTCTTCTTGTTCCCTGTGATGTCCCTGGTTAGATTTAATTCTGTCTGGGTTTTAGCTTTCCTAACCTGATCCCTGGCTGCTCGGACAACTTCTTCGTAGTCCTCCAGGGTAACCCATTCCTGCTTCTAAACTCCTTATAGACTTTCTTTTTGTGACGAAGTAAGTCCATGATTCTCCATGTTGATCCACGGAGGCCTCCTGGCATTCTTGCCTGCCTTCCTTTTTCTCAGGATGCACGCTTCTGGGCTTGGAGGAGGTGGTCCTTGAATATCAACCAGCTTTCTTGGGCCCCTTTTCCCTCCAGGGCTTTCTCCCATGTCACCCTGCCAAGCAATTCCCTGAAGAGTTCAGCATTTGATCTTCTACAGTCCAGAGAAGCAAGCTTGCTGCGCACCCTCTTTGACACCTAGAGGATTTTGAACTCGTCCTTGAGATTCACATTACTCACCAGTCCCTCCATAGCACCCTTTCTTATGGATTCCTGTACTATTTGGCAGAGGAAGTTATCATCAACACATTCCAGGAACCTCTTTGGTTTCTGCTGCAGTTGTCCCTCCAACAGATATTAGGGTGGTTGAAGTTTCCCATGAGGAGCATGTGAATGTGAAGTTGCTCCTATCTGTTTATAGAGGGCCTCATTCACTCAGTCTTCCTGATCATGCAGCCTGTAGCAGACTCCCACTACAATTTCTCCTTCCCTTGCCTTCTCTTTAACCCTAATCCATAAGCTGTCAGCAGCATTTTGTGTGGTGGCTTTTCATTAATCAAGTGGGACTCTAAAACAGAACCATCAAGTGTAAGACTAAAAAGATGAGAGAAATTGTATTTGCCAGGGATGCTTAAGAAATATCAAAATAACCCAAACATGGCTGTCATGAGCTCTTTAAAAAATGCAAAAGTAGCAAAAAAAAGGAAATATGACATGAATAAAAAATATAAAACTGACTATAAAAGCACGTTGTTTACCATTCTCTGAAAGTGAAGGAGACTTCCAAAGTCAAATACTAATAAAGTAGTCATTCAGTAGGAAGATCAAGGCAAACTCTGGCTTCTAATGCTCTAGCAATTCTCTCTATAATAAAAAGAAAAAATCAGCTGCAATGAAAAAATGTTGGCCTCTCCTATTAGAATTATTTCTTAAAAATATAGAAATACAGTAAAAATTCTTGCTCAGAGAAATGCTAACTTCTCGGTTTCTGCATTGCAAATCTAACTTGATATGTTGAGAGGAAAAATGATCAGTTTTTTAGAAAAATAAATGCTATCCTGTAATACAAATTAACTGAACCAGAGAAATACACTTTGAAAACAGAGAAGCATGCAGCTTAAGAATGCTTAAATATAAATTATTTAGGAAGGAGTTCCTCTGTACATTTCCTCCCCAGCATGCTATTTTAATAGTTTTTTTCTATTTAATAAATAGATAAAACATAAAAAGCTACCAGCTTTAATTCCAATTATATCAATGAAAACGTCATTTTTAATACAATATTCTTTCTAAAAAGTTTCCAACATTTTTTGAAGCCCAACATAAAAGTACAGCAAAATTCAGCTTATTTCCTCTACAATAATGTCACACTAATAAATACAGTATGTGAACATTTAAAACATTTACTATGACTCTACTACACAAATTTCCTAAAATACTAGCTTTGAAAATTAACATTTAAAAATATATTAAAATTGAAATGTGATACTTTAAGCCTTAAATAAAACTATCTTGAGCCACAACAATTGCATGTCAAGGTCAACTCTGAAACTGGTAAGAACGGACAAGCTTAGAAAAATTTGTTAAGGATAGCATCAATAAATTTTAGAGTTAAAATGCTCAAGCCTTATTTCTAGTTAGATACACATATTTAAGAGAACAATGATAACAGATTTAAAACAAAATATAAAAAACAAATTCTTTCTTTAAAATAGCACTTAAAGTTTACTTTTTTTTTTTTTAATTGGAGGAAAAAACGTGAAAGGGAACTTCATTATTTTTTTCTATCGTTTATACTTCCCAATATTTTCATGTCAACTTTAACAGTAAGAACAATTGAATCAATTCCACATGCTAACAATTTTTATACTCTTGTACTAGCATAAGCTTGCAATGCTGAGAAAAAAGCAGTTTTTTGCCCAGAGGTGTAGTTCTTGAGTCATCACTTGCCAACTAAACCATCATAATTCTCTGTGAAGCCTCAAAGCCTACACCAGTTTCAAGGGAAAAACTGTCAGCTTAACCTTCTTTCTAATCTTGTTTTGTTAATTTAAAAAAAAAATCAAATTGTAATTCTAAATTTCTTAAGTTCAAAACACAAAAAGATTTTAAAACTTTGCATGAGCTAAGAGCTCTGCTAGCTCAGAGCTCTTCTATAAACTTTAGCTCTTCCAAGGTTATATGCAAAGATTTTTAAATTCAGTTCCAGCAGGTTTGAAACCCAAGTACACGTATACACCATTACAGTGTCTTACTGCTCATCAGCTTCGGATGTAACTTAACAGTAGGCTGACCAATTGCAATCCCATATAGAGCAGAAAGGGAGATGATCTGAAATACAAAGTAAATCAAGTTTGCTTTAGGTGAAAGGTGGAAATACAACCACCGCCTCAACAAAAAGAAACACAAGAGACTACTGGTCATTTGGCATAAGATGTTCAATCTCTAGTCTCACACCAGCACTACTTTAAAACATTGTTCTGCACCCTCTCAAAGTACATTTACAGAATGAGTTCACATAGCTAGAAAGTGGGGAGGTGTTTGTCTTCTACAAAGTGTCAAATAGATTCTCTCAACTCTTCACGAACAACACAGATGCAATAAAAGCAATTACTTCTCTGACTTTTTAAATGTTTCTTTGCTACTAGTTGCTATACCACAGCTTCTGAACTGACACTGTATGTGATAAATTTCTCACATACACTAAAAATTTTCATTGGTCATTTAACTAAAAAAATGCATCTGATTAGTATATTCTTTTTTGTAGGTCATGACTGTTAAACTACAGCTGAGAGCATGCTGAATCCACAGAGAGCAGGCAGGTACTGCCCGGGTAAAGAAGCCTGGAGCGTAACTCACAGCACTCATGCTGAACTTTATACAAATGTTCTTCCTGCACCAGTGGATGGATAGTAAATTAAACAAGAATAAGAAAACAAACAAACAAATAAACAAAACAAATAAACAGGATAAAATGTATTATGTGAAACAAAACTCTCAAAGCATAAGCCAGAGCAATTAACTGAAAATAAATTGAAGTCCATACCCACAAGATTCTGACTCCCACTGATGTCACCAAGATTTTACTATCAATTGCCTTTTCAAGAAATTAAAACAACCAAATTGTAGTTGAGTATGTGTTCATCTAGTGAAAAACTCTGAAGTAAAAGCCACAGAATAACAGACTCCTTGTATTTATTCAATGACATAAATTATTCTTGCCTACTGAATTTCATATTGCTAACTCTGATATTTCAATTAGTACTATTTTCTGAAGAAAAAAAAAAAGTACTCTTCCTTTATAAACTAATACGATTTCTTTGATACAAATTTCACATTGTATGGCCTGTCAACTAAAATCAACAGTGAATGCAGGCATTAATCACACTTTCAGCTTGCACATCAAAGCAAGGACAGGTCCTGCTTTGTAGATGCACAAAGTGCTCCAAGCCACTGTAGCTGTGCACACGCAAACTGTTTCAGGCTGTGCAGCAAAACATAAGGAAAATTCACGAAATGGTCATGTTCTAGTGAAAGGATTTCTGACATTACACACTGTGCTGTGGCAGGATTAACATTCACCTCTTATTTACAGATTTAATAGTGTGCTCTAATGACAAATATTATAGCCAAGTTTTGCTAGGTATGAACACTGGGTGAACTGCTACTGCATGTTTTAATAACAGTAACAGGATTTATTAATAAATCAATCTAGATCTTCTCATAAATTACACCTTACTCAGATATGCACTAGAATATCAGAAAGTTACATTCTTACTATGAATGACTGTTACAATATTTACAGATTTTTCACTCCAAACTTAACTTGAATATTGACCAGTGCTGGTTAGGTGAGGCCTGGTGTCATGTACACGATACTAATAAGCTGCATTTACTTCATTTCGCTGCTTTTATCAAAACAGTAGCAATGCAACATGAATGGAGACACCTCCCCACCGTGCACATTGTGTCATGAGACAGCAGAAAGAGTTCCTTGAGTCCAGGAGTTAAGTGGATACTGAGATCCAGGAGATGACAGCTGCACTTCCACAGAAATAAACAAATCCTCAGAGTTGGTAGAGAGGTATCCAAAACTGTCTGAGTAAGTCTGAAGCATGTTAATTTTTTGGGGTGGAATCAAATACAAGTTTAATCCTGTAGGGTACCCAAGAAGAAGAATTTTCAAGTCTGCATGTTTCTTCTACATGTTTCCTGCGTTCCTCTCCTTCTCTACTGAATATATTTACAAGTATTTCTAACTGTGAATGCTGTACATAAATATCTATTTCTGCTGTGGTGTTTTCAACCACGTTTCAATTACAGTTGATCTGAAGGTGAATGTCAAAGGGGAGGTCAAACTGAAACACTAGAAGCCCTCCATCTCCCAAATATCTGAAGCATAAGGTGCGCCACTTCCCTGAGAGTTGAAGGAGTGTCCTGTCACAATCAGTATAACTAAGAAACTGTCTACCAGACAGCAACTCCCAAAGAATCTTAAGAAAGATTTTGACAGTGACTGACATAAAACATTTACACTACAACACCACTGCAGAAAACTCTGTTAAAAATAATAATAATAATAATTCCTTGAAAACGAAATTCAAGACACTTAAAAACAACTAATTTCTCTCACTTTAATAGTACTGTCAGAATGAAAAGGGAAAAAAGATTGTCACTAACAGACAGAAAAGTCTTTGTGCTTAACATATAAAAGAGAAATACATAAGAATAGATTTCTATACTTACTTCCTTTGCTCTCACTTGTCTTCCTTTGCACTTTTTTCTCCCCTGTACTGAGTGGATATACCATTATTCCATGTGAGTTTTCTCACAAAGTTCACTCAGTATTTCCTAGGAAGGTCGGTACAAGCTACTTCTTAGCTAGTACAGTACAGTGCATTTTTCAGATTTGGATGTTTTTCTTTAGACAGCTAAATGAAGAGCAAACAAGGTGCCCTACGTCCCAAGAGACCCTCTTCAGATTGCACTGCAGCATATCTTAAAGCCTACCACAAAACCTCTTAGACCTGTAACAGTCTTCCATGGAAATCAGAAGAAAAACACAACAATTCTGGCATTTGAATGCACTAGAACGTTACTGTACGTTGTTTCTTGTACTGGCATTATTTTAATAAAAATGATTTCATTTTGCTCACTCTTCTTCACAAAAAAAAAGATCCTATTAAAGAAAACCATATGATGCATTAAACTCTCCACCACCTTAGGTCTTTCTGTTTTTCTATGAATTTAAAATACAAGTTTCCTGTTTAAAACTACAATCTTCAACAGAACTACAAAACATTTACCCAGTCCTATATTTTGCTGAAGAAAAGAGATAGGTAAAATCTTGGAATGTATAAATCAGTGTAGTTCCATTCTCAGAGAAAGTAAATTAGCTTACCTTAAGCCATGAAGAATCAGAAGATACCAACCAAGATCTCTCAAGGAAAACACCTACTTAATGCTAAGTGAACGACTGTGTGAAACAACAGTGATAACTCCAGCTTCTTTAATACCAGACAAGGAGAAACTGGGGAAATAAAACAAGGGGATCTCATGACACTTAGAATTTTGATGTACACAGAAACACTATCACAGTTAGCCACTTAGGTAGCTAACTGAAGGAACAGGCCTTTCTTTGCAAACAACTTCTTTTGTCAGATTGGAAAGTAATGAAAGCATGAAGTTTTAAATAAGAGAAACCATGCTGGGAGCAGAAATCAAAATCAAGTACTTTAGTAATCAAGCAAGAGGCCTAACTGGAGAACTGCTCTCTCCTCTCTTTGCCCTTTTCCCTTCAAACAGATTCCCTTGATTAGTTATTCCAGAGCACTTTCACTTAACAGGATATACAAGTAGCTTTTCCCTTCTGAACCTTGACAGCTACAACATTCTCTTAAAAAATGGGTCACTTCAGACTGGGCTTTGTACCAGTAAGATGTAAACAACACCCTTTACCTCAATTGTGATTTTACAGGAAGATGGTAATGTCTATTCAGGTGGGTTGGACTAGACTACCTCCAGGTATCCTTTTCAACCCTTAGCCATTCTGTGGTTCTGTACTTCTTCCCCATTTGGGAGAGAAGAGCAGGCGTGCCAGGGAATCTTGTTTGTTTCTCAGTAGACAGAGATGCCTCTCCATGTTTTGCAGGATAACTAACTTAATCTAGCATCCAGCCATTACCAGAAGAAACAGTCCCACCGTAGCTGGCATATGTTCCTTCTCTCATCTCTTGTGCCAGCCCAGGTGCTTACCTGCCCTCCTGCCAAGCTGGCTCAGATAACTCTGCTGGCAAAAAGCAGTTCAGTTCTGGGAGTTACTTACAGTGGGGAGGAGCTGAGTACAAGCATATGGAGTTTTCAACACAGCTAACTACTATCTAGCTCTTGGGAGCAAGCTCGGAGGTTTGCCTCATAACTCTATATCCCTGGGCTGAGTAACCCACTGGGGGGCAGCACTGGAAACCCACCGCTGGATTCTGTGTTGCTTAGCTGCTAGCCAGCTTCTTGCTTCAGCTGTGGATATTTCAGCTTTTTTTTTTTTTTTTTTTTTTTTTTTTTTTTTTTTTTTTGACACAATCATAGAATGGCCTTGGTTGAAAAGGACCTCAAAGTAGCATCTAGTGGGCAGGGTCACCAGCCGCTAGACCAGGCTGCCCAGAGCCACATCCAGCCTGGCCTTGAATGCCACCAGGGATGGGGCATCCACAAACTCCTTGGGCAATCTGTTCCAGTGCTTCACCACCCTCTGTGTGAAAAACTTCCTCCTAATATCTAACCTAAACCTCCCCTGTCCCAGTTTAAAACTATTCCCCTTTGTCCTGTCACTACCAACCCATGTAAACAGTTGTTCCTCCTCCTGTTTACACACTTCCTTCAAGTACTGGAAGGCCACAATGAGGTCCTTCTGGAGCCTTCTCTTCTCCAAGCTAAACAAGCCCAGTTCCCTCAACCTCTCTCTGTAGGAGAGGTGCTCCAGCCCTCTGATCATCAGTGTACATTGACAGTCATGGGAGAATAGCTATGAAGGACTAGCATACATCCTGAGGCCCGAACATCCATGTGTGTAGACTTCTAGGCCAAAAAATGAGAACAACAACAAAAAAAAAGTACAGAAAAGAAATAGGTGCATTAAACACAGCATTGTCAGGGAGTAAAGAGCTGTGAGCCTCCCACTGCATTCAGCATTGGTGTGGCAATACATGAGTACTGTGTGCAGTTCTATTCTTCACATTATAAAAAGGGTGTTAAGCCTTGTGGTGCCAAGGGAGGCTCAGACCAGATATTTAGAAAAATTTCTTTACAGTGAGGGTGGTCAAAAAATGGAACAGTTTTCCAAGCGAGGCAGCTGATGCCCTATGCCCGTCATCTGGACAATGCCCTCCGTTATACGCTTTAACATTTGGTTAGCCCTGAAAGTGGTCGGGCATTTAGACTTATTCTCGCTTAACTACAGAAGAGTCAAAGAAAGCATGTATTTCAGCACTATAAAAATACTGTCAAATACAATGCCTGAAACAGCAGCCATTAACAGAAAGATTATTCTTCTCTGGCAGTTATACAAACCAATCAACTCTTTCTAACTCAGTGGCGAAAGATCCAGGTTAATGAAGTAATACAATTTCCCCTAACACCACCTTGACTTGGTCACCTTCTCCAACAATACAGAGTACAATAAAATATTCTAGGTACTGTGAAATGTAAATATTTGTGGTTTAAATGTATACCATGTAATAGGAATGGTGTTGCAACAGTGCCTTGCTTTAAGTCCAGGAATGTGGTTTATACACAGTTTAAATGCACCAAATACATTTTTTTTAATCTCTTCGAGGAAGTATTTTAGGCTCTGGAAACAGTCCAGTTCTATTTCTTAGAACTGATCATTTATCTAAGATGAAGTCAGTAGTGGGGACCAACAATACTGCCAAGTTCCTGAGTTGGTTCTTATTAAAGATAATTTTATAATACTTTGCACGTTTAACATTTTGCAAGTCATTTCCAGCCTATTATAAAAAAACAACCCATGCTTATAGCAGTACATCACGCAGACCTTTAAATTTTGCATTACTGAGTGTATGCTACCTTCGTAGAGAAGGTAAATGCTAAGGAATACAGTCTTTCCGTTCCCAAAAGCACTACTTCTAACTGAATGCCTTTGCATTCACTGCCTGCTCTTGAGGAAACTTGAAACAGCCTTTACTTACCGTCTTCCTAGTATTTTTAACTAAGAAAGTGTGACATTGTTATAATAGATGATTTCAGACACTAAGAGTACTGAACTGATTCACCCCTCCTAACGTTTCCTGACAGAAGCACATAGCAGGTGTTCACTGTTATAAGGACATCTTTTCCATGGATACCCAAGTCCATAATGGATAAGAGCATACAGTAACAACAGCAGAGACAAATCATTGCCATTGGTGAAAAGCATCAGCAAACCAGAAATTAGGCCACAGAAAATGCCTCCAGTTATTTCTGTGGCTATGTTCATATACCAATCAGGCTTCTAAATATCAAGGAAAAACCAAACATATTAACCCAAGATGCTTTGTAAAAAAAACAAAAGCCATACCTGTTGATTTTCACAATTCTACCTCAGGGCATAAGGAAAACAAAAGGCACATTTGTACTCAGCTGTGAAGGCTGCCAACAATAGCAGTTTTCAGTTGTCTAATGTTCCTGTAGGGCTTTCTTCCACTTCCCACCCACTCTCTTTTTTAATATTTTAGCGTTCCTAGCGTGTGCAAATTTGATAGATAGTCGGATTTCATTTCTACCTATAAAGCATGGACTACGTAGACAGATGGCAAGTGTTTCCAGGGCATTTTATCAAGATATTTGTCAAAGAGATTGATGCTAAAGTATGACACAAAAAAAGTGCAGGGTATTCCTTTGTTTCTTCTGATTTCAGTACCACTGTTAACACTGAGGAGCATAAGACTTTCTTTAAACCAAGACCTCAAAAGGGGTTGAGAGAACATGTAGCATTAATAAAAAAGCACTTAGCCAAAAGATGTCACTTTATTAATACACAATTTGTTTTAAAAAAGAGGCCAAAGAAAAGGATGTCAAGTCAGAGTGGATTCTACTTAACTGCCTGAAATCTTTAAACTCTTCTTAAAAGCAAGCACTCACATGGTGCTGACTTCAAGCGAATAAATCCTAATGATTTTTTTCCCCTTCTAAATTTACAGTAAATTAGGATATAAACAGCCAGCTGGCAACCCACTCACTCCTCTCCTTCCAAGAGAAGAAATGTAGAAACACAAGTAGAGTATCAGAAGAAGTTTGAGAAAACTGTATTGTCCCATCAAGTCATCCTGGCAGAAATGAAAATAACTTGTAACAACAGTCCATAGACATAGTCCATGTTTTTCTTTATATGTATTTTGCCTCTTTCTGAGTTAAACACTCTCATCAGTATGAGGAAGTAAGCCTCCATATTTTATTTTTATAAAAATAATATATATAAAAAGTGTATATTATATTAAACTGCATCCACTGAAATCAAGTGACATGCTATATGACAATGTAAAAAGAAAGGCACTAAATACAGGTTGATCACCTAGATACCTACAGTTGCTTGTCAACCAATATTCACCTGACATTTAACCCTTCTTAGAGTGTTTCATCACCTCTGTATCACCTCTTTTATTCTAATCTGTTTGGGTCTGCATCTTCTACCACCTCCCTAACACATCTTCATGGAAGACCTACATTTGCCTTAAGAGGGAAACATGAATACACCTACCAACCAAAATCTTCCTCCTACTATCTTTCTGAACAGCTTATGTATAAGATGACTGGAATTTCAGGCATCAACCCCACAGGTTAACAAGCACTAAAATACGTGCTTGCCCTCAAGTACTTTGCTGTAGAGGGATGTGTTCTTTCAAGTACACATACTTGAAAGCCTTGCTAAACTCCAGCCCTACAGAGCTAACCTTAGAAAGGAATACTGCAACTCATCAACTCTAAGAGCATTTATAAATTCTGAACAGATAGATGACTAAAATTTTGATGGCATCCTCATACACATACCTTCGGTTTTGATACTATTTCTAATAGTAGAATACTGAGCAGTGAATCCCAATTTTCCCACATCTGCAACTTGGAATATTTTGCTGTTTTTACTATTAAGTACTGCTTATAGTTAATTCTCAAGCTCCTAAGCATACCTGCAACAACATTTCAAAGTGAGATAGCATTGTGAATCTTCATGTACATAAGCCAGTTTTACGGCTACAGTTACAGGAAGCATAGCTAACTCTAAATATTCTAGTTTAGTTTAGTATGTGAGGGTAACTTAGTTTAGATTTTGCAATGCAAATAAATATTTTTCTGTTCCGCAGACCCCAACTCTAAGCAGTGGCTCAAAAGCTTGCTTTAAAGCAAGAGAAATCATAATGCAGCAAATCTCAGAAAATATTGTTTTTGTCACTGGATTGCTAAAGGAAAGTAAGTTCTGATGTGCAGTAACTCTTAGTACTTCTTCTAGAAAAAAATATTCGAAAAATTTTTAATCTGAGGGAAGGAAATCTAGTTTTTTTTGGTTTTGTTTTGTTTTTTTTTTTTTTAATGGTTCCGCACTCTTGAGAAGAGAGGAGGGAAAAGGAGACCAAAGAATTGTCGATTTGTCTGTTTTAGGGATAAGAACAATGCAGTATGTTACTACTGAGTAATCACCCAACTGACTCAAAATGCTGTGGCTTTCTGGATTTTATACAGAAATGAGATGTGAACATTAATTTGGCATTGAGAAATCCACTGAAAAGGCTGTTCTTATGCATTACTTCATTCTGACAAAGAAAAGGTAGGAAAAAACACTATGGTTATCATACTCATGTTAACAGTTTTATTTATTTTCAACCTAACATCCTGCTCAAACATACTGCTGATGTTCTACAATAGTAAGATAACTCACATTTTAAGTATCATACAAATATGTAAAATATTGTAGCATTTTACTGGACTGACTTCATCACTGCTGAGAAAAGTACCTGGAATGATTGATCACAAAGAAGAAAAAACTTGCCCAAAAAAGTGAAGCATCACTATACAGACTTTAAGATATGAGCACTGATCTGAAATTAATACCTATTTTGTTAGTCCACAACATCAGAGGCAGCTGGTGGTATGGCAGTAGAGGTTGAACTTTCCCACCAATATTGTTACATGTTGCTGTGTGATAGATGATATCTGACATGG
Organism: Tragopan temminckii; assembly: GCA_028571105.1. Taxonomy (NCBI): domain Eukaryota; kingdom Metazoa; phylum Chordata; class Aves; order Galliformes; family Phasianidae; genus Tragopan; species Tragopan temminckii. The sequence continues at coordinate 32,873,083 of JAOWBP010002392.1, read as the reverse complement.
AAGTGTGTATGAATCAAAGGTGCGTCACTGAATTCTTCCATGCAGAAAAAATGGCATTACATTGGTATTCATCAATGCTTGAGGAACATTTATGAAGATCAAACAGTAGATGTGAGCACAGGGAGGTGGTGGGTGGTGCATTTCAGCAGTGGCAACAGCAACATGAAAAACAAGCCACGTTCCAGACAGCCATGCCCAGCTGACACACTGCAAAATGATGAGCAGTTCAATCAGTTCATCCATGCAACTGACATATTATGACCAGGGAACTGGGTACGGAGCTGAATATTGACTTCAATTTGTTGGAAACAAGGGTGGGAACACTGGAATACCTCTAAGTTTGCACCATGTAGATCTCATGAAGGCTCACACAGGGACAAAAGGAACAACGCATATAAATTTGTCAGGACTTGTTGAAGAAATATGAAACTGAAGGTGTCACTTTCCTGGAATGCATCATTACTGGTGACAAGATGTGGTGTCATCACTACGAGCTGGAGTCAAAACAACAGTCCAGGGACTGTTGGCGAGATGGACACATGTGGCAACATATCAATTCCCTAGCAAACATGAAGTTCAAGACACAGCCTTCAGCAGTTGATGGGCACTGTCTTCAGGGATAGGAAAAGGGGAAATCCAGAAGGACTTCCTGGAACTGGGACAAGCTATCAACTCTGACTGCTACATTGCAACGCTGACTAAGCTGAAGGCTAAAGCTTCCAGTCAGGCCAAAAAAGATGACAACCTTTCTCTAGCAACATGATAATGCCAGGCCCCATTCCAGTTTGAAGACTGCACCACTCCCACAGCGTAGTCCAGATTTGAAGCCTTCTGACTTTCAACCGTTAAGATTCCTGAAAGACTGGTTGTGTGGGCAAAATGTTTCTGGCAACAGCACCATCAATGCAGTTGTGAAAACTGTGCGTCACCCCTGCTGGTGCAGATTTTTATGAGAACAGCGCACAGACTCTTGCTTATTACTGGCAAAAATGCATAGCTAATGGTGGAGGTTATATTGAAAAACAGTGTTTTGTAGCTGAAAACCTGCTCTATCAAACAGCATTATTGTGCTCTTTGTATCTGTCGTAGTTTCTGTGGAAATACATAGGAGGCATTACTTTTGGAGTGACCTGCAAATAATGTCTTGTCATTTTCCAGGTACCCAGGTATCAGGATGACTAATCTCACCATCACTTTCAGAGTTACTGGCTCCAAAATTCAGCCACAAGCTCTACAAGCATGATGGCATATTGAATTCTTAGTGAAGTACCCACCAACCCAAGAACACACATGACGACATGAGCCCATGCAATTGCTCTGATGCTTTCATATTAAGTATTCTGTAGAGAATAATAGATTAGTTCAGAATTGTTACAACTCCTTTGCAATCAGTAGAGCTAAAAATATCAGAGGATGCTCTAGATTAAAGCAGGAAGTTTTGCACTGAATTCAGGGAAAATAAGAAAAGAGGCAGAGGTGCTTGAGGAGCCACTGCCACCTTGAGCATTTGCTAAATTCCATGCATCAGAAAACCTGGCTGATTACTCTCTCACTGGCAGTTCTAAGAGGACATCTGCTTGTGCCTTCAGTGTAACACGCCAATGCCTTGATTAACCTATCACTAACAGCAGGCAAAAAAAAAAAAAAAAAAAGAGGAAATGAAAGAATGACTGTCATGAAGAGGAAAAGGGCTCACAAAAATCCTCAACACAGCAAGGGATGATATGAATGTGGAAAGTGTGGAATAGTGCAGAGAAACAAGGCAGTCCAGCTGTGTGGGGAAAGAACCCACTGAAGCTACAAAACTTACAATTCCTGCATAATATGCTAAAAACTTATGCAAAAAACTTAGACTTTAGTTACTATTCAATACATGCACAAAATTTTATTTCTGTGTGGAGATTGCACGGGATTAATGCTCACGTACACATCCTCTCACAGAATTCTAAAAAATTAGGTTTACACAGCGCTTGTCTGTAACACTAATGATTGCTTCTAAAGACTTGAGAGCAGTAAGTACTCTCCAGTAGCAGCTACGATCACTGAAACACTTCCTGATCTCTCTTTTCTCTCTCCTTAAATGAGCCCTGGATGTGCATGCTTACATATCAAAATGTACACATTCCCAAATACTTTCTTTTGAGCAGTCTCCATTTAGTTACAACCTTTAGCAGCAAAGATAGACAACACAAGTACAATACTACATGCTTTTAATTCGATTCTACCTCCCTCCTTGTATAAGCTAGATACCCCAATCACAGAAAAGGAGATTCCCTTTAGACATGAAACACAAGGCACTGAACAAAGAAATCAGTTCACTTCCCTTTCAAACCCAGAAGCCGTTCCACAAAATAGACAGGACTTGAATGCTTTTCAGAACTGTCATTCCTATCTACTGCCTCTCGCTGATAATTCCCCCAGATTACTCGTTACTTATTAGTGCTATAGTCCAGCACAGTTTGCCTGAGGTTGGAACAATTTCTTCTCACTATCCATCTGCTAACCTTCATTGGACAATCCAGTTCTAGAGACAAAATGCCACACTGATTCTTCCAGATATTTTCAGAACCAAGGCAAAAATCAGTCTCCAACTACCAACTTGAGCACTCAGTTTCTAGTCCTGTGCTCTGAACAGACCACCAACTCCAGTGGACTGCTTCCAAAAGTACCATCTTTAAAACAGAAAAAGAAAAGGCCACAAACATTTGTACTGACTTGAATCTACCATGAGATATCCTGGAAGAGTTCACACTGCTCCGAAATACCTTTCCTAGATGAAGACTTCAAGCTGATACAGGTCTGCACAGGTGCTGCTGTCCTGGTATATGGCACTTAAGCACTGTCACTCAAAAGAGATCAGAGGCAAACAGAAGCAGAAAAGCTGTCTAGCCTCAGGAAGATTAACAGCAGGGCACATTTCCTACCTTCCTGCTTATTTTCTTGCTCACTGTATTTTCCACCATCCTACACAGTATCCTAATTGTTCGTGCAAATAATGGTAAGCAACCCATGATCGCAGATTTCTGCCATTACAGTTTGCTTCTCCTGAGATGACCTGCCATCAAGTGTTAGAGCAACTAAAATATATAAATGTATTATGTAAAAATAGTCTCCAATATTAATTCAGGTAAGGAGTCTATTCAGCCTTTTTGTGAACATTGATAAAATAATATTATCTGACACTAAAAATAAGTGCTGCTTACTGCAAACTCAGATAACACCATCAGCAACAGTAATACATAAACTATGGTAGCAAATTATTGTTATTATTTTAAACTTGACCTACTGATTGATACCATCTAATTTTAATATCAATAATTACTTCATGTAAGACACCAGGACATGATTGCCTAGGATATCCACTTGCCTTGGACAGACATGCGTAAGTTGCTGATTTTGAAGCTACTGCAAAGAACATCTTTTGAACTCTTAAGTTCTTCACTTCTGCAATGTTTATTTTTAGAAAGCATATCAACAATCATGATCTTTTGCCTTGACGTCACTTCTAAATCAAAATATTGCATTAATGTTTTGGGAGGGAGGAATATTTTTGTTTTTGCAGATGAAGACCAGCGTGAACGTTCAGTTCACTGATGACTCAGGGATCCTGAAGTATTTGATACTTTAATAGAAAAGGGGAAAAAAAGTACAGTTAAAGGCAGAAATTCCACTGTGCAGAAGAGTTCAACATTTTCTGTACTCACTGTTACTTCAAAACTAAACATTACACATGACTTATTCCACCAGAGATTAAGGGCTTCCTTTATGCAAATCCCCTTGAAATCACTGACATTCATCTTAATAAAAGCATATGAACTTTAACCCCGTTGAAGGAAACAACTGCAGAACTAGCATCAAGTCCAAAAAGAACAAAAATAATGGTTTGGCAACTATCACTATGACTCAGAGGAAATTTGTTAAGCACATCAAAGCCTCAGATTTTCATAACGAAAAGAAATGCTAAGAACACTCAAAAACATACCTACAGGGAAGTGTTTTCAAAAAAAGCAACCAATAAGCAACGTAACAGTAGGCTGAACTAAATGATAGGACTGAAAATACTATTGCATTTATAAAAATATCCTGATGACATAACGTCAGTATTTACTGACTGGTAGGCTGTAAGTAAACAGGTATCTATTTCTACATGGCCCATGAAAAAGCTAGAACAATAATAACAATGAGCAACACAAAAAATAATTTTACTATCTCCCCTCAATTAACTTATTATAAGATAATAAGTGGCTCACAACAAACTCACCATATTAAATTTTCTGCTGCTCTGCCAAATTGGTAAGTCTTTGCTCATAAGCATAATAAATCTTCTCCTCAGATACCATGTGCATGAATAGGTTTTAACCAAGTAAAGCTTTCTCTTACAGTAACCTGTGATAGGATTCTGACACCATCTTCAAGCTACATGAAAGCACTGTCCTATTTTGAAAGTCTATCATCTTGACATTATTTTTAGAATGTCTGTCTTGCAACTAAGTTCACTATGTCAGTAAAAACATTAAAAAACAAACAAACAAAAAGCAACCCAAACTATTAATCTTGTAAGCATTCTACTAAAGTACAGGCTTAGTTTGGGTCCTTTCTTGTAAAAAAATAAATCTGAAAGGGCTACTGTTTTTACTCTAAGTGCCAGTCATTTCAGCCAGTACTAACTGGTAAACCCATTATTGAAGGTTAGCAGATTGATTTGTCTTAAGCTCAGGGATAAAATTCTAGGTTAGAAGAGCTATCGATCTTTCAGATTGGTGGGTTTTTGTTGCTGTTGTTATTGAGTTTTTTTTTTTTGTTTGTTTTAAAAACCAGTTGTGCAAACTCACTATAGTTGATTTAACCATGGAAACGCAGAAGTCTCTAATACCTGACACAGAAAATAAAGGGCCAAATCCTCCAATTTTTTTTTGCCTCCTAATCCTCATTGATTTCAGCAAGGCATTCATGTCTAAATTCAACAGTTGCCATGATTTACAGTTGTCACTCTTTATAGACAGTCAAGTAAGTCTGAGGGTTTGTGTTTGTTACTTTGTTTTTGTTTTTTAAATAAGCCGAAGACAGAATAAACAGGATTTCAAAAAAGAAAAGCAAGTAAATAAAGATAAATGCAAACATCTTCAGGTATTTCAATATTTGCTTTTGACAAATTTCTGGGTTCCGCACATTACATCTGAAAGATAATCAAAAGAACTGTAAGTATATGGAAATTCTGTACCAGATAAAGCCATCTAGTGCAGCAAACAGGAAGGCTCCTGAGACAAGGTATCCTCTTTAATGGTTGATGGGCGCACAGTAGCTCCCTAAAGGGACTGAAGCATTTCATACTATTAGGGCAACTAACACTTGGGTATTTACACCCATAACCTTAATTCCCAAACTGCTGGCCCTCCATAGCTTCTGAGCTTCTTGGGAAACACTATAAAACTGGGTTAATCTCTCTGTTGGCAAAAGGAGCAAGTTAAGCAAGTCATTCTCTGCCTCAGAAAAATAAAAAGATCATGGATTACAGGGAGGATGAGAGAGAAACAGAATCGTAAGGCAAATTGGTCAAAAAAAAAAAAAAGCATACCTTACTATGCAAGAGAACACTTGACACATTTCAGTTTCTCATAGCATCAGATTAATGCTGAAGTAGTACCACTAGTTAAAGACATGATCAGTCTTTTAAAACTACATGCAGCTTTTCAGATATCACATCTGTCAGGGATAACAAGCCCAGTCAATAAGACTATACTATATAGTGATTTTTTTATTTTTATCTCTTCTGTAAGATCATCTTTGGAGAAGATATTCTAATATTCAGAAGAACGTAAATGCTAGCACGGTGACTAATATTAGCAATTCCAAGTAAAATGGAAGAATTTATATTTACCCTTCAAAAAGCATCCTGGACTCCACAGAGTCCGTTTCCAACAAGAAAAGTGACATTTAGTTCAATTTCTGTTCCCTCGGAGTATCAGACTTACGTACTCTCACACCTTTTCCTAGGATCTGCAGCATATCTGAAAACATTAGCTACTGGAAATACTTTGTTATGAATGTGATATACCACTACAACAACAACAAAAAAAAAAATTGTGTGGTTTTTACAATATTGCTGAGCTTACACACTTCCCTACTCCTATAGGGAGTTGTCTATATTATATTGTCTATCTCCTACAGGCAAAAACCCTTCTCTTCTGAAATCAAGGTAAGAGAACTGAAGGAGGAAATAAGCCCAGCCTCCAGTTGTGTTATTTAATTAAAACTGTCAGTTCTATCTGGCAAAACACTGAGGAAATATTATAAAACAAATTAATTACTCATATACTGCATTTGCCCATAGCTGTTTTAGCTAATTCCAAGAACTCACATCCAGTACACATACTGAACACCTCTGTGAGACTGAAAGGCTTTGTGAGTTAAGTAAAAAGAATCATAGCACTTTCATTCTGCTTTTAAAATATCCGTGAGAACTGACAGAGAAAGCATTGGCAACACACAAAAGCAAATCTCAGCAATTTCCCCTTCTTCCCAGAATGTCTCATCGATTTTAAAACCAAGTATGCACTTTAGTGACTTCCACCACCTGTCAAACAGCTGAATGTTTCTCAATTTTGAGGGCTGGAAAACCTGTTGCAGTATATTCACTTCCTGAATTTAGAGACAACCAGCTGCCCAATTGCACATCACAGAATTTAACAGTTCAAACATGACCAAGCTCCCACCTCCTGCCTAATGCTCATGGTGCTCTAGAAACTGCCGTTGAAGCCACCTCATGAATCTGATCCTCTTTTATTTTCAAGAATATCTTCAACATCTACCAGCTTTTTGTTGTATACGTTTTCACTTCTTTTGCTTTGGTATTTCAGCTATTAACAACCTGGGTACTCCCAAATGAAAAGAGGATTTACGGTCCTCTTTAGATCGAAAGTACTCAGGATTCTGTAACAATTAGTACAGAGTTTTAGTTTTTCCCACAGTTCCACATGAAAAAGCAAACAAAGCCAAACAAACAAATAAACAAAAAACCATAACACCAAAACACACAAACCACCATGGAGTTTAAGAGAAACAGAAAGCAAAAGGTGAAAATATTTTGTTGCTGATAATGACAACTTTTACATAAGAGAAATCTCTCTGGTCTTGCTTTTTTCCCCCCCCTCAAGGACTACATATCAAACTCATCCCAACTATAACCTTACTGTTAGAGAACACAAATGAGCTAAGCTGGAGAAATGGGCTGACAGGAATCTCCTGCAGTTCCATGAGAGGAAGCACAAAGTCCTGCGCTCTCTGGGAAGAAACAAGCCCAGGTACCAGAACATGCCACCCAGGTGGAAAGCAACTTGGCAGGAAAGAACACCTGGTGGGCACCAAGCTGAAAGTAAGCCAGCAAAGTGCCCTTGCAGGTAGGGCTAATGGCATCCTTGGACTGCATTAGCAGGAGTTGCCAGGAGGCAGTGCTTTCCTTCTGCTCAGTACCAACAAGTCTGCATCTAGAGTTCCAGGGCCAGTTCTAGGCTTCCCAGTACAAGAGAGATTTGGGCATACTGGGAATGTCTGGTGAAAGACCAGCAAAATGATCCAGAAACTGGAGCACCTTTTCCTATGAGGAGGGTTTGGGAGTGCTCAGACTCTTCAGCCTGGAGAAGACCTAGAGGTGGATTTCACAAATGTGAACAAATATCTAAAGGAAGGGTGTGAAGAGGACAAAGCCAGGATCTTCCAAGTGGTGTCCACTGCCAGGACAAGAAGCAACAGACATAACCGGAACACGGGAGATTCTCTCTGACCATCAGGAAGCAGTTGCATGCTGTGTGGGCACTGAAGCACTGGCACAGGCTACTCAGAGGTGGAGTCTCCACACGGAGATCTTCAGAAACCGCCCAGGTCTGAGTGGTCCTGCTGGAGCAGGGGATGGACCAAAGGGACCCAGAGGTCCCTTCCAACCTCAGCCATTCCATGATGTGAGTGCAATTCTGCAAACGTTCTGTGTGAATGAAGTCTAGATGTTAGGTATCCTATGAGCTGACTATTTAAGTGTTTTTTATTTTATGAGTAGCGCTCTGATTTATCTGCCACAAACCTCTCTGAAATTTCCAAATCAGCCGTAACCACTCAACACATATACACATCACATCATTTTCTGCTTGGTTAGGTAACCACACACTAAAAGGAAACTACCTGTTAGCTGAACAGGATGTCCATCAGGACAAGAGTTTCACTGCCAAGAATATCAGGATTAGGCTGGTAGGAGAAAAATCTGTAATCCTCCAAAGTAGGGTATAGACAGATGTTAGTTTCTGGGAATTATGTTACACCTACATGCAGCTATATACATTTTCAACATGGCTAATCCAGACCGAATTAGACAAAAGGAAAAATGTGCAAATAATCAGAAAATCCTCCTTTTATAATGGAAGGAGGTCTGTTTCCATATCTACTCCAAATTTTCATTTAAATGAGTGCATCGGTTATCATTTAGGATACTGTGCTGCAGTAGTATTGCATGAATGCACTTTAACCTAGCTGTGCATCTTTAAAGCACAATGGGGCTAAAGCAGCAATCAGAAGCAGGAGGTCCTGAATAGCTTCTTTGCACCACCCTTTCACCTCTGTGAACAAGGAGCGAGACAAACTTCCTTACACTATGCAGAGGAATTGAGTGATAGTAACATTTTCCATGGCACTCTGAATTGCCCAACTTTCACATTCTTAAAGACTGATTCATAAACTGTAGAAATGCTGAACTGTTTGCAAACTTAGTACATATTATGTATGAATACAGTCACCTCCAGACTTCACCCACCCATTTCCCACAGCATTCTAAATTAAAGCTGCGATGTGAAAGGTAAACACTAAGAATCCAACCATGGCCTGAAGGTATGGCACAGAGCCAAAATCATGATTATCACAGGAAACAGACTAACATAATTATCTCCTCCCCAACACACTTGTGTCTCCACTTTCTCAAATTTAATCCTGAATAAGAATGAACACACTTGATGTTTTTTATTTTTGAACATTAAGAAGATAGAGAAACATTAAGAACATAGAGACACATACTTAGAGAAGAGTTAAGAGACACCTCAAAAATACAAAGTCACATCTTCGCACCCTTCCTTGGCAGAAGGCCAGTCACTTCAGTCATTATTCTGGGAGAGCTCTCACTGATGGAGCTGGTCTACAACATGTAAATTATGAGTCATAATGACAGGAGCCAAGTTTTTGTAGTGTTTCACATCTAATTAAACTTCACTCAAACATCCTACAATCTGGTTTTTACCATAACAATATCAATATCTCTGCCTGCTGCCAAAAGACAGTTTAGCAACACAAACTGATTTCAGAGGTAGCATGTACATGTAACACTGGATGAAGCACTGAATATCATCTATTTTATTGCCTTCCTCCTCAGGGGAGGACCTAGTTACAGGCAGCCAGAAAGCAAGCTGGTGTTTTTTCTTTTTTTGACGCCATAACGAATCAGCTGAAGCAGGAAGCAGCAGTAGTACAGAATAAAGGAAACATACGCACTAAGTAAACTGTTTCCATATATTACAGGTTAGCCTAACAGATCTGTTGAACGCTGCTTGCCTTTACTCTTTCCTCCCATGGGGTTTATAAAAATTCTTATGTTACTTTTTATATTTGATTGGATGTTTTTGCCATGCATATGCATACAGTTGTCTTCAGCAGGCTTTAATCCTACGTAAAAATACTTAATACTGCCTTGGTCTATGAATAGAAAAATTATCAAATAAATATCATCAGTAGGAACATACAAAAAGTAAAACCAACATTTTAATGGAGAATTTTAAAAAAAGAAACAAACTCTGTATCTATAATATAAACAAAGTACAAAAGAAATAATTGAAAAAGTAAACCAAAAATTTAAATCCCAAATTAACAGAGGTTATATGCTGAGGCACTGTTGCCTCTAAAAGAAAAAAACTAAACCAAAACCAAAATGTCAAATTACTTCTATGTGCTACCAAAGAATTAAATTATGTTCTGCTCTCCATGAACACTTATAGCTTACTGCTAAAAACCAAAACAACAAAAAACCACCCACAAAGTCACGTGATATATAACTGAACACAGAAAGCAACTGATTGGAACACATGCTGGCAGTCACACCTTCTGTTCCATGCCCTTCATTGCACCTGCAGGCTTTATACAGGTGAGTGGAATCTGAAGGCTCAGCAAGTTGGCTGAAGCCAGAGACATTCAGTCATGCCTTGTTTCTTTGAAACACGTGAGGTTGAGAAGACAAGAAATCCATCTGCCACATCTTTTCTACTGAAATGTATGACTTAATAAATCACACTTCAGCACTGGGAGGAAAAAAAAGAACTTTTACTCATACTGACATCCCTTCCGCAGGTTGCAGGTACATGAACAGTGTTAATGACTGTCACAGCTGACGCTGATAGCGCACTGGTGTTCATACTGTCAAAAATGAAGGCTGTCAAGAGGATATAAACTGAAGAAGAAAAGAAATGGATTTTCTGCTAGACTGTAAAAGCTGTTCTTTAGACCTCTGCAAATCCAGAGGCAGAAAACTGACTCTCCCGTTACTAGCAAGTATCTCATTCTGGAACATAATTATTTCTCATTATCTGTATTGTCCAAACAACAGTAGTAATTTAATTCTAAGAATTAGCCACTGGTACATTTCATTCAAGGTTTTGGACACAGTTCCCCTGATTCCCAGGGTTGTTCCCAGTCAAACACCAGACACCAACACATGTGAGCTTCTTAAGATCTACAAGCCACAAGAAGCAGCTTGGCTAAACAAAATTGAACTACTGCATGCAAATCTTCTCACACTAAGACAACAAATGTGAAATGTGTTTAGATCAAGATAACACCTGATTTAAGTACATGGGGAGAGCAATAGAAAAGCTTTATTTGCTACAAACATTGCAAAAGCACTGGATTTTTACACTCTTTTTAGAAGTTACAAGCAATCTTAGTTTTTGAAAAAGCATCAACTAAGAGGTTGTCTTGATCTAGATGAATGTTTTCTAAGGAAAACAACCTTACTATAGCTACGGGCATACAACTATCAGCAGTGGGTGAAGTTGCCTTGTAGGAAGAACTGTGTCCAGGCCTGGAGCCCCTACTACAAGAAAGATGCAGAGCTCTTGAAACGAGTCCAGAGGAGGAACACTAAGATGATCAGAGGGCTGGAGCACCTCCCCTATGAAGAAAGGTTGAGGGAACTGGGCTTGTTTAGCTTGGAGAAGAGAAGGCTTCAGAGAGACCTCACTGTGGCCTTCCAATAGTTGAAGGAATGTATAAACAGGAGGGGGAATGGCTGTTTACAATAGCGGATAGCGATAGGACAAAGGGAGAATGGTTTTAAACTGCAAAAAGACTACCACAAAGAAGTTTTAAGAAGTCAACTTCACAGAGCAGAAAGCTAGTTTTTTGTGCCCTGAATTGTTCTCTTTCAGAGCTTTTTGCACTGAGGGATACTCCCCAAGCTTAGTCTCCAAGAAATAAATCTCTCAGTTGCATTATTACACATCATTCTTCTTGCAGAACTTGGTTAGAGGAGCAAAGCCACATGGGCTGGCAACAAAGATGGGTTGTGTTTTTCATGTCAGTTAAGCAAAACTATCAGGACACTGCAACGTAACGCTTCACATTTTCTGGATGTGTGATCTGAGAATGTTTTGTAAGAAACACTGAGTGCTGGAGGCTGCAACTGAAGCCATTGGAACGGCTTCAACATATAAGGTGGGATTCTTGAAAAACAAAGTTTTAAGTATCTCAGGTTGATCACTTAAAATTGATTTCTGTATCACTGCTTCCTCATCTAGCATGGGAAAATGAGAAAAGGAACTCAGTTATTGGTCTAAGGAGCACTGCAGTATCATATTGACACACAAGCGGAAAACTACAAAATATAAACCTATTTCCAAAAAAGGAATTTAAGAGTTTATAGCAGAAAAGGCAGGAGGCCACAGCTGAACAGCAGAAACCGAATCAAGTGACCACTATTCATTTAGTGCACTAAATTAAGACAGTACTGTGATTCAATAAGTCACATGCTCATGCGCTCATTGCACAACTGCACAATAACCTGAATCCAAAAGGGAATTAAAACAAATGTTCACAAACAGGAGGGGAATGGGATTTGTAACTGACAAACCATGGAAAGTTCAAAGGCTACGTAATTTTGAAGTCCTACAGAGAGATGGATTATTCTGTGTGAATCTGCAGTTTCAAAGGGTTAATTTAGTTGTGGCTCTAAGGCCAACCAGGCCAGGAAATAAGCTGTCTGCAAAGCTGCTGTGGTCTCCTACAGACACCACATTAAGGCAGAAAGAGAAACATCAGTAGCAGCCACTCACTCATCCAGCGTACCACATTTCCAATCGCACTATGACAAGTTCAACACAGCTGCAAGAGAAACTATGCAAACATGCAAAATACTCAAGTATTGTCACTAACCGAAATTACTTACTAATCATAAAGAAACCTTCATCTTTTCTATAGTGACATAAAAGCAAAAGTAATTTTGTCAGGCTTTCAGAGATGCCATTCCATTTCCTAGCTTGATCCATCAATTATTATAGTCCATACAGAATATGAAGATCACACAATCTTGTAAAAAGGTCACACTGGAGTTTCACAGCAAATCAGATTTAAGTTTAGATAAGTCAAGCTTCAGTCTGGTGAGTTTCAGTGCAAAACTGTAGGGTATTCCTATGTCTACAACAAAGTACTTTGTTATACAGTCATTCATAACCAAACTGACATGTTTTCCGCATGTGTAAATAGATGTTCTAGATGAGGAATAAGTCACAAAATAATTCATTTATAATCTCTTTGTAAAATAAAGTTCAGGAAAACATCTCTCTCAAAATGATAAAGATGTTTCTTATTAGGATCCTAGCTTCTTAGTATAAACTGTGAAAATATTTCCTAATATCAGCAGTGAGCTAGACAGACAGCAAAACTCACAGCGACAGGTTTCACATGCAAGATCTGAATTCTCATCTTAACGCTCAATGCAAAAGAGGTTTACAAAAATCAAAGTTCAGTGCTGTATCTCATTCCTTAGGCCTTCCTTTCTCAGATACAGGCTTTGGCTCATACGTCCACTTCTGTGCATTTAGAAATCCGTGTTCTACATTTGAAAATTATCCCGCACAAAGGTTAAAAATGATAAAATACAAAATCACTGCTTCTCAGAAATATTATACAGTCGGCTGTAGATAGAGAGAAAGCAAATGCAGATTTGTCTCAAGAGACACAGCGCTTTAAGGTTTGTAAGAAAAGCTACAAAGACAACAGCAGTACTTGCTTCATGATAGTTAAAAGGCTTTTTCAGAGTACAATAATAAAGGAATATACTTTAAGCAAACGTGTTCCTCTAAATACTGATTTAAAATCTGTTTTAAATCAGTCACTGAAAATACTGGTGATAGGAAGCAAAATAACATATGAAACAAAATCTCATGTTTACCTTTGAGAAAGCTGCATAACAAAGTCAGTATATTCCATTTACATAATATGAGTTCCTCATTCTTCGTCTACTAATAAAGAGAGAAGCTATTTCCTTTATTATTTGGAAAAAAAAAAACAACAACACAGGAATCAATCCTCTTCTCCAGGTCACTGTTATTATCCCTGGTTTAGTGTCAGGGAAAAACAAGACACTGAATCCTATCTATAGTCTTCCAGGAGATATAAGACTTGGATGCAAAAGAAACTATACTTCAACAGCCTAATAGCATTACAGAATGCTTAATCAAAGTTTAAATTAAAAAAAAAAAAAAAAAAAGAAGAAGAAAAAAGTTAAGCCAGACACAAAACACTGCGCTAAGAATTAGCTGTTAGTAAAATTCCAGTTTGGTGGAATTTGTTACAGAAATCAGTGAAATTTTACTGGACTCACAAATAGTACATTTAACAGAATAACATGTAACAAAATAACATTCCAATGCCAGAAGCAACAAGCGGAGCAATATTCTTTCCTTCTTGCTCATTACAGTTAAGTACTAACCAAAACTTTTTCCTTCCTCAGGTCTCTGGGGAAATTCAGGGTAACACAAAACATAAAACAAATCCTGTAACTGCTCCAGAGTTCTAGTGCTAAATGCAAAACACAGAAAAAAACAAATAAAAATACATTTTCAATCCAAGAAAAAGGTAAAACTTCTGATCACAAAAACAATTACTCTCAGAATGAGCTATTTGTCTGTAACGTCTTTTCTGATCACCTTGAAAGTGTTAAGATAATTTTTCCTGGCAAAAACCCCTTTTCATCTACAGTTTCATCTACTTTTTCTTTCTTCACAGAGTAATCAATACAGCCATATTGGAGTATCAGAGTTTATAGCCATTCATTATTGTAGGGAAAAAAAAAAAAAAAAAAAAAGACAAGTCACCATGAAAATACTCTGCTGTTTAACTGCATTTTAAAACAAGATGGTGAGACAGTCATGTAACAGCTAGTGGAACATGCAAACAAAATGACTGAGCAAGAGTGAAGTGCAAACCTGAATGTCAGAAACAGGCCAAAAAAAAAAAAAGGCAATAGCACACCAGAGGTATGTTAAGAGCACAGGGAGCATGAACAAATCTCTGAAGTGCTTAACTGCAGTGCTGAAGTGGTAGCCATTAAAGAGCTTCTACTTCACCTGTGCATCTTAAGCTAGAGCTGGTAACGTCTAAAAAACAGAACATTTTCAGGCCTTACAGATTCTGCATCAAGTGTGAAATTGACTTTTCTCTGCCTAAGCTTAAGTGCTCTGAACAGTTTGCAATGAAAGAGATGCTCCACAGCTAAGACTGACAACTTCTTACTAAACCCATCCCACAGCTATGGTGCACTTAAAGCAAATTCCACAAATCCACTTAGTTGAACTAGAAGAACAACATAACTCCATTTTGACCATCTGGTGCAGCAAGTTTTCCTGCTTTAGTACAATTTGTTTTCTAGTTTTTCTAGTCAGAGCTGAACCTACCCTTCTGGAGACAGGCTTCAGTGCTAACATGCCATAGTTGTGAAATATAACCAGGGCATGCACTTCCTCTCCCCAGACATTACAGAGACTCTTCAAAAATAAATTATGGATAATAGAACTCAGGTATTTCTTTAAAATTTAAATCTACTTCAGACAAACAGCTCTGGGAAGCAGTAAGAAGGAACTGCAAAAAACCCTACACAGCTTATTATCACTCTTTCCTTAGATACATAGCATGAACCTCTTAAATTTGAGAAGACCTCCAGTAGCTTTCAACTCATTCCACCTGCAAACCCAAGGACAACGTGTCTACTGAGTTTGAGGGGAAAAACTTAGAATTAGGTTTAGAATTAGCAATTTCAAAGCTAAACTATTTCAGTGACAGAAACTACTAAGACTGCCCGTGACACAGAGGTCTTTTAAAACAAGTTCCTAATCAATACACAGATTCAACAATGTTTTCAGCAACCTTGAAGTAAACGCAATTTGGGTAATGTCATAAGTTTTCCTTCCCACTTTTTTTCATTGTTTGGCAATAAAAATAAGTGTGCCTTCCTAAAAATGGGCTTTTGGTGTATGTTTTATGGATTGCAGCATTCTTGAAATTGGAGTTCCGATGCTGATTGCAGTATACATAAATCCATGATTTCCACAGTAAAATATGCAGTCTCCAAACTGCGGTGCTTTATAAGCTTCAATTCAGAACAAGTGCTCCTGAAAAGAGCTATTTTACAACTTCAGGTGTAAGCAAAAAATGTTTAAAGAAGCTGCCAACCAGTATGTACAATTATAGCAAATCATCCTTTAATATTAAGGGAAATGTTTATTTTTATCCACTTAGCATTTCAATAGATTTTGAAATGAAGAAACATGGCTGCAAGCAGAGCACTATTCCAACGTGTGATTGCTTGGTCAAAAAGCAAACTGAAAAGGTGTTAATGAGGCTTGCGTTTTCAGTAGCTGCATGCTGTATGCCCACAAGAACATTTTATACACTAGAAGACTGAAACAAAAGCACTAAAACACTTTAGTAGGATCTGTGAGCACCCACAGCTTGAAGTGCTGCGCAAATCAAACTAAAAGCAAATCAAGGGAAATCAGTGGTCACAGACCTTGCTGAGTATTCTGATGCAGAAAAAACACATGCTTGAGTTCCTAGGGCAGAGCCCCGGTCCATTTACAGCAAGGGAAGTACCAAAATATGACACTTCAGTTTCATTTCAAGAACAACTGAACCTTTGTGCATTCTCTTGTTTATCATTTTAGGCAAGTCAGACATTTTGCAAATGGTCTCTGAAACCCAACACTTGCTACTTCAGAAATGAATAACAGATGTAAGAAAAAATACAAACTGCACCAAAAAAAAATATATCTTACCACAGTTCCAGAATATTGACACAGTACTACATTCCACTACCTTCATATACCTTTGCTTCCCTCCTTCTCCTCCATCCACCTTTTTGTAACGCAGACTACCCTTAATGTTTCTACTCTGCTTTGCTGAATGAATTTCCAACTACGCAACATCACCTCCATTCAGAAAATCACAGGTTTTTTCCCCCCCATTTTATTCCTCACAGAATAACAGAATGTCCTGGGTTGGAAGAGACCTCAAAGATCATGAATCTCCAACCCCCCCACCACAGGCAGGGCCACCAACTTCCACATTTAATACTAGACCTTCTTCGGCAAGAAGGCTGGTGGAACTGGCAAAGTCACAAAGACAGATCAGAAGGCCCAAAAGGCTAAATGAAAATTCTGTACTCAGCTGCCACCTCACTGGAGTCAGTGGTAGAAGATCTCAGAACTGTTTGTGTCAATTGGCCATTTAAGTTTAGTAGTAAAAGAATGGCTAATGATTACAGTGCATTTTATTTCTTGATGTCTACTATTCAAAATTGAGGAAAAGGTGGAGAGGCTTCTTTTTTGTTATGGTTGGTGGGCTTCCCCATGTTCTTTACCATTTCAGTTCCATTCGGAGATAATTCCCCTTCATTTCTCTCAACATTTTCTGCCATTTGAATACATCTGAAGCATTATGAAAGCCTATGCTACACATTAAAGTCAACAGAGATTCACAGAACAAGTGGAAGCTTGTGGCTTCATACAGGCACACTGATATTGCCTTCACAACAATACCTGGCTACATATTTAAATGTTCACATACACAGCGCTTCACGTAATTCAAGTTTCATTTGTAAGTGTTAGTAAACAGAACATACCACTTCAATACATCACCTTGTGGTCATAAACATAGGCATTTAGAGCTCCTTTTTGTCAAGGTAGACGTCTATAAAAGACGGGATACACTTATGAAGTACTTGAAAGCACTGTATCTTTACATAAAGTTTATAACAATCAGGTGCCTATTTATACACCTCTGCATACATCGCAATCTCACAAATACTACAATCACAACTTACAGATTTTCAAGCCTGACTATTGCTGTTAAAATGTGGAAACTCAACAATGGGATAAAAAAATTATTAACCTAATTTTGGATTTTTATCGTAAGACTTGATACTCAAAACTGAAAGCTCCAATTATCACATTTGAAATTCATGCAGATAATAAAGCATTCAACCCACTGTGTATGTTAAATATAACTAACTAGGATACTAGCTAGCACAACATCTCAGATACTACAGTGCATTTTACTTTATTGTTTTGATTCTACTTTAAAGGAGAAATATCTGAAACCAGCAAAAAGAAAATCACTGGCATTCACTTGGCTTCCATATCCATGCAGTGTTTATATCAGAATTAACATTTCTTCGAAATGCAATCTCACTCCAAAATTTTATAATTAAGTTGTTAAAATGAAATTACTGCCAATAATAAAATTTCAGCAAATACTAAAAGGTGAGATAAGCTCCAAACAGACACATTATTTTAAATATATTATCTTTCAAATCCCCTGTGAAAGCATCCCACTTGAAAAATAACTAAGCGCAGCTGTCCACAACTATGAAATACTACTTCTCATTCCACTGACCGCAGTAAGTCACCTGAGTGATTTGAAGCACCTTCAAGACAACCACCATATGGCCAACTGACCCAGCGCAGCAAGCCTGATCACAAGGGCTGATCAAATATTACTACGGAAGTATAACAGATCTCTCTGTCTCGTTCCACTATGTGCTTTGCAGCTGTTTGAGCCAGCCATTCCTCCCTTCCTGAGAATTAACACCCATCGTGTACAGAGCAAACTTCCTGCTCTGAACCACGGTTGATACACAAGTTCTTATCTAGCTGTACTGACAAAGGAAAAGTGAAGGACATTCTCTGCAAAGGACTGACCGAATCTTACTCTCCTGATGTCAACATCACTACAGATATATTACATTTAAAAGTTTCAGTTGACAGCTGTTCTATTGACACTTGAGAGTTTTGCCCAGATTTACTGAGTTTCAGGTAATACTTATGGTACTTACCGGTATGTTAAAGAAAATTTTAAAACACACAGAAAAGGTTCAGCAGATAAGGGAAAAAGCAGAGTGAAGAGAAGTGTTGGGTTCTTTTGAAAGCTAAACCAGTAAAACATTCCTGATAGGAACTCAGTTATTATGCCAAGGAAAAGGAAAAGGGTCCATTCTCCTCACCTCACCTGATCCCTACTCCCACATCAGGTGTCAGAGACAGACCACTGTCTTTCAGATGTACAGAATACTTCAACCATAAACTACCTCTCAAAACACAAATTTACTTTAAATCAGGAGCTTCCCCTCTCATTTTCATCAAATAATTTCTCACAAAATAATTTCACCAGCAACTTTGTGACCAGCTGCACTCTGAACGTCTTCAATTGAAGATTGAAACAAAATTATTTAACACATAAATTGCTGACCACATCTTTTATGTTGTCATTTTACTATAGTTATACAACCTCTTATATTGATTATAAAATTTAACATGTCAAGAGAGGAAAAGGGAAAAAAATCCAAAACCTTCTGGGGTTCCTCAGGGTTGATGCTTCTTGAAACTCAAGTAATTCAACTACTGAATACTGGAAATTTATAGCTTGTTTTAAGAATTCTTTTTACATGAGACAATTTGATAAAGGCGTCATTATTCTGATGATCTACCTAATTACACTGCATATATTTTAAGCAAGGTATAAAAAAATACTAGAACCTACAGGTTTAGTGTTTCAAGAATGAAATGAATGAAAAGCATGAGTTTATATATGTATGTTTAAATTGTCTTTCCAGTCACGCTAGCAGGGAATTTTTCTCCTTCACCTCTTTACCACTCACTTACAAAGCCATACCTTTATTACCTAGGAAATTCCCACTGCAGAATACAGCAACTTAAAACTGTGACGTCCATTTACATTTTAAAAAAAGATCTACATTTAGCAGTAACAAAACTCCAGTCATTTGTTTATCATGAAATAAAGCAATCCAACAAAAATAAAAAAAGTTGCAGGTCTAGTCAACTACAATTTGCAACCTGAATTTATTTTACACATGTAATTATCAAACTGATTACAAGCCAATTTACTTTGCTGGAAGATGAAAATGAGCTGCAAAACAGAGGGCGAAAAAAACCAAACCACCAGGAGTTGAAAAGATTAATAACTGCAACATAAAATTAACTTCTCTGTTAACAAAAGCATGTGAAATGTTAGCATCGGACCACTCTGCAGACAAGAAAAGTAAGCGGTAACAAGATACACCAAAGTGAACTAGGCCAAAAAGTGTTCAATAGACTGAAATTTTCCAGATAAAAACTACAGAGGCATAAAAAGCTCTTGATTTCTTACACAGAAGACAAAGCTCCCCTGATGGAACTCTTCAGTTCTTTGCCTCACACCAATCTAATTCCTTAGGGGGGGAAAAAAAAATGCAGAAAGTTTTGCTCCACCTGTAGCAGTGACATTCCAGTTATAGAGACCAACACACGTTGACACATGTAGTAACTGCTACAAGTGTAAGATCCTTCCTTTGGAAAGCTTTCAAATCCATCAGTAATAAAAAGAACACTACTGACCTTTTCATTATCTGAAGGGCAGATACTTTCAGGTTATTTGTTAATTACTCATTACAACTTCTACAACATGAACTAAAGGGATGAATCTTTCACAATAGCACAGTAAGTATAGTACTAGCAAAAGCAGTATAAACATAAGCAATAAACTACTGCTCATCAGTTAAACTAAATAAATCATGTAGCGTTACTCAGCATTTCAGGAAAGTACTTATCTGGTTAAAGCCATTCCGAACAAGTTAAGTATTATGTACATTTGTACATTACTAAATATTATCTAAGGGGTCTGCAAGCTTAAGAGCTTCTGCACTGCATAAAGTTAGCTACATTAATTAAGCAAAACTTGGTTACTAAAGCCTTAATCCGGAGACAGTGATTCCAGAGTTCATAGTTCAGAAATTACAAGGATTTTGCTGTCAGCTGAGTCAACCATTTCTTAGTTAAGTGAAAATTGAAGCCAACACTTAAATCTGTGTCTCCCCCCATGTATTTTTCATTTTTTTATTACAGTAACACAAGTACTTATAAGGGTATATTTAACTGCTATTAAATATCAGAGAACTTCAGTTATCTATGAACTATTTGGACTAAGATGCAGCAGTTTGTACATTTAAATGATCAAGACTTACCATTTTAGAATGGACTGGAATGATGCCATAAACAGTCCCTTTATTCTACTGCCTTATTGACTTAACAGAAAGCAAATATGGATACAAGTTTATGTGCATACTGTCTTAAATATGCTTTGTCAATATTCGATCTCTGGGCTCATTTACCTTCATCTAAACAGCAGAGTTAAAACACTTACCTCTTCCAAAGCCACAGAATTATTGTTGTCAACTGTTTTACGATATAGTAAACATCAGAAATTTTTAGGGTTGATTTTAGGGTTCATAATTTTACTTCACCCTGCCAAACAGTTCCGGAAGAGAAAACAGCCACTGGGCACTAGCGAGCTGCCTGCATGCCAGGACATGTCTGAAACCAATTCCAATGCACAACTGGATCCAAGTTGCTGGCTTGTGCTCAGAAACCATCCAGCTGGATCATAGTTATTACTGTGTACAGCAATTCATAGGTAATACAGGGAATCAACTAGGGTATACAAATGTCATCATTTTTATGGCAAGGTTTCTGTTACACAGGTTTTCTGCTTGGTTTTGCAGTTAGTTTCTTTTTCCTTTAAATAAAGGATGTGTCCAGGTTCCTCAGTTAATTTAGAAATCCCCATCTAAAGTTGTCACTAACCCACTAATCCCAAAGCACTGACCAGATTTTACCTTTACAAAGTTAATACTTCTAATTAATCAAGTCAAATGATCTTTGGATTGATTATACAATACTCTGAAGTACATCTCTTACTAGACATTACTCAGCAACTCATTCTCTTCATCATCCCCATCCTATTAGGAAGCTTTCAGAAGTTTTCAAAAGCTGAGGAGTTTGGGCCCCTCTGACATTGCACCAGCAGCATTTGTTATACCTTAACAGGAGACTACCACAAAGAAACATGAGTTCACCTTTTGGTTCCTGTTGTAAACAAAACAACTTCACAAACGCCTAATTAATGTATTTACATAAATGCAACATCATCAAATGAAATAGATGTGTATTCACAATTCAATTTAATTATCCACATGGTTCATCTGGACAGCATTTCATTCATGTCCCCACTTGACATGTTCATGGCTATTTTAAATACAAACAAGCTTAGAGAAAACACATGGCCATTATTGTTTGCTTTGACGTTGTTAAGCAACTGGCAGCTTATCAGGTGTCTACTGCCAATTAATCGTCCATCCCAACTTAGCAGGAAGCAAGACCAGTGGGTCAAATCCTCCAATAGCTTTAAGTTCTGCATGTAAGGCTTTGCTTCCTACTACCAAAGAAGGCTCTGAAAACTCTCAGTGCACAAACCTGTATCAAGGTTTCTCTCTGCAATTCCACTGTTGTTTTTTTTTTCCCAGCGATGAAGCAGCTCTTTGGGTATAGGAATTAACCCTATGACATATCCATATGGACAAAGCAACAACCTATCTTAATTCAGTATGTCATACTGTACAAAAGCTGGAGCAGAATACAATCAAAGAGATCACTTTTTACAGATCTCTTCTATCCTTAAGTATGAGGGCTGCCTGCTACAAATGCAAGGCCTCCCATTTTTATATGTTGATTCATGACATCAGAGGCAGGTGGTGGTACAGCAGTAGAGGCTGAACTTTTCCACTAATATTCCATTAGATGTTGTTACTGTGTGACAGATGACAGCAGAGGGGCAGCCTGACAGAATGGCGTCTGACATAGAAGTGCATATGCCAAACAGAGAGCACACTGAGGCAGTGGGTGGTGCATTTCAGTGTAACAACAGAGGGCTGCCTCCACCGGTGCAGGTTGTTACGTGCAGTCTCTTGTTCATCACTGGTGCAAGTGCATGGCTATAATGGTGACAATGTTGAAAACAAACTTTTGCAGCTGAGAATTTGCTCTATCAAATGGTGTTACTGCACTCTTTGTAGTTTCCATGGAAATAAATAGGAGGCAAAACTTTCAGAGCAACCGATACAGTTGTTCAGAGCGTAATGATACAACATTTACCACCTTTCATAAGTGCATCTAAATTCAGCTTTTCACATGTAAATTACTTCAACAAACAAATGAAACTGCATTGAATCACGCTTACTGTCTTGAAGCCTATATCTTCAATCCTCCTTATCGCCACTTTCTATTTTCCTTCATTATTAAACTTCTTCAAGAATTTTAATTTCCAATTTCTTTCAGCAAAAAGAATTCCCAGCTTCAGTCTGACTGTTTGCTTAATGGGCTGGTTACTGTGCTGATAGCGCTTCTATTTAAAGATACATTTTTAATTGCCACTCATATCTCAATTTGACATATCTGCAGTTAGCAGTCGTGTCCATATTTCTGGTTATAGATCTAATCAGTTCAAAAGGTCTAATGGAATGCAGAAGAAAGCATTCAATACTGAACAGAATTGTCTATTCACCAAGGATATTTCATTCCTTTAACAACTGTAAAAATATAGTGAGTTTAACAAATTAAAATTTCATCTAAAGTATAATGTGCATTCTGAGAGCAATTAAACATTACACATCCGTGCTTTTTTAAAAACTTACCACTATCTATTTATTTGTGAACTAGGACTTCATCACGAGAGCAGCAGAGCGCTCTCAAATGAATGTTCACAAAATAGCTATGTTTAGTCTTCACTGAGGTGGACCATGCTAATTTGTGCCTCAGAGGGCACAAATCCCTCTAACAATTCTTTAGTACAAATGGTCTGTTAGCTATACTGATTCTGAGGGACAAAACTCTACAAGGCGACCAAAGCTTTTCTGATACCCCATTAAATTAGAAGACAGCTTCCCAACTTGAAGATCAAAAGTATCTAAACCACAGAAAGGAAGCAGGGTACCTTACTGTAATCTTCCATAAAGTGATAATCAAAAAGGTTTTCACTGGGAAATTTTAAAGGGAAGTTGAAGCCAAGAGCTCAAAAAAGCCAAAACATCATGTGCAGCAATAATAATCTGGTAGAACTACCAAGACTGGATAAGTCTAGAGGGTAAAGAATATAGTAAAGTTCCACAGGAGAGGAAGAACTGTCAAAGGCAAGTATTTCAAAGCTAGACTGCATGAAGACAACTCAAGTACAAAGAAGACTGGGATGCCACCCAATGATTCACACTAAGTTTAAAAGACCTTTATCCTCAAACAAAAACAACCACAGGAGGAGCCAAGAAAAAGAATCTTACAGAATGAGTTAACCATTGAAGAGAATAGCATATCTAACACGCATTCACTCACTGTTAAAATTCTTTGACTCTTCACGTGACTCTGGAGATTAGCACATCAATAAACAGCCAGTAAGATGAGCATGTTCAGAATATATCATTAAGTCTATAAAACTTAAGGTAGCTTTATCGAAAAATCAAATTGTGAGCATAAAAAAAAAGAAACTTCCCTGTCATGAATATATTAAAAATTTTGCCTGTATTTGACCAAACTCCCACAGAGATGGGATAGTTATTTTTTTAAACACTAGTAGATTACATATTATCTTGACATTCAACATGAAGAGCTACTAGTAGTAAATATACATACTACTAGTAGGATAATTTTAAAAAAAGCGTAAAAAAAAAAGCCTGAAAACCAAGAGGTGTAAATTTGACTTATTCAAATCAAGAAAAAAGGCCTACAAAGCTAAATCAGTCATCCAACTGTAGTGAATATATTGGCACACCCCCAACCACTGGATATCAGAATGACATTATTCAATACTTACACCACAAATTTAAAAATATTTACATTCCTTTCAACATGAATACTGAAAACATAGTTATTCCTCTCCTCCACTTCCATTTGTTTAGTATTTGGCTGGTGCTTCATTATTATCTATAAGCATAATCTGTTCAAGCCAGTAAGAAAGAAAAGGCAATTGCTTATTTTCAAGTAAAGTACAGACTAGGCAGAAATATTACACAGTTCCTTCAGTTTAAGTAAATCGATAATATTCAGAAGAAACATGAACATAAAAAGCAACCTGTGATACTAATAGAAAAATACAGCAGCCTCTCCTACAAGTTTAGAAGTAAATAAGAAATTCTGCCTTAGAAGAGCACTTCTCTACAGAATTATACACACTTCCTCCATGATCCATGAGAACTACAGTGTTTCCCATTTACTCTTCTCCACAAGGAGATCAGTGGCATTTCAGTTCAGAATTTGCACCGAAGATACCGAAGTTACTTGACAAAATTTCTCAACTGAGAATATCAGCTGAACTGATAATTTTTGGTTTTGTTGTCCATCACCCCCTTTAATAAAGGAGCTCCTTCCCACATCAGACCTTACGCAGAACGTCTCCTTGCACTTTTGACATTTTCAAAACATTACTAATTTCTTCTTCTTCACAAAGATTCTATATCACTTAATTCTATTTCATTGAAGTACCTGAACACAAGCTTTTGTCTTATCCATACTGAAACTTGCTAAGAAGGTCCCACACAGAACGATTTATCCCAAACTAGCTAATCATTCTTTGAAATTATTTTATTGTGCTGTGTAACTCAGTCATTTTAAGATCAGAACTGAGATCAAGGCCACTTCCATAACGGTGAAAATCCACAAAAAGAAACAGCATACTGGAAAGTCTTAGAAACATAGAAAATTTAAAAACTATTTACAAGGTAATATCACCAGAGCTCTTCTTACACTACTGTTTTTAAAAGGGAGTTGAACAGTGATGATATATTTGCCTATGGCAAAAAGGCATAACTTACTTCCTAGCTTTGCTAGGAAATGTAAGAGATACAGTGTGTTTCTCTAAAATATCCTAATATTACTGTATTAGCAATGTCTTTAAGATAAACTGTTTATGCAAGGAAGTATAGCAGAACACTCTCAGAAGATCTGTACATCTATGCAGTAATTCATGAAAGCTTACAGGTACACTTAAGCATGAATATTTAATACAAAAACAGCCTTAAGCTACATGAGAGACAATTCTCAATTAAAACTGTAAGTGGTAATTCCTGCTTTTTAGATAAGAATTCCCAGGGGTTATTGTTCTTTTACCTGTGGTTTTTACTATCCATCCAGAAAGCACCACTTGATTTGAATGCAATCAACTTTTCAAAGAGGCTTTATTTTAGAAAGACCATACATATAAACAAACACAAAGTAACTGCAGCAGAAAAGCATCCCTTCCACTTTACAGTCTGTCTCCAAGAATGAATGCGTTCTTGTGAGCAACTCTGTGCCACACAAGGGCATCTTCTACTCCATGCAGGTTAATTCCAGTGTGTCATAGCAAAGCAACATAAGCAAAGTGAAACAGTTACTATGATATTTTTGTTCCATCCTTCTATCCCAAATCGCTCTTCTTTCCTGATGCACCACATGACTACATTCATCAGCTATCTGTTTCATTTATGACGTAAAAACAGCAGAAAAACCTAGCAGGGCTACTACTCAGAAATAAATATCCCACGGTTCTGTGTATGAGCATCTTGTAAAATGTAAAAAGGCATCCAAAAGCTGAATTTCTTTAGCAGCCAAATAAGCCTACCTAAATAGCCATTTCAGCCATCTAAGGAGGTATATATCATTAATGCTGTACCTATAAATATCTGGACAGAAGAGCTGTGATGTGAAGGAAGAAGCCTATGCAGAGCAACTAAGTAGCTTAACAGAAGTAATCCCTTTTGGAAACACGCAAAGACATTGAGAAAGGTGAATGTGCATTACAAGATTTGGAGTTTATTTGGAGAACATGTGGCACCACTGTATCAGTAGATCTGAGAACTCAGAACCATGACAAGCATCCTATTTCAGACATTCATTAAGATGAGCTCAATTTGCTAATCTCCTCTGCATGACACCTTCTCCACTAATGAACTGTGTCACCTGCAAATCTCATTGCAAACACGAATACGTCACCCCCAGCAGGAGCATAGCTCACTTCTCAAACAAGCATTCTACAGCAGTTAAGCTGTGTAATACTCTTCTCTGATTCTCAAAAGGTAAGAAAATAAACAATGTCTGTCAGGAGCAAGGTTGTTTAAAGTATACTGTAGCAGTTTTATGATCATGTGATTCATCATTTAAAATACACTGTACCAAACCCTGGCAAAATAAGGATAAAAAGTAAGATAGTCACCAGTACCCTCTACTACTCCTGTAAAAAGTACTATTTTCAATGAGAATTTCTCTAAGTTTCTCATATCAGCTAAGACATTCCAATATTTGAGTTTTAAAATGCTGACTATTGCTCCAGGCTATTTTTAGTCAAATAGTGGCAGGCACAAAAAGGATTCCATTCATAGAATGTTTTGCTATGATATGTGAAAACAAGACCCAGAAGTAACACGGGTTAATGTCATATTACACAGAGACCAGAAGTTCATTTCTTAAAATAATAATAAAAAAAAAATCAAACCAACCATAATCACATCATTTTAAAATATCTTACAGTAAGAAGTAAGCCTACATTTTCCTTCTACTTGTAATTAAACTCAAGAGATGCTATTCCAAAGCAAGATATTTGGTGCTATACCCCAGTCCGTTAAAATTTTTATGATTTTTATGCAATCGTTTATATTGCTTATAAGGATTGTCATTTTTGTGCCACATCAGCAGCAAGATAAACACTACCAGCCACATCAATATGAAAGACTCTCAGCTTCATCTGAAGCTGCAGAAGTACTTATAGCTGAAGACAAACAGCAGCAATAGGCAGAATACAAACAAGATGCCAAACACCTAACTTGCTCATTATTCTGCAAACAATACACAACTGTTAAAAGTCTGCTCTATGAGTGCTGCCTACAAGGAATTTATCATTATCAGCTTTATCATTAATAAACTGCACAATTTATTTGCCCCTTGGCTTTTGTAGCAAACAGAAAATAGTATCAGTTTCAATCAAGTTGAAATAACTTTGGTAATTGTTTCATGTTTTATATAGATATATAATTAAAATATCACATATCAAATTGAACAAGCTACAAACTGGCACAATTTGTCAAATCAATCACGTACACTAATTAGCTCTACTACTAATATACATTTGTTTGTACTAGAACTAAGCAATCACTGAGCAAACCAAGATGATCACTGATCTGGGTCTGAAATTGATTGAAAATCATGATTTACTGCAGTATGTAAACACAAACAGACTTAAGGTATATTTATTCCAATGGATTAGTAACAGGTTTCAAGGTATGTAGCTGATTATCACGCTGAACCAGGATGTGGAGATTCTTTAATGACACAATTTTATCAGTTCACAGCCTGATTTTCAAAAATACTTCACTAAAGGGACCGTGCTCAAAGTCTGCAATAAGTTGACAATGCATATATTTTTCCTGAAGCAAACCTTCTTTCCAAGCTACTGCTACAGTGTAAGAAAATAAAGTGCCCTTATAAAACTGAATATTTCTATATTGCTACAAATCTAGGAATGGGAAGGTATTGGCTCTGGTTCTTCACTTCAAAATTAAAACCCCTCATTGAAAAGCTCTCTAAATCATCCATCAAATATGCTGGTAGGAAAAAAAATCAAAAATAAAAATCCTAGTGCTGTTAGAGAAGTAGAAAGTATATAGTGGCCTCATTATAACTAGCTGGAAGTAGATTAGATTTGGGTGAAGAAGTATCATTGGGGACAATTACTTCTAACTTGATCGCTACATAAAATAAATCAGGTGTTTCATTTCAAATCTACCAGCGTAACCTCAACAAGAACAGAAAATACCATGCCATCTCTCCATCTACTGGAGTGGCATGATTTACACTAGAAAAAAAATCACACATCAGAGGTTTACTCAAAAAATTATCCTGGTAAAAAGAAAGCTTTATATCATAGAATCATAGAATTGCTCAGGTTGGAAAAGACCTTAAAAATCATCAAGTCCAACGCAACCACAACCTGACCATACTACCCTAACAAACAACCCACCGTTAAATCATGTCCCTGAGCACCACATCCAAACGGTTTTTAAACATGAGGGATGGTGACTCAACCACTCCAGAAAAGGTGAACCAGCTTCTAAATACATAAATGAATAGCCTATTGCTTCCCATTTCCAAATATGAAAAAAAGACCAGAGTGCAAATACTGAACCACAAAAACACATTACAGTTCCAAGTGTTATTTTAAATGTGTCAAGTTAGTTTTTGTGATAGCCAAATGGTTATCCGACAAGTCTACTTGTAAAACCTTTCTCATGGCCCACATTACACGTGCACACATGCAAGACAAGCTCTACTAAAGGAGAATGCAAGGGGGTTTTTAATAGACCATCTGAAAGCTCTTTCCATCATCCACTTATTAGAATCACTGAAGCTCTACTAATCAGAGCAACTCACCTTATTTTTATTTGGCTCAACATTTCCTGGATGACTGGCAGCAATATTATACATACACAAAACTTTTGTGACATACTCTGCAATTTTCCTATCAGCTCCTATGTTTAAGGGGATAGAACACAGACACCAGCCTAGGTTGGTAAAAGGATACCCTCAAAATCCTCTGCTTGTTTTGACATAGGACACAGCTACAAACACACCAACAGAATTACCTACAACGTTTCAATGATTCATTCATCTTTAAAAAGACAGAAGAAACAATTCTGAAATCAGTCTTTGAACTACTGTTGTCTTACTAAGAGCAATTCTCTGGTCCCTGATTCAGCTCCTGATGTTTAAAGGGAATCACTGGAGAAGCACACAAAACTGAAAAATTTAACATGCTATTTCCTAAAAGAAGCATCAGAAATCAAAAGTTAGAGGCAACACTTGGTATTTCACTGTAATTTCTTTGGCAGAGGGTATAACACAGCCATCTGCCATTTTAATACCATTGCTTCCCCATCTGTCCTTGGCACTGTGCTACTGCATAAATTGAACAGTTTAACAAGTTATTCTTTAAAGTTAATCCTACTGAGAAAAATGAATTAGAAAAATGAAATTCAGAGGAGAAATTATGTATCATTAAGATTACATCAAGCAGCTCACCACAGGAGTACACACAAACGCAGTAGTAATTGTTGGTCATGACACCACTGATGAACGTAGCAAAGAGCTGCCATCACAGTAAACTGGCTCTGACAGACACAGGGGATTGTGCTGAAACTTGGAACACAAAGATCAGATAAAGGTGTGTTCATCACAGATTCATCTCAAATCACCACCTCACTGCTCTTCCAAAGTTTCACAGGCTTTTGCCACAGAATTTTGTTAGGCCAATAAAAGTTCTTACAAAGCTGTTCCAGGTCAGCTTTCTAACCATCACTCTGCAGTACAGGAAGTCGTAGGGTTTCAAAAAGCTACAGTTTCTGAATTCTTTGATTTTCAACCACATTAAGGTAGATACTTCCCAAAACACGTTGTCACCAAACTATAGTTTGCTGTTTGCTACTAGTAAAAAAACATTAAAGCTTCCTATTTTACACTTTCTTATTACTGGGCTCTGATTATTTTATTTCATTAGAGAATACAAAAAATAGTCATTTTCAGGTAATAACAACAGACTGAGAATGAACAGAAAAATATGTATCTGATTTTTGACTTTATCTCCAAATACTCTCAAAGAACTACAGACTCTTCACCAGTTTTGTTGGTTTGATTTTTTCCCCCCTTTCCAAGTTAACTACAGAAGTGTCAACAGTTGATGTTTTAATTACACATACTTAAGAACCTAATGAAATACTGTCAGTAGGCAACAGAGCTGTAACATTATTCAGGTTTTTGCACAGTTAAACACTGAGCTAAGTTTCTTCCACCATCTTTAAAAATTACTCTTCCCCTTTCGTAACCAACCTTTTCAAATTTCTAAGTCAATTAAAGGAAGAACATTACAAGTATTCAAACCAACTCTGAGAACTCGATGACAGGTTTGACAACATCACTCCCTCCTGCGCAGTCTTTCATTTTTATACCAGGCAAGAAAGCTTAGTCATTAACAAAAGTCTTGTGCATTTGCAATGCTTGGCACTCATCAATCCACCACAGAACATCAGTTTATTTAATATGATCTAGTGGCAAGCTGTCTTGTACAGCTGTTTCATAGGAAGTCTCATGAAAACATTAAAGATCTTCGAATTCTGTAAAGGTATCATTGTAAATATACAATAGAATGTTATATGTATTATAAAGTCTTATTCTGCTTTATACTTCAATGTAAGATTCAAGATAAACTTTCAACAGTTTACAACAGAATACTAGCAACAGAGTTTCTCTTTTTTTTTTTTTTTTTTTTTTTTAAACCCACAATGC
>JAOWBP010002392.1:32806436-32822249 GCA_028571105.1 Tragopan temminckii | reverse complement strand
GGTGGGCAGTAACTCTGGTAGCATCACCTGGTCAGCATGGCAGAATCACTCAATGTAGCCCACATGCTTTCATTTCCAAGCACTGATTGTCGTCCAAGGTGTGTCTTTGTGCCTTCTGCAGGAGCAGCTCTCTCCCAAGCACCTTCTGGTCGAGACCCCCAGCTGCCATCTCTAGAAACTGGGGCCAGCTGCAGCCATCCCAGGTCTCCACCAAGTTGGAAAGAGCCGAGATGGAGCCGTTGAGAGGTCTGACTTAGGGCATGTTTTCTTCCCACGGGGAAGCTCTCTTGCTCAATCCCTTGCTGCACTTGTTCCACCATGTGTGCATAAGCACTCAGAGAAGTAGATCCTTGAAGGTTCCCCAAAGAAAATTAATTATTTACCCATTATTTACACTCTCGACAAGCACCTTACTACTCAACTATGGCAGTGTGTGTGCTCCCTCTTATTCTCCTGCTGGAGCGCTCCTATGTAGGATTAATTTACTCTTCAGTGAAGCAGAAAGATGTTGGCAGAATAACTGATTTGATAGCTCAGTGATTCTGTCATGCTCTTGTTATGTGGGGGACCAAGTCTTCTCTCTGGCCTAAAAAAGCATTACTCCTGACAGTCTAGGAGACACTGCAGGCCATTTGCCTCCTACCTCTAGAAGCACCACTGGGACAACTAGGTGAAAAAAAAGTATGTTTTTTTTTTGCTTGTTTTGTTTTTTTTGGTGGCAAGAACAAAAATACAGGCCTAGCAAAAATGAAATTTTTAATTTGTCTGCATTGGAAAGGAAAAAAAAGCTCTAATGAGATACGAGTTTCATCTCAGAACTTTGAATAGTATGTTTTTTATCTTCGTTTGAGGGTATTTTTAACTGAGAATAATAAAATAATACTTATTAAGAAGTTTGTTTCTCCTTAAGTCACTTCAATTTTGAGCTGAGTGTTTATTTATGAACTGCTAGTAAATAAAATAAAATTAAAAAGGATAAGGAGCTGCTGCAGGCTGTGGTTGAATTACTCAATTGAGTAAGGACTGGAAGTCAGAAAGAAAGAGTGAAACACAGAAGAGCAAAACAGAGACAGGAATGCAGAAGGTTGCTGTATAATGCACTGAATGACTGAGGCCTTATCAGTGGGGTGCCAAACCAGGAATTCAGATCCAGTGACAAAGTCAGCAAATACCACTGCCAGAAGCAGTACCATGGTAAATCTTCACATCCAGCTTGAAAAGACCAGTGATTTATAGAAAGGGTTCAGACTGTTTCAGTGTTTCAGTAAAGTTATTACAAACTGTAATACTTAGGAACATTACTGCACAGCTGCAGTGTGTTTTTGAAAAAGAGGAAGGGACACTTCTCAAAACAGTCATTTAGCAGCTGGTTTATTACTGGTTTTGCTATCAGTTACCTTTCTCTGCAGGCAAATCACCATTTCCCTTTGAGTTGAATAAGGATGTACCCTAATACCTACTAAAGGTAAAAGGGGTTTTCTTTCCCTGTTTTCAGTGGATCTCTTGGTGACCACTGTTGAGACAAAGCTTTGATGTGTTAGGCTGTCAATATTTTTAACCAGCCATGTTGATAAGATTACTGCTGAACCTCAAAAGTATTTCATAGGAGGAAGACAGAAATCATTTCTCCAGACTGACTTCTCTTCTGAGCACCACAGCCACAAAAGCACTTGAAGTGAGTTATTCAAGACCTCACTAGACGGTAAACCACCTGCACTTATTTGCTACATACAAGATCCAGGCGCTGATATCTCAAATGCTGTCAATAACTATAGATCAGGGTGTGCACACACATATGTACACTATTTTTTGTGGTTAGAGGGTACAGTGAGGAACAGATAAGCACACACACACACACACACACACACACACACAAAGTAATATATCAAACAAACAAAGAAACAAAAACATTGATCTTAATATCCATAATTAAATCTGAATGGTTCCAAGATGCTACTAAAATGGCCTGAATTTTCATCCCAATCAGATGACTAACAGTTTATGCATAATAACTTTCAGACTTTCTTTGCTCAAAGTTTCCAGCATTAACAAAAAAATACCCTGGCCTGAAACATACATAAATATAGAAATATCTGTTACAAATTTATCTGAAGCAGCCATAGATCTAGGCCTTATTAAATTATTAAATTTCTCCCCAATTTTCTTTGAGAAAGAGTGGAAAAGAGGTCTCCAAGCAGAAGTGAGTTGTGAGTAAGATGCTGTGGAGATGCGTCCAGTTGACAAAGCACCTCCAAGAAAAGGTAAAGGAAAAGAAACAACAAAATTAATCTAATCAGACCCCAGAAGCCCCAGGTTTGGAAAATGCCTGATGAAGTCTTGTCTGAATAAGTCTATAGATTTTCTATATAAGGCTATGGGTGATAGTGCTCAGGTCACTCATTCAAGCAATGAGACCACTTCAGGGAAGATAGTTACGACAAATACAAGAAGATCAATCATTCCAGTGACATACCTACTGCTTTAGCTTCATTGCAACTTAACCTAGCAGAGCTGCAGGAGGCCTCAGGACTCCAAAGTGTGAGCAGAAAGCCCAGCAGTTTTGGAGGTGTTGTGCTGGAGGTGGCACGTGTGGTGGAAGCTGTGAGAGTGGAGACAAGCCGTGATGATGAGTGGGTGCTGGCTCCAGTGTGCTTCTGTAGCTTCTGTTACTGCTCTTCAGGGGTTTGGTTTGTTGGATTTATTTTTGTGGTTGCTTTCCAATGTTTCTGGAAATTTCAGCACCAGCCTGCAGGCTTACTGGCTGGATGTCGGTGGGAGTCAAGAAGGAAAAATACAACTGCCTCCAGAGTTTCCAGGGAGGATGTTACTTTTGGTTTGGTTGTGATTGAATCTGAAGAACATGTACATTTTTTTTCTGGCGTGGTAAGAGGCCTAATTGTCATGTTATCTTGTGTTCTAAATTCAAGAGAAATACATACATCTGGTAAAGTGGACTATGACAACCTCAGTATCTCCACAATTATGAATTAACTGCATTCTGTTGACATATTCCATAAAAGCTCACAGGTATACAATTCCAATACAAAACACAGGGATCGCATTCATTGGTCTGCTGTGTTCCCCATGCATTAAACAGACTGTGTTAAACAGGCAATGGAAATTGCAGGCAACTTCAAAATACTAGAAACTCGCTGTGTCATGCATTGGTCTTACGAATCCAGTGTTTCATCTCAGTAAGACCTAGAACAGGAAAAGAATGGAAAGGAACAGTAAGGAGATGACGTGCTTCAGTCATTCTTAAGTCACCAGAGTAAATGCCAGTTGGTATCACTGCCATTAATCCCCCTTGGCTGGTCTAACCATGGACAGAGGAGATTCAAAGACATACAGTAAAGTTCAAGGCACTTCATTTCATTTGGTGGAAATTGTATGTAGTTGTTTACATAGGGCTGAATCTTAATGTTTTTTGGTGATTGTTTTATAAATACGTGCAGGCACTTCCAAAACAAACCAGGGAGGTGACTGGAGTAATTTCATCTGCAGTACATTTATATTCAGAGCACTCTGCTGATGGAGAAAGTTAAAGAAGGAAATCAATTACAGTACACCCTGCTCCCCCGCAAAGACACTCCCAACATCGGTGACTGACTGGCTTTCTGAAGGAGATGAGGTCAGATCCAAGTAGCAATGAAGATATTCAGAGCTGAGAAAAGAAACACATTTGAATTTTAGGGTGGAAATAGGTCAACGTTGAGGTTTCAGAAGCAGGGCAGCATTCTCATAGAGGTGAGAAATGGAAAATATTTTCATGGCAATAGTTTGGGAAGGCTGAACAGAAGAGGGGAGAAAAGCTGTGGTCAGAAATGGGGAGGATCTTGAAACAATCAGTGCATAGGCAAGTGTTGAGACAGTGTTGACTGGGAAGGGAGACTTTTGAGAAAAACAAGGTTTTAAAAACAAGCAGAGGAGGAATGGAGTAACTGGTTTAGTGACCTAGTCAGCAGGGAGTGCTAACAGTAAGAGAAAAGTGAATAAGAGAAATGGTATGTACAAATTTCAAGCAGCTGGCTTTCACACTAGTCTAACTCTGTCAGAATGCTATTTCCTACCTCTGTGCACGTTGCAATCAGCACACTTCAAAATACTCAGAGCAACAAATACACACTTACTTACTGGACAAAAAATGTAAAGTAAAAGGGATTCCTTGAATTAAGAATAGTTCACTGGAACAAAACTATTTGAATAAGGGAAGTTTTGGTTCCTTTTTCCAATAGAGTTATTCTGCAAAATGTAAATCAGTAGCACAAGAAACTCCTTTTCTTTCCTTTTGCTTTTGTTATACTCATTTGCAAGGGTGCCAGCAGTTCCCAACACTTCCTTACTGTGTTATCTCCAGCTCCACAGAACAGCTACTGTTGTAGTGATCTTGATAAGGGCGCAGCTGGCAATGTGACCACGACATATCAGTTGTATGTAACGTGATATTTGTTCTCCCCGCTTACATGGTACAAAAGACTACTGTAATGATCTTTCCTGTTCTCTGTTTACAAAGCAAATTAAAGATGATCCCATCAGTCCTTTAACTTTACTTCCTTCCTTCTCTCCAGCCATACCTTGGACCTACTGTGCCCAGTTGATGCCGATTGCTTCCACTGGGTCACTTCAGGGCAACTGTTTTCAGCAGCCGAGCCCTGCAGTATTCCCTTGCTTGCATCACAGAGAGAAATTTCACAGTGAGACATCTGACCAAATGAGAGCATTTTCAGGTGTGGGGCAAAACTGACAACTTCAGTGATTATTTTGCTCATCATCATTATTCAGAATAAGGATGGATGAGCAACTGGATGGCTTACAGAGAAAGGGAAGGAGGGCAGGCCCTTTCTGTTACAGTCATCCAAATATAGTCTATGCTGACAGCTACTGAAGCAACCTTTACGTAATAGTGCTTCACTGAGTGGAATAAAAGCAGGAGTGAACTCAGCATCACTCCCGTCAGACAGAAGGGAATGACACAAGTAAGCCTCCTTCGCAATTAGAATTAACAGGTAGCTTTATTGGATGCCTATTTAGAAAGAGTCAATAGTAAAAAAAATTAGCTCCTACAGCTCTCTGAGGGCACATATGTGCAGAGTGCAACCTGAGAAGCTCAGAGCCTGCAGTGTGCTGGGTCTGGGTGGGACTGCCGGCCCCTGTTTTGGAGATTCCCGCAGTTGTTGCAAACTGCTTTCAAAAGCACTGTATCACAGGAAAGCTCTTTAACTCAGCCTGAGGCTTTATCAGGATTACAGCACTATCTCTCTTTCAATGTATTAGCACCAAATAGATTGCACAAACCAGCAGGAACTTTTCACACTTGGAGCTCAAGTTTTTCTCTTGGAACTGTGGAATATGATGGATGTGCTGCCATCAGTTTATTTCAAGCAAAACTGATAGCCAATTGAGAGCATAGAAACCTGCTGAATTAATTCATCTCTTTAATGGTATTTAAGCTTTGGCTCAAGTAAATATTTCTTTAGCAATTATTATGAAATATAGAGTGATTCATCCCCCAACTAATGATTAGACAAATGCAGTATTTTCACTTAGGCTTTATGCATACCTTTACTAGTCATTTTGTCTGTAAATACAGACTTTGCATTGATCACTGGAATTATTCAGCCTTTTTTTTTTTTTTTTTATCTGCTTCTTTTTTCTTCTCAACATGTTACCACACCTCCATAAAAGAGCACCAAAAAGAGCAACAATAGCCACAGTCTTTACTGCAGGAGCTTCATAGCTTAAGATCAGCTTTTTCCCTTCCCTTGGCACCAGTTTGGATAGGAGCAGCCCCATTCTCATAGCTTACATTCGGCTAGAGCTGGGTGAATGGAGATACATGAACATTCCACACCCTATCTTCCAGCTGATACAAGATGTAGGTGTCTGCTTTCCCATCATGATTTGACAAATCATGCAATTGGCAAATTGCTACCTGGCAAATCTTTCTTATTCAGAATTTTGGGAAAGTCTTTTCATTCGTTTTTTTTTTTTTTTTTTTAAAAAAAAAAAGACCTGGAAAAAAAAAGAAAATAAAAAAAAAATTATTTCCTGTATGATATCCTCAGAGAAGTAGTTTTTCAATTTCTCCATTGGAAAACAATCTTTCAGCTCTTAATTTTCATCTGTGGTTCCTCCTTCCTAGACCATGTACCACAAAGAAGAAAAAAGCACCTAAATAGCTTGATCATCCTGGAAGGCTTCTCCCTCACAGCCTTAAGTCACTGTATTCACAACCTTGCTAAGAGTTTCTTCCTTTTTATAACAATACCAGAAGGCCTAGGAACAGAGTGTTGTGAATTTTTTTTTAACTTTGTTAGATGGGTTCCCAAAATATCATCAAAATGATCTCACAAACACATAACCTACTTCTGCATGCAAACAAGTAGGCTGGCTACAGAATTATCAGTGAAAACTCCTTGTCCAGAGGTTCTAGTTCTCACTTCTTTTTTCTCTCATGAATTTGGTCATCAGCATTAAATTCCAGAATCAATTAAAATATGAACCAACAAAGGAAATTAAGTATATAAACCCTGCAGAAAATGGTGATAGAGATTGGTAGACAATAACTATATACACTTACCAACAAGAGAGCTTAGTCTGTCATACCACAGGAAAAACACTGATCAGCAGGTTATACAGAGAGCTGCTTGTAGCTAGATGTACTCTCATTGTCATCAGGTGCAGGTGACATCAATCTTGGAGAAAGTTGACTGTACGCAGAGTGGAAAACCCACTACCACCCTATTTCAGAGGGAGAAAAAAAAAAAAAAAAAAGGTGATATCATATATAGGAATTAAATCCCCAAATTTCAACACCATTTAAAGGTAGCTGGCAAATATTTTTGAGGTATTTTAAAAAGACAGAATGAAAAGACTTGGACAGTATTTGAATTATTTTAAAAGTTTTTAAAGTATTTTGAAAGTATAAATATAAACCATTATAAATCCAAGATTATTGAGAATTGAGAAATCATACCATTGTAGGTGAATGTTGTCTGCCTGATGAACTCCGTTATGCTGAAATGGGTGACAGGATCTGTCTGCATTCTGTTTGAACCCTTTGGTACTACCAAAACAGAAACATGTCACAGCATTAGTACTCTGAGGAGCTGCTCTAAACCTTCTCACACAAGTGAAATTGGAAAGGAGTATTAACAACACAAACTACGCTATCTCTGAAAAAATGCATTTAAAAAGGAACGTATTTCTTCTGATGCATAGGACTGGGAAAACTTGCTGATACATTGTTACAGAAGATTTTGGTATTATTCGCCACCCTGAGATTTCAAAATATTCTGCTTAATTGTCTGGAGAAGAGATTCTGGTCGTTGATAATTGACAGGATACATGTGGAAGACATCTGGACCACCCAAATTCTTGTTCGGTTTCTATAATGTCTTGTTCCTTTGTACAGCCACTGATTCCTAAGTTATCACAGTTTCTTAGGCATGGCGCCATAATTACATCAGTGCTGGTACATTGTCAATCGGATAGGATCTCTGTAAGACTTTTGCCTACTTCCTCTGGGTGCTTTAACAATCCAGGAATTAAAGTTTTCCTTTATATATGTAAACTCCTCTGTACATATTCTGGATATTATCACTCAGGCAATAAAAAATGACACTGAGCTGATAATAACATGGAGTCAGCATGGCTCAGTTAAGCATCTCTGGATGGCTGAAAAGCAATGAAAAAGAGCATAACCCAGAAGGTCCTACCTGCAGCTGCTGCAGATGACAGAGGCAATCCATGTGATGGCATATAGATATCTAGCTGTACATTGGCTGTACCCTGTCTCCTGAAACGCAGGGCATGCTCCTGTACCCACTGCCTGTTTCAGAGGCTAAATCCCTTTACATGCACATCATATGCCACTGCAACACCTGTCTTTCCTCCTATATTGCTACTACCACTCTTATAATTTCCTGAAGTTTAAGAGGTGACTCAGTTGGAAGCAAGTTAGTGTATTTCTCTGCAAATATATAAGGATGTGTATCCATAGACAGACTTGTGAAATGCTCCTTTGCTTATGAGAGCATCTCAGGCTGATTCACTAAGGAAGCGGCTCTGGAAAGACAACCTTGAGTTACCTCAGCAACAAAAGATTATAGATAACACCGATCCAATAACAAGAGCTGGCACAGTGCATGTGGAGAGGGGCATTACAAACGGATAGCGTTGACCAAAATTTTCATCTGTGTAACTATTACATACATATAACCACAAAACTGTAGGTGAATGTTTTGCCTTCTTCTCATGGTCTTTGTATGCTGCCATGTTTGATTATCGAAAGGAAAATATCCTCACAGCAAGCAGCCAGTAGCTGGTTTCATCAGCAAGAAGTCCTGGTGCAGTATATTGCATCAGTGATGCTACACCCTTCAGAACAACCCAGAATAGGACTGCAATGGGCTACTCCAGATAAAAGCTTTCTCCTAATGGACTGCAATTTTCCAGCCTTCCATAAAGATGCGAATAAAATGCCACACTCATTTGTTTCTCCCTCTCTTTTTTTAAAAAAATAAGTTACTTCAAAAATGTCAGGCTGTATAGGTACATCTGTACTATTATTAAAAATAAAAGTCCAGATCCGTTCCTAATACTAGTATATAATTTTTATCAGTATGTGTCATAGAGATACTTTCTGCTAGTTCTTTCTTCTTAGACTACAATTCTGCACATACCAGATCTCATTCAAAGGCCATTTTTCAAAAGCAAAACTTTCTGAGATTTCACAAGTCCCAGAAACAGGCCCACTTTGAATTCTTTGTCAGTATTTGCTGGGGCAAGTATTAAAGAAAGTTACTTTAAAGAATGCCTTTGAACAGCAGGGCAGTTGAATGATTCACTTCCTGCTCATTTCTCCTAGAGTTCAAGTAAGTGAATTTCCTTCTTTTTCTCTTTTTAATCTTTGATTTTTGATAGATGGGTAATTAGTTAGCCTTTGCTTTGTGCTATGTACTGCTAACCATGGATTTTTGGGGGGTTTTTATGTCGCTTTTAGAAAACAGAAGGTGTCAAACTCAAACTAGGTTTTATAACAATGCCATTATATAATCATCCATTTAGTAGCTCATTCAATGCTATTATAAGCAGCTTCCACATATAAATCATTTAAATCATTTTGTGCAGTGTGGCAGAAACCAGCAAGAAGAGGTTTCATATTAGTTATTCATTCTCTGAAAAGAATAAATGAACTTAATGGAGATATAGGAGGTGCAGAGTAATTAATGTACTACCAGTTGCCAGATTGCTGTGTGTTAAGATACTGTTTACCCAGATTTTCAGAACTAGTGCAATCTAGCTTCAGCAGTTTTAGTCCCAACTGTTTCATGTGACAGACTGGAAGAGCAGCTCACAGAGTAGGGAGATTATTTGTAAACAGAATATAACCTTGAGCATTGATTAGCCATTGAGCAAACACTGGTCTTTCAGTGAGAGTCTGAAGTACATGAGCCTCAGATATCTATTTTATGCACATCTCATGCAGAAGGATGCCAGAGACAGAACTCAGACTGAGGTGGTCTGAATTATTCAGAAAAGGTGGAATTCTTTGAGGTATTTTTCCCAGGAATACTAAAATTTTGTGTTGTGTTTCATGCGTACATTAATTATCATATCATAATGACTTCTCTAATGATGATGATGTTTTACTGTGGTTCAACTGGAATTTTGCCCTACAGTATAACACTAGTTTTCATTGTCTTCTATTTCAGCTATTTCATAATGTCAGCTATTTCTGGGCAGACATTTGTCACGCTGCATCCACTCAAGCACAGACACACATATATAGGAATCTAAACTCTCTTTCAAAGATCTTGACTGGATTTGCAGTCATCAGAAGCTGCTTGAGTTTCTGACCACAGGATTTGATCCAGAACTTTTTGTATGAAGTATATTCTGAAAGGAGAGTTAAGAAATGACTTCTATTTTTTTAAAAAAGCTACTTTGATTTGCAACATGTGAGCCAGTTTGATCTTAAACTCCTCTGCTACTGAATCCCAATGTGAAAGCACTGAATTCATGAAGAGATTTTTTTCCGTGGCCTAACAGCCATCAACTCTTCATCAAAAAAATTTCTTTTTATACCAGATGCCCAATTTGAAATGAAGGTGGAAAAGATTTAGCTGGTTACCTGCTGTTAAAATCCTTTCTTATTTACATCAAATTATGCTGCTATTTCTCTCTAGTTTTTGAAAAAAAAAAAAGTGTCATTTTTGCATAGACTATCTTGGTATGATAAGCTTTAAAAACGGCTGGCAAAGTAGGCAAAAGCAGGCTTCCTGGTTAAACCAGGTGAAGCACATTCACCTTCATGTGGATCAGTCAAATGAAAGACTCAAATAAAAATGACTGTGACCCATTCTGTTCTATTGAAAACATCCCTCTTATGCTCAGCTAAAGAACCATATATTGCCTGAGTGCTCAAAGCTATTTATATGAGAGAAGATTGCTTTTTAAGTCAGGTTTCGTAGGATCAAACTAGCATACGAACATCAGAAAAACCCTGCTGCATCACAGCAATGGCACATCTAGCCCAGTGTTTTGACCCTCAGCAGAAGGAAATGTCATGCAGGTGTTGGAATACAGAGCCTGGCTGCTTTCTCCAGCCCCGTGCCAGCCCCAAATCACATGCACACCTGACTTTTATAGCAGTATACATTATATGGCATGTATAAATAGCAAAGGCAGCATAGGAAGAAAGCAGACTGGTAAGTCTGTGAAATTTTCCCATTCACCAAAAGCGATATTGTTTCTTAGAAAATGGCTTTTGGCAGGAAACTGTTCAAAGCACTCACAAATAGATGGTCTTCTGAACTCATGATACACAGGTAACTTTAGCCAGCTTTATAGCTGTCAGTTTGGTAAAACACACAGACTTACGTAACTCACAGCAGCCACAATGTACATATATCTGGCATACCCTCCTAGACAAGCGAGATTCTTGTTTCTAGAAGTGGCCTTGTATGCCAGCCATCACTAATGGGCTTTTTAGTGGAAACTGCACGCAATGGGCTGCTCCTCAGTTTCAAATATTACTTTTCTGAGCAGCAGCTCAGATGAGTATCTTGCAAATGGAAGACGCATCACGTAAGTTTTTGGTGCCTGGAAGCTGGCCTTGTTTGCTCTATATATAGCACTGTCAGTATTTCAGAGACAATTTAAAAAATGTCAAATCATTCAAGCAGCTTTTCATCTGACAAACCTGCAAGCAAAGGGTTAATATGCCCTCTGAAATTCTGATAGATAAAAGCTTTGTATTTACTTTAACAAACCTGTCAAAGAGTTTAGAAAGGCCACATCTCAAGCATTAAAGTACACCTGTAACCTGCATTTATAACTGACCATCTCTGGATGCTGACATATATGAACAACAATAATTTATGAATAAACTTGCCTACCATCTGTAAAGGAATAAATTCATCCATGATGCAAGATTGCCTCTTTACTTCAAAATGTGTAAATGGGACTCTGGTTGCATTGCTGCTTCCACCTTCTCAATGTCAGCAGAAAAATAATAATATACTTATTTCACCTCTAATTTGACAAAAAGACAGTCCCTAAATGATTAAAGCAAGATAGTTCCATGCATCTCTTTGTCCTTCTTGCAGTCATTTTCAAGGTATGCCCTTCTCAAAATGGAAAAAAAAAACAAACCTAAAAATACCAAGTGTGGGTAATGGTGCTGGCTTTACCAATTACGGACACTTTCAGAAGCTCACAGAAACATGTTTCTGATATGAAAAAGACACATACTAATAATAGCAAGGAGAAGACTTCAGTTGAGACTTAGATGCTTTTTTTTCATATCATGCTGTTCTTATCAAGTAGGGTTTACCAACAGTCCCTGTTATTTTTCCCAGTGCAGTACATTTGTTTTGCCTTTCTGACGTTTTTTAAGGTGGATGCATACTACATTTTCTAACTGAACTGCTTGGACAGGAATTAGCTGTCTCATGCAGAAGGGTATTCTTTTATGTAGTTTATAAGCAAATGCCATAGTTGGAGTCATGGGCATTACAGATACGGGCGTGTCCATTGGAATCTTAGATGAAACTGAAAATAGAGGCTAACATAAACCAGTGAATGGAATTATATGAACTAAGGAGGTTCAAGCTGGCAGCACTGTCCAGTTTTTCTAATGGTTAACCCACCCAAGAACTGAATGCTTTTTTTTTTTTTTTTGGCACACCTAAGAAAACAAGTGCTCTTCTTCGGGGGATATTTTCATCACGTGTGAGTTGCAAGGCTTAGGTCAGAGGTAACTGCATAAAATGCAATGGTCTGTTT
Source organism: Tragopan temminckii (assembly GCA_028571105.1). NCBI lineage: Eukaryota > Metazoa > Chordata > Aves > Galliformes > Phasianidae > Tragopan > Tragopan temminckii. Next base: position 32,809,958 of record JAOWBP010002392.1, on the reverse strand, counting down.
TACTGAGAGAGATGGGAACAGTGACCTAATAATCTCCTCTGGCAGATGGGCACAGTGACCTAATGATCTCTTCTGACTTTAGTAGCTGTGACCAGAGAATTTAAGTGTTGCAAGCAGGTAATGGCTTTGTCACAAAGAAGCTGATTTTTTAGGAAAACCTGGTTCAGTTTCACCTGTGATTAATTGTCAGCCTTTCTGGCAAACCTTCTGGAGAGGTTATCTGCTCATAGCTCAAAAAGTACCTGATCATCATTAAAACTTAAGAGCCAATTTAGAAAAACAGCTGCAGGGAACGAATGGGCTCCTGTCTGAAATGCTGGATCAGAGAAAAACTACTATCCAGGTAGCACACAATTCTATGGTATACAACCTGCAGGGATAATCATGTAAGAAAGAGATAACCTCTGCAACAGATCCAAAGCCAAAATATGATCGGTATGCTAAGTTTGTGGCCAACAATTTCAGTTTAAAAAAAATAATAATACTTGAAAAACAGTGTAAAAAAAATGCTGTTCCATTTCCTATTGAGCCGGTAAAAGGATTAGTTTTCCTTGGTGATAAAAATTGAATACTGAGGGCACTGCTGTAAAGAAAAACATGTTTGTTAGGCCGCTATGTACTTTTATGAAAGATGATTTTCAGCTTATGAGTTTTATATTCCTTGCAAAGATTCAGACAAGTTTTCTTGGCAAAGAGTCATCCAAGTATTCTTGACAGAATTTTTAAAATGTACTTTTTGGGGAAAAAGGATGATCTCTAACAAATTTGAACCTGAAAAAGCATGAATAAATTGATTATGATAATCTATAGTGGACTAAAGCCAAAAGATTTTTTGCCATCTAAAATGTGCCAGTGCACCAGCTTAGTTGTAATGCTACCAAAGTAATGGCTTCTGAGAGAGAAAATGGGAAACAGGCTGGTGAAAGTAAATACCACGCAGAACAGTGCAGTTTTACCTCCTGCTATCAACAACTGTTTCCACTGGATCTTTAATGTATGAAGACACCTTCTTAACTGAGTAATGGCTAGCTTGTTTCTTTTTTATCAGATTCATAAAGATGCACAAAATGGATGGATTCTGTGAAATTGTACCATGGATGACAACATCTGAGGGAACTGGAAATCTCAGCAAGAAATCTGAGCTACTTGCTACTCTTTCCAAATTTTATGTTTCCTTTGACAGTAAGCGTACAGGCCTTGTTTTTATTCAAGGCATGCCACACACGGGAATTAAACATACAGGGCTGGACGAATGCTTCCGAGCCATTTAGCCTTTTATCACAGGTTCACTTTTCTGCCTCTGCTAACCAGATTGAAATTCTACTCCACGCCAATATAACATTAATGGTTAGAAACTTTCGCTTAATATCCAGCCTATGTGCATTCATCTTCAGCTAGGAGTCATTTGTTCTGTTTCACTGTTGTCCTTTAATTTCCATTATGCATGTGCTTAAATGCTGCTTAATAGCATTGCTGTGTTGAGAGTGCCTTTGCCTTCTCTTTCAGTCTCTGTCTTTAGTCTCCAATCAGGAAATAGGTTTCCATTTCCCCATCACTCTCAGACTTCTCGTGGCAGCTGTTTAGATTTGATATTCTCTTTTTCAAATATGGATAAACAAATTCTACATATTACTTATAACTACATATCTAATCCTATTTATAATAATTATTTCCTAGGAGGACAATTTGATTTCTGTCTGCCATTTTGTTTAGAAAAAACTACAATTTTTTAAATTGTTATTATTTTTACTTTCAGGGATGAACTAATTACTTCCCTGAGTAACACTGGACAGAGTACGCTACATATATTGATAGGTATTATACTGATATATTTCCTAACTAATCATTTCTCACAAATAGAGTCTCAACTGTCTGTACAGCTTGTAACAAAATACCATGGCCCCAAATCTTTTTTTTTTTCCTGACTTTAACAGTGTATTAATACATTTCCAGGAGAGGGATGCATGAGTTATGAAGTTTGACTGTGCAATAATAGCTGCTCAGGGACTTACAGTTCTTGTTATCTCTGTGTTACAAAGCTAACTGCCAAACATGAGAGACTCTCAGGAAAAACAATTAGACATGCACAATGAAATCATGGATTAACGCTGTTTTGGATCTTTTTTGAACTTTTGGCAGGATTGCTCTGGAGACTCATAATCTCTAGCTGCGAGTCCCTTGATTGTTGGGGACCCTATAAATGCCAAGGTCAAGAGCAATTTCTGCTTATAATTGTCCAAAGAAATAAGTTTCTGGCTCCTTTCATGGTGTCATTGACTTTGAGAAAAATAATTGCTAAGGTTAAAACATCTCTTAGTGATCTGAAAAGCAGTGAAATTTTTCATTGAAAACCATGAGGTCCCCACACGCCAGGCTGGTATTTGTGGCCTGTCAACTACCTGATTCCTTCTCTCCATTAATTTTCAGAGGCTGGATGGTTTAGGGAAGACTAAGATAAAATCTGTGCACTGATCTAATACGGAGAGGGTAAATGCAACTTTTTATGTGGATATGGATTAGCAGAAATAATTTTCAAATACTGTTGACTACTGATGAACTTAAAACAACCAGTAATTAAATGCAGCAAAAGAATTTGTCCACTTAAAATGAAGACTGTTGTTCAGAAATAACTCCCAAGTTAACTTTTAATTTGCTTACCTTACAAAGTATTAAATGTGACCACTGTGCTCACAATAGGAATCAGCCGAATGATAGAGAATTAGTCCACAGTAAATTGACTGACTAATGGGGTTCTGAAGGCAATGACAAGATGCACAGGGCAAACTTGTTGTCTTGCCTGGGCTTTAGGCTCTGCAGAAAGTATCTCAGAAATGTGAGCTGGAGTGCAGATTTATAATGTACATCCACAGACCTCTGGGAATGTTTTATAATTACTTGAGATTAATTTTAGATTCCAAAGTAGAAAATAAACCAGCAGGAGTATGAATGATCTCCTATGACTAGTAACATAAGGTAGGTGTAGTGGAGCATTAAATTTCTGGAGCTGACAGGCAAATTTCTATTGATAATAGTGCCAACTGGCATGTATGACCTTATAATTACCAAATAAATTTACAAATAATGCAGAGAGATGGAGGAAGAAAATATTTAAAGGAACGTAGTAGAAATCCTTTCTGTTCCATAGGAAAAGAGAAAGGTGCACCATTGGCTGTGTAAAAAGTTTTAAGACATCTTGGATATTTTAAACCACATATTATGGTGAACCAAGGATAGACTAGCAAGGAGACCCGTAAGTCAACTCAGAATGGAAAAGCAGAAACAGGAAAGAGATACCAAAAATCACTTAGCAAGAGTCAACATGACTAGAAAAGTATCAAGGACTCGCAAACAAAAGTGAAGAGATACTTTAATTCTACTGCAGCAGATAAATAAAAACAACTGGAATTTTCTGTTGATTAACATCCATTATAGAATCACAGAATCGTAGAATCACAAAGGTTGGAAAAGACCTCCAAGATCATCCAGTCCAACCATCCACCTACCAACAATATTTCCCCACTA
>JAOWBP010002392.1:32794813-32806336 GCA_028571105.1 Tragopan temminckii | reverse complement strand
CCTCCAAGATCATCCAGTCCAACCATCCACCTACCAACAATATTTCCCCACTAAATCATGTTCCTTAGAACAAAATCTACACATTTCTTGAATACCTCCAGGGACGCTGACTCTACCACCTCACTGGGCAGCTCATTCCAGAGCCCAACCACTCTTTCAGAGAATAAATTTTTCCTAATACCCAACCTGAGCTATATCACACCTGGTGTAAAGTTTTGTTTTTTCAAGTGAACCAGTTAATCAGTGGCTGAAAGAAGAATCAAGTAGGTAAAAGGGAAGTAAGATCAGTACCCTAGGAAAAAATACAGCTAATCGCTTAATGAGGAGCTGATAGATTGGACACTTACTGTCTTGAACAAAGCTCTACAAATGAAAGCAAAAGAAATTTATCACTAGTTCTTGCTACAAGAACCTTAAGCACTAAGATCAGGAGTAAAGGACGTGCATACTCAGACCACTAGTACTGAAATGGCCTTAGAATTTCTACAAATTACATTAGAGTCCCCTAGCTCAAAAATCCATTTCCAATACTGAAAAACAATATGTTTAAACTGGTGTTTAATGAGCCAGTTTTACAAGACCAAACCAAAATGAGATTAAGAGAAACAATTAAACTGAAAAACTGAGGATGATAATTGAGAATTTAATAAAAGACTTCAGTTGGATGCACCCAAAACCACAAACTTTGGCTGAAAAAGAAAGCTGCTGGTTAAAAAGCAGTCTGGCTTTGTAAGAAATGAAAGCCACAGTAAAGTAATATAAATATTCCCACTTTCATTCCTTGAAAGTCAGGGTGATTCTTTAACAAACTATCCTCCTTTTCTGTATTAATGCAAGGGTCTGTCTTGCTGTCAGAGAGAAATTTTACAATGATGCTATGGGGCAACCCTTAAAGCTGTCCCTTCTGGAATTAACAGAAGGATCTTCTGATATACCAGAGGTTACAAGGTTAGCAAGAAAGTGATGCATACAGTGTTTGGCCCAAGTTCCTTCCTCTTGCTAAAGTCAATTATAGAGAAATTAAATTGAACTCCTATGTTCTCCTCATCTCCTCTCACAGCTTTCATCACCATTATTTAAGGAAAATATTTCCTTCCTCCGTCACTTGCTAATGTTTATTGGCATAAGCTGAAGTTGTCAAGTCCAAGGTGAGAGTTAGCTAGAAGAAGGAAAACCATAGAGCAGGATTGCAGGGTTGCACATTTCTTCTGAACTTGATGCTTTATTTCAATGGCTCTGCTGGATCCCACTTTCTCAAACCTTGAGGTTTCTTGCCAGCACACAGGCTCCAATTTCAACATTTTCTTTACAGTAACTCCTAGTTATGGTAAGCCAAATGGACATATTTTTCAACATAGATAAACCCCCTTCGCTCTCATCTGAGAATAAGCCCAATATGTGAGTGTTCAATGTATCTTACTATTCACATGAATATAAACAAGAAAGCCAAGTCTATAAATTACATGAGATTGGCTTCTCCCAGAGGACGAGCAGGAAGTATGCGAATAAAGGTGCATATGTAAGGAAGGCTGAGCTCCTAACAAGACATCTGTGGAAGGCTGGGAGAGAATAAATCTTTTCCTTATTCTCCTGTGGAACTGCATTAATCTGGCCTCAATTAGGCTTTTCTTACCTATTGCTTTTCCCCCCATGAGAGCAAATAAAAACTGCTCTCTCAGCTGGGGAAGGAAAGAGGAGAGCTAATGCCAAGGTAAAATGTTAAAAAAAAAAAAAAAAGTGCCAACAGTTAGGAAACTACTGATCTAATCAAGAGAGCACGTTTGCACCCATAATAGAGCTGACAAAGACACCCAGGTGCATTCATATGAGATATGTGGAAAGTATGGACTTACAGTGAGCTTCATGGACTTCACAGTGTGATCTTCAGAGTCTGTACTCTTTGACAATGTTGAGGCATGTCTTAATTTCTTAGAAATAGAACAAATATGAAAATATCAACAAAAATTATTCAAAGATTTCCTATTCAATGCTGTTTACATTTGTTGAAATCATATTTTACAGTGAGATCTACCTTTGCTATTTCTGCTAAAACAGAATAAATATATACACATATCCATCTACCCATCCATGTAGTCATCATCTTCTGATACATCCTAGAACAACAAATCCCAATAAGCCGTATCTGATTAACACACCATTCAAACCAAGTAGGACTCAGATAGCATCTCTGTTATCATCTTCATCATAAGCCCCTGGAAAAACCCAAAACTGAAGCCATACAGAGGGCTCAGCCCCAGGAGTAGCTGCATACGTGGACAAGCCAGGATGTAGGCAGCCCCCTTCAGCCTTGCTCTGTAATGCAATACTCTGTCCTTTCTCACTGCTCCTGTTCCATACTTTCAATCCCTGGTGCTGAGCTCAGTCCCAGTCTTCATTCTTTCTCACTTCATTTTGTTGCATAATCCCCTCCCAGGTAAACTACCTTGGAGAAAAGGAAACAATCATGAATGCCCATTAGTTTTACGTCTACAACACTGTTCTCCTTGAGTGCATTCAGCCACTTTCACCACCTGATTTCTATTTACAGCTTAAACTCTATGAAGCAGGGGCTGTTTAATGCCCCACATTTTCACAGTGAGTAGCATGTTTGTGATCTAGCTCTTGGCCTTCAGATGATCTTTTTTTTTTCCTCTCCATCCTTTGCTTATATAATGCATATGGTTCATTAACATGAAATCTTCTACAATACAGAACATCTGTTTGGTTTTTTTTGTTTGTTTTTTTGTTTTGTTTTGTTTTGTTTCATTTTGGTTACTCTGTAAAGTTGTCATGTCAGCTTCAGGGTATTTTTTCTAAACTTGATCCTTAGAAAGTTGATGCAACTAGGATGAGAAATCTTTTCAGATTTCATCTTTCAGGGATAATCTCTGTTGGTAAATGCTATTTCCTGATTAGACGCTTATGTTAGGAGAATGTCTCTCTTCATACTTCTTAGAATCTTCTATATCGTTTTGGAAAAGATAATCCCTGGGTTATTAACGCTTTCTATAGTCCTGTTGAATTTGGCAGAGTTTTCTTTCCTTATATTTCACAATTCACCCCCCACTGCCCCCCCAGTGTATATTCCCTCGAAACATTTCCTCCATCTGTTTTGCATTTTAATGCTTGGATGAGGCTCTGCATTTTGGGTGATGTGGCCATTTCTATATAGGGCATTATCTGTTTTGCCTTTAAAAATACACCAGCTTTGCAAATTAGGGGCTAATGATTTATAGCCCAAATGCTGCTAACCATCTCATTACTGGTCAAACAATGACTTTTTCTCAAATGTCAGATAACAGATGGTGAACACAATTTTCTTTCCTCTTCTTTAAGAACTACCATTTGAGCTACCAGGGAAGAAATGAGAACAGGGACACATGTTTCAGACTTCAAACATATTTGGTTTCAGTCAGCATTTGCCATTTAAAACCTGACCAGTTCCACTTTTAATAGCATTTTTTTTCCTATTTTGGTTAAAATTTCATATTCTAAAACACTGTGCTATGTAAGACACAATTAGTTCTTACATAATGTTTGTACAAACGGATACATACATTTTCATCTGTCTGTCCTGCACAGAATCATAGAATCACAGATTAGTTTGGGTTGGGAGGGACCATTAAGATCATCTAGTTCCAACCCCCTGCTATAGGCAGGGACACCTCCCTCCAGACCAGGTTGCTCAAAGCCCCGTCCAGCCTTGAGTGCTTCCAGGGAGGGGGCATCCACAACCTCACTGGGCAATTCACAACCTCAGTGAGCAAATTAATATATTAGAGGTAATAGAGGTATCCCAAGCACAACACTCTAGAAAATTATGGTTTAAAGCAGATATGAAACAACAGACTTGTGGGTGAAATTTAGCTCAGATTAAGCCCTATCTGACTTGGAAATGAGTGATGCTTCTGAGGTACTGACACTTGAAAAGATGTGTCCTGTTACAATAACCCTCTCTGCAACCTTTGTTTTGATATTTGCATTTTCACCTGGATTCATAAAAGGAGTACACTGCGTACGCAGTGCATCCAGCTGGAGTCACAGTCTATAGAGTGGCTAGACAGGAGGGTCTGTTGTATTTCTGAGTGCCTCCAGTTTGGCTCAACTGGATGATGAGATTAAAGGTGCATTTCTTCTAATTGAAACTGTAATCTATCATGAAATCTTTAGGAAAACTGCAATTGTGCCTGCATCAAGATGTCTGATGATGCTTTTAAGTCTTTTGAAAACAAAGTGAATGATTACTAAATATTAGATATTTATAAGTAGTCTTGACCTTGATGGTAACTAAGTATTTTATTGGGAAAAAAAGTAATTTATTATGACAATAAACACTAATAAATATGTAAATGATTATATAACAGAAGATATCTTAATGTATTAATGTGTAAGAATAAAATGATAGATAACTCCTACCTAGGAAACACGTACTACTGCTGCTAAGATCCACCAGATTCAAAGAGTAAATGAAATACCCAGGAGAGATGAGAACCAAGACTGAATAGGTAATTCTGTATTCATTTACCTTTTCTGATATATTTTCTCAGTTGTTTTGTTCAGAGTATAAGGGAAATGTTTGCTTTGTTTTTATAGTTAGTACGGAGATTTTCACATACCTTCTCATTTTTATAGCAAAAATATGTTGTCACTTTAAATGTACCCACCTTTTGTATGTCTTGAATAAAAGCCTTCAGGAGTAATGAAAATGCTCTGTCTCATTTTTGAGCAAACTATGGCAGTGTCTCTCAATCCTTTCTATTCCAAAACTTTCCATTAGTGGAATCTGAATCTCTTCTTTGCTACCTTGATGGAGAAGGACAGGAGAAGATTTAAATTTCTTTAAGTAATTTAAATAACAGCAGCAATATTTCATCTTTCTCAGCTGCCTTGGCCAAGGTTCATTCTAATGCTCCTCCAAATACTTTTATTCTCTCCTGCATATTTAGCTGAAGCTAGCAGATGCTTAGCCTGCATGTCAGCCCTCCAGGGATGGAGCCATAAATGTCTTCCTCAAAACTGCATTGAGTACCATTCCCCTTGCAGCAAAACTTAATGACTTCACATAGGAATCAAAAACAAATGAGGCCCCTTACTAAGAAGAACTCAAGTTATAGTTTACTTTCTTATCCTTGCTTGAACTCAGCCTTCTGCAACCCTTAAAAGGCTTTCACTCTTTAAAATTCATGTATTCTGTGGATGGTGCTTCTAGCATCTTCCCGACAAGGATGAAAGGCAACAGGGCAAAAACAAGCCCTTAACAACCATTTTATTTGATCATCTTGCATAGAGTAGATTTGTGACCAAAAAAGGGTCCTTTTTTTCTTTTTTTTTTCTTTTTTTTTTTTCCCCATCTAAACTGAAGGCAGACAAAATAAATTGATTGGATAGAATAAGTCTAATCTTTGTAAAATGAATTGCCTAAATGAACAATATATTAAATTGCTGAAACCAGAGAGTTAAGTTTGTAACAGTTGACATATGATTGTGTAAGAATGGTGATTTTAAGAATTTTATCACTGTTTCTGAGTTGGGGTAGAGCTTAAAATGTACCAAAAAGCAGAGGGTAAATGATTTATTTATTTATTTTTATTTTGTCCTGAAAACACAGTTTGAGCTGATCGTATGCTTAGTGAGAACCTGATTCATGATTTCTGCATGGCTGGGCTTAGCAGCACTCGATGTCTATTACCAGCTCAGTATTGCAGTGGATGCTGTGAATAGCATTCCAAGTGGAAAAAAACAACAAACATGAATGATGTGTCTTGAAGACTGAAAATCGAGGGAAAACTGACTTGATGAAAACATAAGAACATTTTCCATTCATTTTTGTAACACAGATAAATACGAATCTTGGGAAAGAAAGTTTGTTTTGTGAGACTGGATATACTGCTAATAATGAGGAAAAAAAGATTAATATTATATTATAAATATCAAATACCAGTTCATAATGTAATATAATTCAGTTTCCCTCCACTGATTAAAAAAGGTATTAAATGAACTTTAAGGCAACTATGTCAACTTCTATCACCAACAGCTTGAGTACTGAAAATGTAAGAACTTTATTTCTAAATTCTTTGATATTTAGAGTTCCTCTGTTATGTAGAGATGCCCATCACCATGCCCATCTGCCAATCAAATTAACAAAACCCAGATTCCTCACCAAATAACCTCAGTTTGAATCGTTCTGAGAAGGTACACTATATTTATACCTATGTATATATAGGAATTGTGTACATAAATGAACAAAACTATGTTTGTGTATACATCTATATATTAAAAATTATAGTCAGGATGATGAGCTGACTATTCCATTCATTCACTCATTTTCATGCTAGCTTGTCTCCGAAATAAGAAGGCCTGAAACGAGAAAGAGAGTAACTTCTCTAAATCTCAAAGTACTATAATCCTGGATTTGAAGTAAAGTGGTCCCATTACAGCAGATAATTGTAATGCTGGAGAAATAGGTCAGAGCAGTTCATCTCAACACTGCTACCAACAAATGAGGTCAGGTTTTGCTGTCTTTTATTCTGCTGTTGCTTTGAAAGAAAAGACCTTTTCCCTGTATTGATAAGAGTACCACATTCCCAAGCAACAACACTAGTAAAGATAAGAAGAGAAACTAAATCTCTGGTCTGTCTGTTCTTAGATATCTAGTCTCTCCTCAAAGAGTGAGCTCGTGCTTGCACTCAAAGCTGCCAGTGTTTCCCTTTGTACGTTCCACCAAACACATGTACAAATTAAATCAATCTTACAATGTCCTTTCTAGCATTTCTCATAAAATTGCATACATTCTTGCAATTAATTAGCATACGGCATGCATTCTCAGTGTAAAGAGGGATAAATATGCAGATTCATCCATATTATTTTCTACCATTGCTCATGCAATCACTGATTCCTTATTAAAGAGAAGTTGCCTCTATGGAACTATTAGGAAATGAAAGGAAATGAAAATAAGAACATGAGAATTTTCTGTAACCATGTTTATGGAATGTAGTCAAGAAGGAATTTTGTGCAGCTGGTATATGCAATGTAGCTACAAAAAATACAGCTTTTCTATAAACTATCTACAATCCCTAAGGAGACCTCAGGAAACAAGTTATTGCGGTGCAGATTTGCATGGTTCCCTGAAGAATACTCCACTTTCACAAATCCTTCCCTAAAGAGATTTAGCTTTTCAACAGTTTACACTCAAGTTCAGTTAATTTTTATGGCCCCTGCATACTTCCCTTATGCTTACAAGTCTCGTTTAGATTTGGTATTGATTAGCAAATGAAGCTCTGCTCTGGCTCCATACTTGGTGAAGTACACTTACTCTAGAGCTGTTTTCATCCTCTGTGCAAATGGTATGCTTGAAGCACGTTGGTCTTTCTGAACAAGCTAAAATGTGAAGACATAGCCATCAAGCAGACAGTTGAGGATTTTGCTGTCAAGTGTTAGAAGCATTGAAGTAATACACAAACAATTGCTCTGCTCTATAAAATGTAATACAAATTCTGTTTTGATTCAAATAACAGAATACAATGCCCCTCGCACTGTAAGTGAACATTGGGTTCATGATCACCTGAGAAACCTGAACATCCACAAGTCTATGTGTCCTGATGAGACGCATCTGAGAGTTCTGGGGGAATTAGCTGACGTAGTCACCAAGCTACTCTTGATTATATTTGAAAAGTCATGGCAATCAGGTGAAGTCCTTAGTGGCTGGAAAAAAGGCAACATCACACCCATTTTTAAGAAGGGTAAAAAAGATGGCCCTGGGAACTACTGACCTGTCAGTATTACCTCTGTGCTGGGGAAGATCATGGAGCAGATACTCCTGGAAGCTCTGCTAAGGCACATGGAAGACAGGGAGGTAATACAGGAGAACCAGCATGGCTTCACTAAGGACTAATCCTGCTTGACCAACCTGGTGGCTTTTTATGATGGTGTCACTGCATCAATTGGCAAGGGAAGAACCACTGATGTCATCTATCTGGACTTCAGTAAGGCCTTTGACACGGTACCCCTCAACATCCTTCTCTCCAAATTGGAAAGATGCGGGTCTGATGGGTGGACTGTAAGAACTGGCTGCAGGATCGAGTCCAGAGAGTGGTGGTCAGTGGTTCAGTGTCTGGATGGAAATTGGTGATGAGTGGTGTCCCACAGGGGTCAGTGCTGGGACCAATACTGTTTAACATCTTCATCAAAGACACTGACACTGGGGTTGAGTGCACCCTCAGCAAGTTTGCTGATGCCACCAAGCTGTGGTGTGCAGTCAACACACCAGAGGGATGAGATGCCATTCAGAGGGACCTAGACAGGCTTGAGCAGTGGGCCCGGGTGAACATCATGAGGCTCAACAAATCCAAATGCAAGATCTTGCACTTGGGTTGAGGCAACCCTCACTACCAATACAAGCTGAGGGATGAAATATTGGACACCACCTTTCTGATAAAGACCTGGAGGTATTGGTATATGGGAAACTGGACATCAGCCAGCAATGTGCCCTTACAGCCCAGAAAGCCAATGATATCCTCGGCTGCATCAAAAGATGCGTGGCCAGCAGGCCAAGGGAGGTGATCCTGCCCCTCTACTCTGCACTGGTGAGGCCTCACCTGGAGTACTGCATCCAGATGTGGAGTCCTCAGTATGGGAAAGACACGGACATATTGGAGCACATTCAGAGGAGGGCCGTAAAAATGATCCAAGGGATAGAACACCTCTCCTACAAGGGCAGATCGAGAGAGCTGGGGCTGTTCAGCCTGGAGAAGAGAAGGTTGTAAGGTGACTTTTCAGTATCTAATGGGGAGCAATAGGAAAGCAGGGGACAGATTCATTAGCATGGTCTGTGGTGATATAACAAGGGTAAATGGTTTCAAGCTTAAAGAGGTTAGATTTAGGGTGCATAGAAGGAAAAATTATTTTACCGTGAGGGTGGTGAGGCAGCGGAACAGGTGGCCCAGAGATGCAGTTGATGCCCTGTCACTGGAGACTTTCAAGGCGAGGCTGAATAAGGCCCTGGGCAATCTGATCTAGCTGTGGATGTCTCTGTTCATTGCAGGGGAGTTGGACTAGATAGCATTCAGAGGTCCCTTCCTACTCTAAGGATTCTATGATTTTATAACTTGCACCTAATACTGTTGATTTGAATAGTAAGACTCATTTGCAAGGACACAGGTGAACCACTGCTACAATCTTGTTTGCAAACTTTTACAAATACTTTCTTTTTCTTAAAAGCAAGTATTAGGACAGATGTTAGTACCTACGCAATTGCCTATGGTCTGTAAAAACCTGATCAGCTTGTGCAAGGAGTGAGCTGTTAATTCCTCTTTGATTAAAACTACATATCTTTTTTGAAAATATAAAAGCCTGCAGTCAACATTTTTAAAGTTTCCTATTTTGATAATGCTCTAGATATATATATCATGTATTAAACAGGTACATAGGAAACCTCTTAAAACAATAAAACATAAATGAGTCATTTGGTGAAGGCAATGCAGTTTTTCTGCCAGATGGATACTTATTTTCTTTTTTTTTTTTTTAATGCAGAGATAGAATAATCTAATCAACCTTGCAAAGGGGAATTGCTATGAAAATAATTCATTTAGCTGATGCTTCTCACTTTTCAAAGTGACAGACTGATGATGGGTAATGCAAGAAATATTAAGTATTATCACTTTCCCTTTACTGTAGGCAGATTAGGCAGAGAAAGGCAAGTTATCTGTATCCGTTCCCTATTTGACAGGGGGATCGTTCTAAAGAAATGTTATATAGGCTTCTGGATACAAATGAGCCAATACTAAATTGTCCTTTAAGATTCCAAAATTGTGTCTGAATTTCCTAATCTTGAATGTGTTGTTCAGAGAAGAGTTCTGACATAAAGCAAAAAACCATAACTGAACAAATAATGACTAGCAATAGTAGGGAAGCAGGCTTGTTTATCTGATTGCCTTAAGCAATTCGGGAGGAACTACCAACAAAACGACAGCTGTCACTAGTAATAATTATTGCATGTGGGGTACTTCCCAGAAAAAGGCAGATGAATTAAACCATAAAATTACAGAACAGTAAGTACACATCTTATCTTGCACAGTTTTTTTGTTTTAGTTTTCATTTCATTGTATTTGACCCTTTTATGATAAATTTAATTTTCTGTATTCAGAAAACCATAGTTATCTTTTTCTACAGCTTCGAAGGTTTTTTTCCTTTACTTTTTCCCCAGATATTCTCTTCCCTTCTCTTCTTTTTTTTTTTTTTTTTTTTTTAATGTAAATAATAGAAGGACTGCAGCAGCCATACAGCTGCTGAAATTTGCTGCTTGTTTGTAGAAGCTATAAAGTAAAAGCATAAGAAATGCAAATCATCTTGACAACCTCCAACAGAAAGAATGAAATTGACTCTGTCTGGGACAGGGAAAAATTTAACACTGAGCCATAAAACATAGATTACTGTTATTTCAGGTAGGATAGTAGGATAGCATTTTCATAGCCACCACCTGACAGGATGGATGTTCCCTCTTACTGTTTGCTGTGTCTTGCTCAGGAGATAAACACCATTCCCACATTTCTTATTGCAGGAATCAAAAGAAAACAAGCTGTGGTAAAAATGGAACAAGTAAATCTCCAGGACCACTTCATGCTAGAAGCAAAATCATTACATTTTCTTGTGCTGAATGCAGGATGCTCACTGTGGCTCTGGACAACATTCTGGCCTCTTAACACTTCTGCAGATAAGCTTCAGTCTCAGTCAAAGCAGTATTTAGATACGTGCTGGATTTAAATATGGAAATCAAAGCAATAAATTGATATTTCATTCACCAGTTATACACTCACCTCTGTTCTTCCATATAAAGATCGCCAATTTATAACATTCCTGATATTATGTAATCTTTTTCACTTACCCTCATTTTGCATTATTCTCAACTATAAATATTTTTGAACATTGTCTACAAGCTACATGCAGAAGTTCCCTTTAGCTTTAGGCTTCAACAACTCAGCTTCCAATAGTATGAAAACCAGAAAGCCTAATAACCCTTGACAGTTTACATAAACTCAATAGCTCTTCCACTGAAATTTGATAGGAAATATTGCAGTCCTAATATTCAGATCACTACATAAATTAAACAAGGGTTTGATTCACTTTCCAGAAATAATTATTTTCAGTTTCATTGAAAATGTACAATAGCCAGTTTCCTAAAAAAACCTGGAAATACAGTCAACTCATTTTTTAAGAACACTTTAGTTGAGGAGTTATTCCCCTCTCTCCCTCCTTGATCAAATTAAGGGAAATCTTACAAGCTTGTAAATCACTATTTTAGTTTCAATTTAGATCACTGATTTAGCGAACTCCTTCAGTTTAAATACATGTTCAAGTAATTTCACTTGACCAAATGCAAAATACTTTCCTTCACAGCTGCCCAAAATAATACAGCATTTGAGCTCTCTTAACTCTTACCCTTCTAACTCAAAGGGGAAATTATGATTGCATACTGAGAGTCATTATAGTGATTCCAGCCAAGTTATGAAAAATCCCACTAGATTTACT
>JAOWBP010002392.1:32735621-32794063 GCA_028571105.1 Tragopan temminckii | reverse complement strand
CATTACACTAAATAGTACCAAATCCTACCTCACTGCCTGGAGCTTTTGCTGTGTTAAGATGCAGCTCTCCCTCTGTAGCTGGAATCTTTTTGCTCCTGCACTTGCTAAACTTTTGCTTTAGATCTGAAGTGGGCAGTCAAAGCCAGCAACCAATGTTATGAATAGGAGATACAAGATGTCCAGATCTGACATTTGTCTCAACAGCATTTTCCTAGTAGTTTCACAGCAAGATAAATGGCATGTAACAACAATTTCCTGGACTTACTAGGAAATTGCCAGGCATCTTTTTTTCCACTCTATAATTTTGTACAACTACTAATACAAGAATATGTACACAAATCAAGCACGACAGTTACACTGATGGTTACATCACTAAAACAACAACTAAAACAACACTCAAGCAGTTTCTTAAAACAAAAGTAAATAATCTAGGTATATGTGATGAGTGCTGAAGGATATCTTCTGCCTCCAGATAGATCTCCCTTCCCACTGCATCTTGTAGGTTTTAAGAGTTCTCAGTACTTCCACTGTCACGGTTCATTTTCAGCATGAGTGATTCATTTTACATACAAGGAAATCAAAGGAACAAGAAAAAAAGGTAAAATCATAGAAAAATATGCAAGTGTATGTGTGATGCTGTAACCACTCTGGGAGCAAAAAAGGTTAAGTTTCTTTAATGTTTTATGTATTTAGTAAATTAAATCCCTTTCTAATCAGCACACCCTTTGTGATACTTCACTGATACTTCACAATAAACTCTACTGCAATATCTGAAAAACATGCAATTGTGACAAAAGCACTACTAAGATGATGGGATGTGTGAGGAACACACTGAAGAACAGACTAATGTTGTAATGCCTTTGTATTAAGTGACAAGACAGCCCATAGCAGACTGTCCGTGCAGCACTTGCCACCTGATATCCTGGAGTGCGCTGCAGAAGCACTGAGAGAACAGAAGTCGGAAGCTTCTGTCTCTGTACCTCACAGCGCAGGAACATGATGATATGCAATTAAGCTAAGGGTGTGAAAATCAAAACTGACACAAAAATATCTCTCCATAGTAACTAAACTGTGAAACTCAGTGTTACCAGAAGTCGCCAAATCCAGCAACAAAACGTACAAGGAGGAATGCAATATTTATAGAGTCATCAAGATCATCTCATTTTTGTCCTATTAAATGCCACGTAGAGTGATTAAGGCCAGTACGTAACTACTGGAAAATACAACTACAGTCAGCATGGAAAGTTATAGGTAGGTTCTTGCATCTTCACCTGGTACAGATGCTGTGATAGAAAAAATGGAACTGAGTTCTGAAATTATACGAATAAGAGGATAAAAATATTGCATATTTTTTCCCTAATATATACATTTAATTATTATTGTTACTGCATCAGTCCAGCTATGTAAAATGTAACTACACAGAATATTATTTTATTTTGATAGTTTATTGACTAATATGGCTTAATTTAGAGATTTCATACTTCCATTTGTTAAAAAAGAATGTAACGAAGACTACTAAGACTACCATTAACAACAAAAATTGACAGCCATTTGTGCGTGTCCGTGTGTGTGCGTGTGGTGTACAAGAAACGCTTTTCTTTCAACACCAAAATTTTTACCAGATCCTTTTTTGTTTTGTCATGTGTCAATATAATTGCAAACATAGTGTGCACGTGTGACTGTGTGAAAATAACGGTTACAGATGGAAAAAATGTATACTCTCTCTTTACAATGTTTTCCCCAGTGCCCTATTTAGATTGCTATACAATATTTCTTTAATCATGAATATTGTTGTTCTAGCATAGCCATCTTCTGTCATCTGTTTTCACTTACACCATTCTTGGGTTGCTTTTTGAGCATTTTTTCTTCAAGACCCAGTTCAACTACTAACTATCACATGCTGATCAGCTAAGTGAGAAAAAGAAAAGGTCAAGACAATCAGGAAAATTCTTAAAGAGGATTATTTAGTGCAATCAAGAACTCCATTTTTCTGCTACATTATTACCGTTTTCTGTTTGAAAGTCATGCTTTGCAAGGAAAATAGATCTCCTATTCCTGAAACACCTTAAGAATACATTTAGTTTTTATTTTATCATGGGTTTAATATATTGTAAAAGCTGTCTTAGAAGCTTAGTACCAGACATTTCTTCCACTTTGACTTATTACAGCTTGATACATTCCTTTGACCAAGGCTTGTTCAGCCTGGAGAAGATTGTGAGGAGACCTCATTGTTGCTTTCCAGTATTTATTAAAAGGGGATTATAAACAGGAGGGGAATCAACTTGTTACAAGGGTAAGCAGTGACAGGACAAGGGGGAATGGTTTTACACTCAAGGTTTAGATTGGATATCAGGTGGAACAGGCTGCCCGGAAGGGCTGCGGATGCCTTATCCCTGGAGGTGTTCAAGGCTAGTTTGGATGAGGCCCTGGGCAGCCTGGTCTAGTATTAAATGGGGAGGTTGGTGGCCCTGCCTGTAGCAGGGGGGTTTGAACTTGATGATCTCTGAGGTCCCTTTCAACCCAAGCCATTCTATGATTCTGTAATTCTGTGACCTAGCTTAGATTCTACACTATTAATGAACTTCCCTCTGAATCAAAGTGGAGCAGGAGCATCACAAAGTGAAGGCAGGCTCCAGGATGCTTTTTTTGCACACTGCTTTATCCTCAAAAGTTGGAACAGAGGTGCACAAAAATTATATTTCTATACTCAATTTACTCTTAGTGCTGAGGTAAGCTTTTCATTTCTGAACACTGTGCCAATTAGGCTCAAGCCTATTAGCAGTCATTCTTACTTAGAGATTACATTTTACTTACAGAAAATTCAGCAGTCTAGAATTTGTCCATTTACTGCTTTATTTCTGGCTAGTAGAATAGTATTCCAACTTATTGAGCCAAACATTCACATTTACAGAGAAGTTTTACTCAGTATTCAATACGACTGGCAAAATGTGCCCTGAAAATAATTATTCCAATTTTATATTTTGGAAAATAATAAGTTGTGTTTCTGCATAAAAATTACCAAAAACATATGCTTCACTGTTTGCACACATGGACATTCACACTGCTATACAGACTTTCTTAAAACTGTAGCAGGCCTCTTGGATGATTTTCCCTAAATGAACACACAGGTGGGTTAAACAGCAAGTTCAGGATTAGAAACAAAGATTTTTCAATTCCAGTAGAGAACTGAGAAAGTTCAGTAATATCAAAAAATAAGTAAAGCATCTATTGCCAAAAATAAAAATTATTCTAAAAACAACAAGCTTAAAAGTTTTAGTTATATAGCAAACATGAAGCAAAATGGATGTTAAAACCAAACAGAAAAGCATTTATGTCAATATATTTCTCTGTATATTTTCAGCAATATTACCTTTCCTTTAGGGGCACCCAAAGAAGCTTCAGCAACTGTAGCACAGTATGTATAAGCCAAGGCTGAGCTTCTGTGTCACTCAAGAGTGATGGTAGTCGAACACAAGGTGAAATCAGCTAAGAAAGCTTTGAATCACATCTATTCCCTCTAAACTCTAATGCTGTTTCAGCACTGAAGGCTTCTGTATTTTAATGGCAAAACCAACAAGGTTTGGGCTTTTCCAGGTATTCACATACAGCCTTATACGTTCTCCACGGTCTCTCTTCTCTGAAGAAATATATAAACAATAAACAACAGAGAAACAGTTTGTGAAACTTTTTTCTCATGGATGACTTTTTCTTTCCACTTTATTTCAGCAGTTTGTGATTCTGCCGTAACTTCCTTAAACTTTTCAGGTCCCAGGTACTTCCACTTCAGCAAGATTTTGTACAAGGGAAAAGACGGTATTCAGACTGACTTTGAATGTCCTTGCAGCTGTGAAACGTGGATGGCAGTGTTGCTGGAACAAACTCTCTTGTGAGGTTTCCTGTACTTTCTGCTTGCGGTATTGCCAAGAATATTCCTAAGGCAGCTTTTTCACAGTAACTTGGAATTTCACACTCAAGATGAAAGTAATGCAAAGGCAAATGAGAGGCAGAGGTTCTTTTTTTTTTTTATAGGAAGAATATCTCAAGTTAACTGTGTTAAATTCAAGAAATGAGCATCTTTAAGGAAATGAAAAGATTCTCTTTTTTTCCCCTTCCCTTCACCAACTAATAATTTCCTACTTAATATTTCTTTCTGTTTTTCCCTGCCATCCATCAACAGTGGCACAGAAGTTGTTTCTACTTCATCTGCTATTTATTTACTGGCATTCACAACTTCTCTGAAAAAAGGTTTAAAATCATCTCGTTTGTGGATTTCAAAGTGCCTCTGGATCTCCACTTGGAGTTAGAAGTAATTGAAGTGGTGCAGTAGCATAGCTCACTTATGCACATTTGTACACAGACTGTCCCATCTTGCCCTGGGAAAATTAAGTCCTATAGGACTTTATCCTCTATGTGTTTAAGCACCCTGCATCAGGTATTGTATCGTGTTTTAACCACAAAACTCAGAAAACAGCAAGGCAGCTCTGTTCCTCGCTACCTGTAGAAGCCTACCAAAATAGCTTCTATTCTCTGTGAGTGAAATTGCTCACTTGAGAAATATTTTCATCTTCAGCCTCTCCAAGGACATCTGTTTAACTTCTAACTTTTTTAAAAAACACCTTTTTTTCAGCAGCTGAAAAACAGGAGACGTGTTAAGAGATGGTTATGTGACTGCTCCTAAGCTCTTCCATGCACTGCGCCTCATGCCAAAGGGTTACAGCACTTTGGTCCCGCATGCAATACTGTTTGTGGCATAACCACAAGGACAGCTTCCAAGCCTTGTAGATTTAATGAGTCTGAGCACACTTTTCACAATCCAATGTGTAGTAGATAGAATCTGAGACAAAAATTCAAAGCTTCATTTTCTAAGGACCACATGGATAGAGAGGGCCTAATGCTAGTGACAAACACTCAAAGGCCTTAGGAGAAGACTTAGCAAACTTTTGAATGGAAAAGTAAAGGTTCCTGAATTCCAGGATAAGGTTGCTTGACACACTGACTCTTCTTGCTCCACACTTTGCACACTGTGCTAATATCATTAAGATATTGCTTGCAAATCTCTTGGCTTATCTTTTATTGCGTAGCACTAGAATCACACATAGACAGTGACTGAGAATACATTATGTTTAACAGTCATCTACTGATGGTGTAAAAATTCAGATGAATTCTTTTGCTGTTTGGAGGTCTTTCTTAAAACAAATGTAGAACTGAATGAAGCATCACCAGCTCTTCTGCTTCACAGAAACCAACTACAACTGTCCAGCAAATGATGTACATTTTTCAGAGGCCAAGAGTATAAAGCCACAGTCTTCATGAAGAGAACTCTGTAGATATCTTCTCTCTCTTGCTTCTCTTATTCTATTATTCAGCATCTCATATCCCAGAAGCGGTGAGGTCCAGCTGAACAATTCTAGTAACATGAGTGCCTTTGCCAAGAGCTGATATTATTCTCCAAGAGGTTAACAGAGCTGGTTCCACATTAAATACCAGCTTTACTCTCATGCTCTTCAGGTGCCTATTCATTATAGGAACTACAGCTAAACTTCTGAGAAAAAGAAAAGAAAGAAATCACAATCTCAGTATTCACGGAAAATAGTAAAATAAATATATTACTTTTCAGGGAAGGACACAGTTTGGGAGGGAATGGGAATGAATCACAGTGAATCATTTTCACTCACTGAATATAGTACAGAAATGGTAGGGGGAGGAGAAGGGAGGAGTGTGAAGACATTTGCCTCTGCCGTTTTCCAAAGTAACAGCTAAAACTTCTTAGGACTCCTTCAAAGGCTGCATGAAATGTTTAGTGTGGATATACTTCCTGTGCAAACACAGTAAAAGGACAGCACACAGGAAAAAAAAAACAAAAAAACAAAACCACACAGGCTGATTTAACAGTGGCAGGGAGTACTGAGATGACAGACTTTGGGAAATCACATCCAAGGTCTGAGTGTTCTGCTTAGAGAGAAGGATTGTACAAATCACCCTGCTAAATTACAGGGCAGGCAGACCAACACAATTCAAAGGTAATAGAGAAGTGCTATGGTCAAGCACTTTCAAAGTGTGCAGGAAGGATTCTCTATCTTCTGTCAAGCAGAATTTAATGGAAGACAATTCTCTCTGTGCAGGCAAAGAGAATATTGGTGCTCCCACATAAACCCATATTAGTATATATTCTTATCTTCTGCACAGGATAGCAATGACTATGGAGCTGCTGTGTTGGCTTAAATATATTGATACAAAATCACACCAACAAATTAAAGGTAGTACAAAACATTGAACGGGCCTAAAAAGTACAAGCTAACTGACCACAATGTAAGAGTAGAGAAATTTCTCCCCTAAAAAGCAAATGTCTTTATTTAATGCAAGTATACTATGCATGTCTTGTCAGGATCAATTTCTGTACAGTAAAAGCTAGCTATGCGAAAGAAGAAAATCTCTTTTTTTTTTTTTGGTTTTTTTTGTTTTTTATTTTAAAACAATATTGTTTTTAATTTAAGAATTTTATGAGTCCTGAATAAAGTATGTTTTGGTAAAAGTAACCTTGGTCATTCTGGAGAGAAAATACCTTCAAGAAGATAAAAAGGGAATCCGGCATGTTCTAAATTAGAGTTCCTTTCAAGAGAATGAACTTTTTTTTTTTTCTTTTTCACAACCAGTGCTATGTGTAGGTCTGCATTGTGATAACATGCACAAACAGATGATGATGAAGACGGATAAGGACTGAAATTTGAAGGGATAAAAGTTATGAGAAGACCAGCACGTAGCGTAGGATTTCAATTATGAGTTTTCATACATTTCCCCAGTTCTGTAGTTCTTGGATGAAGAAATAAAGGCAGCTCTCTCTGGAGAGACTGCAGAAATTTCTGTAACATCAGTTAACAGTGTTTACCTAAGTCCACTTTTCACTGACTCATCTCCATGCTGAACTGCTACAAGTTGGCCTCTGCTCAGGATGACAGCTTGGCAGGAAACAGATTCCTCTCCTTGTTCAAGGTCTTAGTGACTCGCTAGGGCCAAATTCTCTAGCAAAGCTGGAAAACGTGCCATGAAATATCACTCAGTTTGCTTTTCTTTTTTTTTCGTGGTCATAAAAAGGAGTTGTTGCCCTGCACAACAGAAGATGCAAGTTAGACAGTGCTATGATTCAGAATGGGTAGGCAGAAAAGTATGTGCTGGATGCAGTACGCACGTTGGCCAGCCCAGCTAGAAGAAACCAAATGGAGAATGGTTTGCTGACAACATGAATGCACTCTACCCAGAGGAAGGGAAAGGAGAGCTCCTCTTAGTGCTCCTTACAAAATTGAAGCTAAGAGCTCCAGAAAGGATCACACCAACCTCCTCCTCCTCCCACACAGTCATTTAATTTAAAATAACAAGACTTCCATCTTTCTTTTACAAAATATCTACAAAGCACATATGCACTGAGACAGGTAATTCTTTGTTGGAGAACAGCACCTGAAGTAGGAGCTTTTTGTGTTTGGTCTTAGCCTACATAAATTCAGGGGGAACACCTGAAAAATTATAATATGGTATGAGGACCAGATGGTGAAGTTAGAAAGACAGATTAGAAAGTGGGTGCACACTTTTAATGATCTGTGTAATTAAACATTGGAACAATTTAGCAAAATCGCAGTGGATTTTCCATATGGTTTAACATGTTTTGTACTTGGACTGCTTCATAACATGGTATCTTGTAATAAATTTGTAAACAAAGTTTGATAACAGAGACTTTTGCCTCAACTTGCAGCAAGTGCGGGAAGAGATTTAAAATTATTAAAAGGAAGGCCAATAAAAAAAAAATATTATATCCAGGTAATCCTACCCACCTTTCATACAATACAGGGAGATTTCAAACAATTTCCAAAAGGAAATTTTTTCTAACTCAGAAAAAGAAGAAAAGAAAAATAATATCCGTAAGAGTTTTATAATTAAAGCCAAAGATTCATTTCCGTTTGAAACAGATGGTCAGGCAAAGGCATTCTGGATAATTTAGCAAAAGCCTGTGCTTCAACTAACTAACAAATTGCCATTTTAATCTTCCATCTAGTTGCACAGGCTAACCTATTTATTGTGTATGACAGATCAGGAAATATCTGCATTGCTTCAAAATATAAACACAGAACCAATACAGATTGAGAATTACAAATGAAATCACTATTTTTAATGGAAATAATGAAAATAATTTACAATTGCAAATGAAGAGAAAGACAAAAAAGTCACACAGTTACATAAAAGAATGAGAGACCAAGAGTTGAGGGAATCAGGAAAAACCTACCATGACTGTAATGAATAGCAGATATCTAAAGTATCACTGAGATCTTGCAGTGTAAGTAGTGCTGGGTAATGTGATACAGTTTATATACATTAAAACACAAGTCTTTGTTTCTTTCAAGTAAACTACAGAGCTATGATATTTGTACACAATTAGATTACTGGTTTGATAAATCTTCATGGCAGCACTAGAAACATGCTTTCACGGCTTGGCAAGGTTTCTTTCTCAGGAAGACAATGAGGGAGAGAGTTGTTGACATGCCTTTACCTCTGGGGATAAAAGCAATTGCTGGCGATATTACACCAACAGTGTTTTTTACATCTACCCTAATTAAATAAATAGCCATTTTGGTTTATTGCTGTTGTACCAACATTTGTAATTCATGAAATACTCATTTAAGCCAGAAAATATCTCACCTAGATCTGTAAACAGCAGTACCTACAAAGTGTCAGACTTGCCCTATTTTTCATTATTAAAACTCTCATTGTTTTTCGTCATTATGGATACCCTTGTACACAACTGTACTTTTGTTTCTATTTTCAGAAAGTACGAAGTGAAAAAATAATGTGAATGAATGGGCGAAATGATATCGTGATGTAGTTACAGACAGAATAAATTATAGAATTAGAAGACAGTTCTACAAATATATTTGATATTATCCTGGGGAAAATATAACTCATCTTGTATTCAGTTGAAGGTCTTAGGACACAAATTATTAAGTAGCCCTGAGTATTCCTCTACTCCCCACTCCTCCCACCTAAACCTGGACACAGGTAGCAGTGTATTTTAGAACTTAATCTTCACCCCCTCAATCCATTAGAATGACAAGGAGAGCATCCATTAGCTCTCTTCATCTCCAAATTCAGTATGTAGCAGCCACACAAAGCAATCAAGAGACAACCAGTAGTACCTGCATTCTGATTTAACTACTGCTGCTACAAAACTCCAGCAGAGCACACCTGATGAAGTGCTTGAGGAATGCTGACCTTATGGTTTAAACATTAGGCTACAGCTCAGGACATTGGGCTTTTGCCAGCCTTTGCCAATGACTTCCTCTGTCACCTTGGAACAACCTGTGTCTTATTTTCTGTAGGTAAAACAGGGACAGACATAGTGCCTTGCACTGTGAACTGCAAGGGCAGATTTAGTAAACTTACAGTAAGTGCTCAAAAGGAGAACAGTTGAAGAAAAAACTAGGTAGCGCATCACATTAAGTGCTTCAGCGAGACAGAGCAAGTTTCATCGCTCAGCAATGATAAATCACCAGGCATACTCAGAACCAAGAAAATCAGAATGAAAATTTGTCCACGGCTATGGAAAGCAGCAATCTTATGGCACTGAATATTCACTTACATGATTAAAATGTACAGTTTGGAGAATGCAGCTGTTAGAACACTCATCTTGCATGCTACCCTGAAGCGTGTTTGAGTAAATTTAATACATGTGGTTTAAATAAGTGTAAGTTAAACAGGGACTATTCCCATGAATCATGAAAAGAGAAAAAGTGAGTTTTGAAAAATTTACACCTTAGAGGAGGAACTCTGTATCTTCCCTGAATTATAAGCATGGGTTCTATTAGGTTATTTTGGGGATATAAAATATAATAAGTTTATTTGATATCCTCTCTATTGATACAGTTTCACTTTCTGTTTTGCTCAGAGGGCTTTTGGAAAAAGGCTATGGAACTTGAAATAAGGAATGGGCTCTGAGAAAATCTCAAAGTCCTTTTTTCAGGGAAGTTTCAAAAAAGTTTTTGATATAAATAAATGTATATATATATATTTCCCAGTGCAAGAATTAAAAACACAAGGGGTAAGAGACACACTGAACAACAGAAGCACATGGGAGATCTGAAGCCCTTTCCCTGCCTGGGTTCTCCAGCTGGGAAGTGCCATCCTGAGACCAAAGCAGCAGGGGATGCTCTAGGCTCAGTGCTGCCAGCAGGGCAAGGTTTGAACATTACTGCTGCCATCCACCACAGGAGATTCAGGCTCCCTACACAATTTGGTGCAAAATTGTTTTGCTGTTTGAACCAAGCAATCAACAAGCTACTATAACTCTGATGGTGCAAACAAAGCATACACCAAATTGCACTGGCAAAAGGCTTATCGGTTGGCCTTCAATTAGAAATCATGATGAAAAGGAAAAACTTTCACAGGAATCAGTACTGTGTCCAGCCCATGCAAAATGACTGCAGACAAGATGTGCAGGTGACACAAAGGCTGGTGGAGTGATATACAGCAAGGGGGTCAGGGCAACCACAAAGTGATGAAAGTTACTTGATAAGTTTAGCAAACTTCATAAATTCAACAGAATGTGTTTTACTAACGCTCCTGAACTGATGCACAGAATGAATATAACAAGGGATAAAGGTGTACTAGGATTAATTTTTAGGATGGTGAAAACCCTTAATTCAAGAGTCACAAAGGACATGCACTTCATCAGAGGCAGAGGTCTACACCTTACTACTGAGTAGGTGGTATTTGTTCCTTCATACAGCTTGAATGAAATTAATACTGGAATGTTGTGTCCACTTCTGACATCCATATTTTTCTATAAAAAAAACTGAAGGTGTGCAAAAAAACCTCAGTTTCTGGAGAACTGGAGAAAGTGCCATACAATGCTATAACAACACTATAAGGATCCCAACTGTTTGGTTTTTTAAA
Organism: Tragopan temminckii; assembly: GCA_028571105.1. NCBI lineage: Eukaryota > Metazoa > Chordata > Aves > Galliformes > Phasianidae > Tragopan > Tragopan temminckii. Next base: position 32,783,128 of record JAOWBP010002392.1, on the reverse strand, counting down.
AAAAAGTTAAAGATGGTATACAGATGTATAATCAAAACAGGAAAACACCAGGTGCCAAAGGACTATTTAGTCTTAGGAATAAAGGCATCAAAAGGCAGCACTGTAGCCAGAAAAAAAAAAAAAAAAAAAAAAAAAAAAAAAAAAAAAAAAAAAAAAAAAAAAATTAGAAAGGAGTTACACATATTTTTTAACTCAGATATTAAATATTACAATAGATTTAAAATGGGAAGTAATAGATTTTTCACATTTTTTTCTGCTTTAAATCAGAACTGGATGCTTTTTTTGAAGTTTAGCCAAGTAACTTTTATCTTCTAACTAAACAGAATTTACTAGGTTTAAGTAATTAAATGGGAATTAAAATACAGAAAATGGCAACCCAACAAGCTTGTGTCATTAGCAAGACACTGCACTGAAGAAGTCTACTGTATAAGCCTGAGTACTTCTTGGGAGCAATCATGACAAATTTGAGAAAGACATGATTTTAGCTGGACTTCAAGGACTGTCTTCTACTACAAGTCCTGATGCCGGCCTTTGCAGAAGTGGATAAGAAGGAAACAGATGTCAGTGATATCTCAGTCTGCTGAATCTGCAATAGAGAAAATCTTCTGATTTTAATACAACCACAAGTTCGTGAAATTGTGGAAGAAAGTGGTAGGAAAGAAGGTACAGAAACCAGAAGATGTACTGTTTCATTTAAACTTGTTCTACTGGAGCTTGGCATACTCACATGCTAAAAAGCTTAATGACTTTCATGTTAATGACTCGCTAGCTTGACCTGTGAGAGGTTGAGGAGAGTGGTGGGAGTGGAAGCAGCATGACATGTTCCTCCTTTACAGAAACCCAGAGGAGGTTTGATGTAAACCAGGCACATTTTGTTCTTATGCTGCTGTTCAACACAGGAGGGTGCCAAGCACATTTTCACATTTGATATCAAAAGCAAAATTAATCATTCGGCCTTTTTCCTTTCAAAGAGAACTCAAAAAATCTAGTGGCAGTACAAATCTCAAAGAAACTGAGTTTAAAGAGAACAGCTGCAAGGTTGTGAGTTGCTGAAGGCATCGTGCTGCAGGCTGGGGCTGTGTGCTCCCTCCATGGCCCTGCAAGCCCTTCTTTGTGGAGATTAACTTTTATTTTATCCCCACGCCTCCAATGGATACCCTTTTCTGCTGCCAAAACAGTGAGGAAAGGATTTCAATGTAATTTTCAAATCCTCGGTAGCTACACACACAATAATATGAGATCAATTATTCTTGTATACTAGAAATTGGTCTGGAAAGGAGATTGCTCAGAGATTACTTCAGAGCATGAGAAATTTGGTAAAGATAAACAGCACTGAACAAAAAGATTCAACATTTTCCTTGTCAAAATTAATTCTATTCACTCCATGCAAAGTGATAAAATGTAATGAAATTTGCTGATGAAAACTGATGAACAAATCAATACAAAAAGAGGTGTGCTGTCAGAAAAAGATTTAAGAGGGTTGCCCAAAGGAGAAAGATTACTAGTTACACCCTCAGCCTTGAAGTTTTGCCAGTATTCAGAGCTTGTAAAGTTGATTTTCTTAGGGAAAAAAAAAAAAACAAACCAACGAGCAGGTGATGACAGGCAAAGTATAAAGACATTCCGTTTACCCTCCCAAACTGTTCCTTTTATGCAATTTGCAAATTTTTCATTCTGTGTACCATACCAGTCACAGCTTAGTACTCTTTCTTTTATCATAGGGCCATGTTTTCCCTACTTCTCTAGCCATCTTAAAAAACAAAACCATATATTTGTTATCTAAAACAAATAAATTAGTCTACCGCACTGGATTTCAGCAAATACTGGATTCTGATACTAGTTATGGCCTTTTTGAAACTGCATATTAGGTACTTTTAATGAAGAACTGTTCCTGGTTTTAGGGTCATTTCACTTCCTCTTGCATGTAGTTCTGTGCTAGATAATCTTAAATAGCAGGAGCAAAGTTCCATTTAAAAGAAGAATAATTATGATCGTATCAAGTAATTCTCAAAAGTGTTCTTTTTAGACAAAGCTAAGGAATGACAACAATCATCATGGCCTATAGTAATTTTAGATGATTATATAGTTTATATAGACTTTTACTGAGACTGATGTTTATGAGGAATTTTAAAAACATTTTTTATTCTATGTTGATACGACACTTCAGGACCCTATTCTCCATTCATTATTGAAATTCACAAAAACATTCATTAATCAGTTCTTTTACTTCAATTGCAAGCTAAACTTTCATAATGTTGCCTGGATTATAACTCATACAAATGGAATTTATGAAATAGCTTATAACTGTATCATGGAATATACCTGTGTTGCAGCACCCATTTAAATCCAAGCACTAAATAAGAACTTCTTTCATGCTTTAAGCTAAATTTATATCCACTATTATTAACTCATTTGGCAGAGGCAAAAACAAGCATAACTCGGGGAAAAGGAACATATTTCTCTTTTCACACTGGCCTGCCTTTTACATAACCTCTTTGCTTCATCAAGAACTTAAAATATGTTCCACGGAAATGAAATGAAATGCTTTATTTAGTACATTGCTCTATAGGAATGGAACACAGAAGTGAAGCTTGTATTACCTACCTGTTACGTTAAATCTTACACTCTTTTTTTTTTTGTTGGAATGTGCATTCTCTGTCTTTTCTTGGAAACCAGAAAATAAATGATTGAAAGCAAAAAGAGCAAAGCCAGTGCTGTCCTAAGAATACAGTTCAATAAGGCGGTAGTCAACAGGTGAATTTCTGAGTACTTTTCTGAGCACTTTTCTGAGCTAATGCTGTATTTTGGAAAAGTGGACCTCACACTGATAGTACAGTTTACGATATATGCAACATCAAGTAAACTATATTTTATTTACTTTGCGAGGGAATGTTCTCAATTTAAAGAAAGATGACCAAGGGAGCCTGTAGTTAGCCTCTGAATGTTATATACTAAAAAAGACAAACCATTTTTTTCAGGACTCAGATATAATGGACAACAACAGTCAGCAGAGATATAGTTCTTTGCTCACATATCTCTATATCTGAAAAAAAAAAATCCTACAGATCATACCATGTGTTATTATTTTTCCTTATTCAGAGAATGACCAATTCTCAGTGACATTTGTAGTCAAAGTCAGTAGATCCAGCATCCACATTTACACTCAAGAATGCCACTGAAAGGAATTCAGTATCTCATTATAGTTCAAGAATTCAGACATAAGCATGTCTTCAATTTAATTGCATTATGGAAGCTACTCTTTGCCATCAACCAAATCTGAAGCTACTTCAATTAAAATAAAATTTAATAGAGCATTAGTTCCTAGTCCCAAATGCAGCTGCCCAGTATCTGACATCATATGCTCTAACTTTTGTTGCAGTATCACTTTGTGATGCAAAAAGCTAATGCTATTTGTACGAGTAAAAGGCAACTTGGAAACTGTGGATGGCTGTGTAAAAGCATTGAGTGCATACTGCTGAATGTGCAGAGCAGTGAAAGAAAAAAAAGTTGTTTATTCTTTGCAGTAAGACCACAAAAAACTAAGTTTCAGTGTTGTCTAGACGATACCTTAGATACCCATTATATATAATCCTGTATAGATGGAAGCACGAGTGCTCTTTCATCAGCTTGAAATCCAATCAGCATCCATTACTTCCAGGGAGAGAGACAGGAAGTTGCAGGGTTTAATGGCTTAATTCACTTTCTATACCAGTTGTGTGTCCCAGCAGATACAGAAACCTACTGGATGGCTTCAGACACTAATGACTCTGTTACTTATGATAACTCATCTTCCATTCCTGAGCTTCAGAACCTCATGAACTGTCCCTCACCTCTTACAACAAGATCCATACAAAAAGACTGCCATTTTAGATTTACTTACCATTCATAGTCTTCCTTCCACTAGTATTTACCTGTAGCCAGGATAATATTTTTCCCTCCAACTTCATGTGAAACTAAGTAACAACAGTAACAAAAAGCTAACATAACAGTGGTTGATAAAATTACTGAAGCATTTGAAAAGCTATTCACAGAATAAGATTGAGAAATCCTAAAAAGGACAGAACTAGTATTTTTCACACCTGAAGGCTTTTAAAAGAAATTCTGGATGAAATAATATGTCTGGGGAGCACAGATTCTGAGGAAAGGCTTTTGTGTTTGTGTCTTTTCCTTTTTCATGTTTTTCTTTCTTCCTCTATGCCCTGCATTTATCTTTCTCATTCTTGGGCCTGCTCTGGTAGGGATTATCGTCCAGGATCACAGCTGACAACAACACATGGAAAAGGAAGCAATATTGTCTCCCTGGCCCTTGGATGTCTCTAAGATCAGATCAGAGAGTTATCAGAGCTGGCTTTTTGTTGTACCCATAGCATTTGTTAATTATGCCTAGACGTTGAGATAACTTAAAAAAAGATCCTTCCTGCCATTCTCCCCAAGAAGTCTTTTTCTAGATTTTCTAGATTTGCACAATAAATCATCCTGAGCAAAGTATTAACTGCCTTAGTGTGTCTGTCCAGCAATTGGCATGACTGCTCTTGATTCTGAGTTGCAGGACCGTGGTTTCAGTGGTTTCTTTGAACTGTTTGCAGTGCTTACGTCTCATATCTTCCCTGAGATTGGACACATAACACATCCTGGGATGTAAATAACCTGTGAAATCCTGCTCTTTGAGTGAATGTACTACTTGCAACTCTGTAAACAGAAAGCTTGGTTTGAGAGCAGAGTAGTAGCACTCAGAGTAGAGAACAATGTATTGCTAGAGTGAAAACAGGAGTAATGAGTAGACAGGAAAATGGCAATGTGGTATTTTCACACCATGATCTCCTCAGCAAAAGGTTCAAGAAGGCTTTCAAATTGTGCATATTTTTAACCCACTGTAAATCCAACCTTTGCCCTAAACCAGATCAGAGTTTTGATTTTAAGGGAATCGTCCTGACAGCCACCGCAGCCTTAGAAAATGTTCTCCTAACGTGTGCTCTACAAACACTTACATTTTGGCACATATATTTCATGCAAGAACTGATCCACTGTTGTGCTTTGCACTGTTTGTATTCAAAGACTCTCATTTTGCCTGAGAAAAGAAGAAAACAGAAATAAATTATCACAAAATAAAACGTGATCAGAGAATAATGCTCCCTGGTTGCTTCAGACCAGTAACAGCCAAAGCAGTGATGAAACATTTCATGGATAAGAATGATCATTGATTGTGTAACATTTTACTACAGTGTCTTAATTATATTATGCCAAAATAAATTAAAATATCTCAATCCCTTTTTATAGATAGTTTAGCATACATATCTAATTTTGGCCCTTTCTAAATGACCTCAGAAAGTCAGAAATGTTACTATTTCTTACTGATGCTGAACTCAGTGTTCAACACAGGCATATTTCAAAGACAAATATGATCATTTATGTGTTAAAATGTAAACCAGACAGCATACTGTTTCAAAACCAGTTCCTGCTCCCTTGACTTTTCTCCTAATGTTTATTCCTGAAATTCTTTCCCAGACTAGAAATATACATCATAAAAAGTATATCTGCATTTGTCTACTTGGTACACACATTTGTATATTTGTATATAAAATGTGTTTTCTCAAAGACGTATTTTACACGGGACACTTTGGAGTATGATATCTCAAGAAGTTATTATCGCTTCTTTTAATGACATTAATAGTACCTTTAAAAGAATTGAGAAATTCTCTTAGAGAAAGGCTGAGTTCCCAATTACTCACTGAATGTTCTGCTTTTTAAGTAAAGCTAGACAGATTTCTAAGATTAATTGTTCCCCTAGAGATCACGCCATGGAAAAGAATAGTAATAATATTGAACACTTACGTGCGCACACACATTATCCCTGTATTTACAAGTAATTAGTCAAGAAGTCCACTCATTAGATCTTCTGAGTGTATGCATTATAGAGTAACTCTAAAATTTGACTATCTTGTTTCTAAATATTTGCTAATGACAGCTTTATTCTGCTTTGTAGCTGCAAATCTGCAAACTACCAGGTTTTGATAGTATACATCTGCAGTTAGTTTCTTTTAAGAAAGACTGGGGACATTTTGGAGAGTTGAACGTGATTCAGATTTTAGTGTGCAATGATTTTAGAAATGTTTTCATTTTTCAACTGTAGTCAATTTATATGAATGTGATTTCTGATTCAAATGAGATGTAGTTGGAAAGCATGCTTACTTTAAATTTTACCAAACTGTGTTACCAGCTATTTAGCAAATGAATCATCTATTTTACATAATTCATCTTGAAACTTGAACGTGTATGTGTATTGTATCAATTATCACAGGTCACCAAGAATATACAATCTGTACATCCATTAATCATCCTCACAGACATACTGGAAGGAGGCAAAGGTGAAGGAGCTCTCAAATCATATACATACTGGAAGAAGAAATTCTGCCTCAGAAGTTAAATGTCAAAATCATCCTTGAAACAATAAAGATAATAAAAAGTTTACTGAGTTTGTTTAAAATAAACAAGGACAGAATTGTTATCTTTGATGCAAAAAAAGAGACAGACTACTTTCCTGAATGCCATAAAAATAAACTATTTTAATAGCCACATAAATAAAAAGTTTAAAGTAGATTTTTCCCCCAAAACACAAAGATGGCCTAGCTTCTGTACAGAAACTGAACAATATTCACGTGACTACTTAATTAAATAATCACTTTGTTACATTCAAAATAATTGGAGGCAAATACATATTGAAATGATGTACCTGAATCATTCTCCTCTCTCATCCTAGCAGTGTCTACAGCATTTCCTTGTTTTACAGTACTCTGAGGATGTGGATCTGTTGAATAAAACTCTGAATGACCGAGTGAAAATAAAATTAAAAATCAAAAGAAAAACAGATAAACAACCCTTGCATCACCCACTAATTAAAGTTTTAATGGAAAAGAAGAAAGTATTGTGCTGTAAAATAAATTACGTCTTGCATGTACTGTAGTATAGATATCTTAAAGTGTTTAAATATTACATTCACTTTGGTGATGTGCTTTTGCCTATGCCTATAATAAATTATACATGGCATGTGCTAGTTATTCATGTGTGCTGATAACAACCTTCTGGTTTTACTACAAATGAAGAAAGGTTAGCACATTTAGGGAATTTAAAAAGTATTTCTGGTTTATCTCAGAGAGACACAGACTAATTCAAAGCAGCTTTCCTACTATCATGTTCCTCTCCCCAACACCCCCAAAAAAGATACTGTTGGCTTCAATTTTTGCTGTTTTATCAAAAAATGTCACAGGTTGGTGGCTAACACTCTCAGACCTACAGAAGTTTTCAAGCTTTGTTTCTCCTTCTCTCTATGAATCATCTGCCAGTCCAGACTCTCAAAAAATTCTAATTCAGGCAAGGAATAATCATTTGTCCATCAAAAATGGGCCTTCTGAAGTTAGGAATAATTGTGTTCTTATCTGGAATGTAGCTGTGATGGAAGAGCACCATTCTTCCTGTAGAGGAGAAAGTCTGTCACATGGATGTTTATGTATGTTTGATGCAGAGTGTCAAAATATCTCGTCCCAGTGAAATTTGAGAACAAATTAAAAGATGACAGCTTTCCTCCATAGTGCAGAGCAGGCATTTCTGGTATGTTCTGTCAGAATTCAAGGAACTTGGGCCAAGCTCTCTTAGGCTTGGCAAGAACAAGTATGCTCAAAGTCTATCCACCAGCAAGACGTGATCGGCAATGTAATGATTGTCCTTTTTTCCGATTTGCTTTTTTCTTGTTCTTGTTCTTCTTTTGCTTATTAGCACCTTTACTTTTATCTGACTTCTTCTTCTTTTCATCCTCTTTAAACCATGGACCCCAGACTCCTCCATTCAGCTTTGGGTTACTCCGTGGGTCCTTAGGTGGGTACCGAACAGGAACCGCAGTCTTATTAAACTGTGAAAGCCTCCTCAACAGCTGTTTCACTACATCAGGATACTTTGCAGAGAGGTCCACCCGTTCGTACGGATCAGCAGTTATGTTGAAAAGCCACACAGTTTTGCCAGCTGACCAAGAAACACGTTCATTATGCCAGCGGTTGGGGCCCACGTTGCTGAAGGCCTGCGGAGGAACCCAGTCACTATATCCTGGATTTCCTGTCAGTAGTTTCCAATGATTCACTCTGATGGCAGATTGAATTGCAGTGTTCCAGATCCCATAGCCAGCTGCCCAAGACCCATTTTTGGCTTTGGTGTAAATTGGGTCAATGTTGTGTAAGATGTCTACCCGTGGAGAACGTCTGCCTTCGCTAATGGTTTCCCATATATCATAGCCATCTAGCTGGATATCTTCATCAATCTGTCCTTCGGCCAGTGTGATCAAAGTGGGGAACCAGTCCGTGATGTGCACAAGCTCCTTACACACAGACCCTTTGTTTTTCAGAAGGGGGCTATGGACAAACCCAACAGCACGGATACCTCCTTCCCAGTATGTTCCTTTGCTCCCTCGGAGAGGCCAGTTACTTCCTCCAGCCATTGGCTGCCCACCGTTATCTGAAGAATATATGATAATGCTATTGTCATAGTAACCATACTTCTTTAAAGCAAGGGTTACGTTGTTTATGGCTTCATCCAAACAAGCTAGCATCGCAGCATATCTTCGCCTGTTTATGTTATTTATGGATCGATAATGTTCAAAATACTTTCCTGGTGCCTGAAGAGGCGAATGAACAGCTTGGTAAGCAATATATAAGAATATAGGTTTCCTGGGATTGTGAGAAGCTAATATTTGTTGTACTTTTTGCGTGTACATCTGTGTGGAGTAGATGCCATTGTCGTGATCCCAAGCTGCATTATCATTCTCGTACAGGTCATAGCCACATATGCCAGGGCTGTCACATTTGAAGTGAGTGTAGTAGTCACCGCTGCCTAAGAGTGAGCCAAAGAAAGTGTCAAATCCTCTCTGTGTGGGCATGCATTCTCTGCGATAAAACCCCAAGTGCCATTTGCCAACCATGTGTGTTGAATAACCAACCTCCTTCAGCTTCTGAGGTAGCGTGACGTTATCCAGAGGTAGGCAGTTGGGCTGGGTTGGCCGTATAATGGAGTGCTGAAGGCCGGTGTGTATCTGGTACCTGGGGGCAGGCAGGAGAGAGACATTTGCATCAGGCAGGGGGAAAAGGAAAGCCTCAGGCCCTTACTCATGGACACCCATGCGTATAACTGATAGAAAAAATTCCTAAGCACGAAGCAATTTTTATTTGAAATATTTCAGAGTGCATATGTCAAAAACTAACAAGGTTATACTATTAAATCTGCTGAAACAGGAGAATGGCATCTGTTTTACTTCACAAGCATTCAAAAGAGTGGCTTCTCTCTCTGTTGGCCATTGGGCAACAATACTGAACAAGTAACATGACACAGCACATCACACACTCCCCTCCCTTTTGGCCTCATTTTTAGCATTTTAATTTCCTTGTAGCTGTGAACAATGTCAGAGAATCTCAGAGGCAACAAGCTGCCTGCAAAGCAATAGTTAGGCATTACTATTTTAAAGCTAGCAGTCAAACTCACAGACTTTTCCAGTATCCCTCATGTATAATACAAACCCTAGAAAGCAGAATGATTGCATTGTCTTTTCGAGCATGAATAAGTACCACAGCCCTGACTCAGGCCCAGCTTTCACAACATGCACAATCCTGAAGCCCCAGCGATCAGATTTCTGGTGATCCATCATGCAATGTGCATATGGGCTATGATTTAGCAGAGACATTGCTAATATTATAACAACTGAGTCAGTCATCAGGATGCACATGATGGGGCCTGGCTCTGCACCCCTTGGAGTCCGGAACACCTACAGTCCCATCAGTCCCATACATTCATCTCCTAAGGAAGAGGCGTAAGCATGTACAGATGGTGAGTTAGGTTTGCCCTAACTAAAAGGCAATTTACAGTGAAAGATGTTTATGAGAAATCGCTGAAAAGAAAGTGATAATTTCATCATGGATCTTTTGTTCAGCACTCATTTTCTGTCTACACCTAACATTTCTCTGAAATGTTTCCTGTCAGAAACTGAGTTAGTCAAAATATCTAGATATACAGGAGCACTGACATTTTGAGATACATTTTTTTTTTTCTTCCACAGAAAGCTTTATCATGTCACCATTTCACAATGACTATAAAAAAATATTTGGATGAATACAATTTTTACAATACCTCACGATTTGATAGTGGTAAACATATTTCCAGTATATACCTATACTGCACTTGGAAACTGCAACAACAGTATATTTAAAGGATGGGATAATAAATCCTGCAGCATAGTCTACGAGAAAAGAATACGTATAGTATGCATAACATTAAAAAATAAATTCAGCATGGGCAGTAGTAACAAAAATTAAGCACAAGTCAGTTTTTAACAGACGCTACAAATAAAATTTATCAGCACATTGTAAACCAAAAGAGGCTTCTCCCTGATTATAAGAACACACAAAATTCTCAGCCATGAGTAGAACTGCTAGATGCCTCGCCTGTGAATCCTCCTCAAAAATACTTTACTATTTTGTGGTAACAGAAGTTGGGATTTCCTGATGCATTCTGCTAATATTGCCAATCTGATTGACCTCCTGAGCTATCTACAGAATTAAAAACATTAGCCTCTGCCTGCCCATAAATAACTTAGTCTGCTTCTATATGATGTCTGCCTGGACAACATCTTAGTAGGCAACATGGATGTTCTTAATGCCTGCCAAGCTGTAATAATTGTGTTAACTTTCATTTTATTCTTGGACTTTCGCTATTTTCACAGAACCAGAAGCTGTAGTCCAACTAAATAACTGCAGAAGCTTCGGGTGTTGTGCTCCTCTGCTTTAAGCAGCACTGCTTCCCTTTCTCTCTCTGGAACTTTTTCAGAGCATTGTTTCTATCTGTAACTAGTTTGTGCATCTGGAGCCCTGCCATCCAACTGTCCCAAAACTCATAGGCTGGTGCTGAGACAGGACAGACTGCAGTAGTTACAGAGCACTTCCAAAATTCTGGGCTTTACACTTTACTTCCATGAAAGAAATGTCATGCACGCACAAATATCCACATCATTTCCATGATTTGAGTATTGCATTTTTCTTTCAGAACAGGTAAATTATAGCAAAGAAACCACAATGAATAATGGCAGTGCCCCATATTTCAGTTCACTCTTTCTTTGAGAGCCCTCAGGGGACTATGCTCAGAAGACATTTAATTTCCTTCCCCTTCTCTGTCCCCCTGCCTTGTTCAACTCTTTCAGCAAATTCCCCTCATTTGATCTGACTGAAGCTCCCACCCTGCTACTCTAGCGCATTGTTCTTGCCTTCTCCATCCCTGCCAGACTAAAGATCACCACCCAGCCCCAGTTGGGCAGTTTCTCCCATTAAACTGATTCTGCTGGGTGTTGGAATTTTCTTTACAGTGATGTTGGAGTAATAGAGACCCTGCTAACTCTTTGACAGATAAGCAGAACGTGAGGAGAATGGGTAACAGCACAGCACACTGCAAACTAAGCTGCTTCTTGACAAAGCTTACACAGCAAGTATGAAACTCATACAAAGTTAATTCACATAAAAAAATCATAACCAACACGCAGATTTCCCAGCCGCAGCTTTTCAATTATATATCCAAGCATGAAATTCCTACACTGGCTATCTGAAAAATATTGATCTAAAAAAAATCAAGAATTAGCCTCAGTTATTACACATTATTCTTAGTTATTATACATTATTCTTAGTAAAATATCTGAAATACAGCAGTGCACCTTGTTGCAGTAAGTTATTCAGCAAGCTGGTTATAATACACACAGAACAGTCTTGCTCAAATTCTGCTTTCACGTACTTCTGGCATGTTTCCCACATGTGTATGTGTCTGCTATTTATGGCAGATACGCTTCTGGATATACATACATGCACACATACAAATAGATATGCATATGTAAATTGACTCATTGACTTTTAAGTTAGAATATTTCAACTGCAGAAATGGCTCAATGCAATAGCAACCTATAACTATCAGGACACTCTTCACTATCATAAAAGCGGACAGGATTTGCTCACTTTTCTGCGCCACATGCCTTTCTAATAGATCCATTATGCGCCACTATTACTTTTCCAGTGAAAGGATTTTATTTTCAAAGGACTTTCAGATGTTTCATGAGAAAACAAAGGAATCTGAGCAAAAGACAGTGATTATATAGAAGTAAATTGCATAAGTAGCTAAAGGAAAAGTATTTCAACATTACCATTTTGAAACTGTATTTAGACTGCGCAAGGGAAGAAAAAAATGAGCATGGCAAAACATAAAGGAAATAAGAGGCACATGCTGACTTTGGGGGAGTCCTCTAGACTCTAGCGCATGAGCTCACTATCTGCCAAGAAATTTCTGTGGAATACATTCTGTAGATTTCATAGTTTCCCATCACCAACTTGCTAATTTTTCAAAATGCTTTGGTTGAATTTAATCCCAAATACAGAAAGCAATTTATGATAAAGAACAGTCTGAAGCTCCTCATCATAATAACAATAGTAACCAGGTCAATATAAATAATAAATGATTTAATAATAATAATAATAATAAAAAATATAAATGCCAATGAGCTGCACAAAGTAACTGTATTGTTTTTCAGACTTTGACCTTCATGGACAGTATTTAGATAAAGGTGAAAGAGTGACAGTATTCTGTAAAAAGTGTAGGTGTCCAGGACTTGTGAATTCTTCATATGTCCTTACTGTCTTTTCTTCCACCCTGCCCCTCGAAGATTCTAGGCCATGACTGTGCCTATTAGATATTTGAAATTTGAAAAATGCCTTCTGTTCTTGTTAAAAAACAACAACAAAAACCTAAGTAAAAATTATTTGAAATGTTCAGTTAATAATATAGCTACTGAAAATTATAAATTACAAAAATGTTTTTGTTATTATTCCTCACCACTTGGGCATGTCTCTGCATGGTGGATTTTCTACTCTCATTTTGATTTTATTGGTATGGAAGTTGTTCAGATGTTTACAGTAAAAACACTGCAACAACTGTTCCAGCTAAGGCAGCTGTATAGTGCTAGCTGACTGTTACAGCACTGTTTACTTGCTTGTAGTGGAAACTTGAGAGCCACGGCCTCCCAGAGAGAGTATCTTGGTGACTTTGTATGACCTTTGGTTCTTGAATGCTGAGAGAAATATTTTGGAGGTTTCTTAAATTAAATCAACAAACAAGCAAATTCTTCATCCTGGGTTTGATACTGCTTTCCAGCATGATTTCCCTTCCTGTTTCAATCGACAAGGACACACAGCTAAGTCATGACTTGTATATTACTCCTACTATCTCTCTCAAGGTGCAGTGACCATTAAGTTGCTAAAGGTCAACTATATGTTCAGGTGCTGGAGTTTTTGTGGATATAAATCCCCACAGAGACACTAAAATCAATTTGACCTGAACTTTAGGAATGCATGAACGTTTAGAGGTCTAATTTTCCACTTCTGATGTCCTTAGTAATGATAAATTACTTTTCCACTTCTCATCTGAAGAACAAACCAAACTACAGAAGTAGATCAATGATACTGATATTTGTACGTTTTCACTGCTATTCAACTGAAGCAGAGAGCAAGACTAAAGGTCTGTAAGGGAAAAAAGTTCTCTTGGCATGTCTCAACCCCATGGTGCTTATGGAGTCTAAAACATATGTTCATCAAACCAGTTCTCTTTAAAAACATCTTAAGGAGTTTTCTATTAAGCACTTTCCCCTTAAATTCATTGTAGGCTCTCCATCAAGAAAGAAGCTCAGATGTTTTTGATTTTGTAATGTGAATGTAAAAAACTATTAATTTTAAGCTTTCGTAATTTTAAAATACTGCATTAATTGTCTTCAAACGAGGATTCTTTCAAGGCTCACTGAAGATTAACAAAGAAGCACAGTTTTAAGTTCCTAATTTCAGGGACTTTTGCAAGCATGTAGAAAATTTATTATGTTTGCACATCTTAGGAAACATTGAATGAGTTTTCTCAAATTTTAAAATAAATTACAGACTAGAATTCAGAAGAGGTTATTTAAAACAGAAAAGAAGTCAGAGAGTGATAGTACTGAGGTATGCATGCTGCATTAACAAAAAGAATCATTACTGATCATTACACACTTTTGTGTTAAAGTAAGAGGTTTAACAACTGCTAAAGAACAGGCTGTGGCACCTTACTGTTTGTATAAGGATAGTTTGAAACACAGCTATTTCACCTGAGTGAAGAACGCAGGAATCAGTGACATTGTTTTGTGTGGACCCCCTCCTCAGGGGTCCAAGCTTGTGGGGAGAAAAAAACACCAATACCCCACAAATGATTAGAAGCAGGACTCAACGATCAGTGAGAGCAAATAAACATAATAACGACCTCTTTATAGCAGACTAGGCTTTAGCATTCAGTTTACAAACACTGATTTTTTTAAAAAAGCTGTTACTTTGGGCAGCTGTTTTTACTCTTACTTAGCTCAAAGTTGGTTTGAGTTCTGTCAGGTACTTGTTAGCAAAGTGGCAGCTGTGCAGAGGCCATTCTGCTTCCAGCCTTCCAGAGATGCTGGGGAAAAGCACGGCAGCAATGTGCAAACTTCCTTATCAGCCACTGACCAACATGAAAGAAACACAAAAATATGATTTTGCACCCATAATATTTGCCATAAAAGCTCTGAGCTTTATATTGAATCTGTTCAGGTTTTGAAAAGTCAAATTTCTTTGGTGAGACACAAAGCAGGCAGTAAACATCTCAGCATTCTTCATGAATGCCTGCTTTAGACCAGGTTGACTAAAATCTGTCAATCATATCCCTTCTCTTCAGTACTCATGTCTGTATCCAATTCCACGTTATATGTCTTCTAAACACTACCATAGAAGTCTTGATTTTTGAACAACGTAGTCTTCTCAGAAACAATCTTGAGGAGCCCTGGATCTGCACAACAGAAGTTAGTTTGTCTTTCAAAAACAGCAGCCTCTGCAGCAGTGCAGGAAAAAGATTTTTTTCGGCTGTGAGTTCCAGATAGTTGATTCCAAAGTAAAGTTACAGCTAACATTTCAGTTCAACAGGTAGTTTAAACATGAGTGTGATTTCAGTCTGATAATGGTTTGAAACATGACCAAAGTAAGTAATCAAAGTTTGTCCCATAAATATGAGTGATGCTACAGATACGGAAATAACTCACAAATCAGCCACGCTGATCTGGTTAAAATTCTGAACAAAATGGAGTGAAGGAAATTATTTATATGTGAGAACATGATCAGTCATAAGATCAACCCTCATGCTAAGCAACAGAAATTAAGGATTTAATGAAAGAAATGATGTGTTGGCTTATGTTGCCTATTTTTCTCTGTTTACAGGTGTGCCTATGACATTCTGTGTATCTACAGTATTTTCCAAGTGGTTTGAACTAGGTATGAAATAGTTTTATTGACACATGGAAATGTTACTATAGCTAGCGGGTTGCTTCTCCAAGATGCATGACTTTATGGCAGAAAGATCAAAGAGATTCCTCTAGAGCATGGAGACAGTTCTTCACTAGAGATGAGCTACGGCAGGAGGGATCAGAGGAGCTGATCCAGAGCACCATGCCATGGCCTGCCAATACTGGTTAATTTTCTAGAAATCTGAGGGTGACAAAGACCAACCATTTCCAAAATAAACATGATCCCTATGATCCCCGTGGCCCTCGTTCCCAACTGTTAAATTGATGGAATATTGAGCATAGGCTGGGGTGAGACCTGGGGGGATGTAGCTGCCTCACCTTTCCACTTTGCTCTGACAAGAAGCCCAGGAAGAGGAGGGAAGGCAGAGTGACAGTGAACACAACCCTCAGCCATGCAATGATTTATTAACGGACTAAGAATTTCACAGGTTTTTTGTTCAATTATCCTTTTCCAAGGTGCTATAGGCATTCAGTATGCCTGTTTAACTGAATGGCATTTGGAACCTGAACCTCAGAATCATTTGGAAATTCTGATCTCATGCAAGCCCTGACATTTGGTCATCTAAAAAATATCCTTACACAACTATACTGCTTATACTGAGAACATATTTTTTATCATCCGGCACCTAGAAATGCTACCCAGAGCTACATTAACAAAAATAAACATTTATCAATAGCAAGTATTAGAGAGACTTTAAGCGATCACCTTGTGGTGGCTCGGCAGCCCCAGAACTCTGCCACTCAAAACCAAGAGAATCAACACAGAAAATGGTGCTCCTTGTAGCTTTGTATTTGGCCAATTTCGTATCTTGAGGATGTGCATCAGTGGTCCTGTCTTTTATCTAGCCCACCTCCTGCTGACACCACAGTCACCCCAGGAGGGAGGCAGAGCACGGGGAACAGCAGGAAGAAATCTCTTCTCTCTAGGGTTGCTGGCTCTAAAGGAAAAATAGCTCACTACAGAACCAAGCTGGGAGATAAAAGAAACAGAGACCTTTACCTGCATTTCCTTCAGGTTAATCTCCCTGTTTGTAAGGGGCACTTTGTGCAGTGAAAAATAAAAATGATGCTATGAAACTCACGCAGAAGTTTCAACTTTAAATCAGCCCTTGCAATTAGGAAATAATGTATGAAAATACAATTTTTCACAAAACATTATTAAGCTCTCATCATACCCACTACTAACCTTCCCTGCCACTGAGACAATTTATCTGCTCAAATGGGAATACAAAAAGGGGAAAGGAGAATGTGGGAGTAAGAAGCAGCTGGAATGCATATGTGTATGTGCAGCTATTGTTTTCTTTGCAAGAGACTGCTGCAGCTGTGGAAACAGAGCACAGTGCTTCCAACTTTATTTCTGAATGTTATTCATTTAGAAAAAAAAGAAAAAAATGTAAGATAGCATAATATCAACACTCTAGGTTTCAAGTCTACATGTAAATGACATGAAAACAATTTGAATAAAGGCTTTGTGCACACCAATCACATGTTCAGACATTTCCACCAAATTCTGTGCTCTCAGCAAAAACAGATTCCTCCAGATTTTACCCCTAATCAATGTGTTAGGAGGAAAAGAAATATGCTGCTGTGAGTTTAGAATTGTACTGGAGCTGAACAATAAGAAAAGAAGGTCACATAAGAAGGCCGTCCCTGTGTATATTTCTGAAGTTAAGGCAAGCAAATAGGAAAGGAAACACCATTCATTAGTATGAGATAAATTCTCTGACCTGCTCCAGTGCTTTTTGCAGGAAGGAAAACATAAGAACATGACATAAAGGGAGTCTAAAAGCAATAAATTGCAGTGCAGAAGAATTCTCCCCTCGGGTACAACAATAAAATGGTCCACAGACTGTTGCAAGCACTGCATGCAGCTGGAGCAAGACCAGCACATCAGAACCAGGACACAGCAGTTGGCACTAGTCTCTGTGCTACAGCACATCACTCCTGAGCACTGAGGGCAGCATGTAGGTGGCCTTCATCTTACACTGTGTGTGTGCACTGCTGCACTTGGAGAGCATACAGCTCAGATACTATGAATATCCTGGACTAGGCATGTTTGCAGGTATGGTAAATTTCATTGATTCTTCAAAGCATATTGCCTAAAAGAATACGTCTGATATCATAGGTCTCTTTACATGTCTAGATCTGAAGTGGTGCCATCTATCTGGGTGATAAATTTTAAAGTTAAAAATCTTGAGGTTTAAACTTAAAATTCTGTGACAGCTTAGGAAAGTATCAATCTAAATGTTGTAAAATGACCTTGAATTGACAGCGAGGATGACTGAGGACAAAATGACAAGATATAAAATAGAGGCTAACAACTACCATATTATTTTATATGTAACTTGAGAGAGATAATTACTTTATAATTAAAGAACATTGTGGGACTGAAAAAATCAGTTTTCGTCAAGATTCAGACACATTTAGAGTATTTTAGATATCTTCACACAACATCCACATCGTGTGAAATCTATCATTTCCTATTAATGACTGAACAACTACATAAACATGCCATTTGAGTGTGACCTTGGAGACTGCCACATTTTCATTGCTTTATTGATCTTAAGTATATCATAGGCTAGTAAGTTTCTTCCAAATCCTTAGATTAGGCTTTAAGACTTTAAATTAGAGATAAATTATTACTGAGAGTATGCTAATCAAGCCACAATCTCCTTTTTAGTAGTTCAAATATTCCTATTATCCTGTTCTATGATATGTCAAGTGTCTTAAGGCAGCTATTGTGGAAAAACAAGATTGAGTTCTAGTTCTCTTAACTAATATGTAGCTACTTAAACAGAAAAATCAATTCCATTAATTTCAATTGAATTTTTTTTTTCCTCAGCGTCATCAAGATACCAAAATGAGCCCCTGAATTAATGAATGAAACTTCTTTTCTATTACAGAGATTGTGAATACTGATTAAGAAATATTTTTAGATGATTGCTTATGTCATATCAACTTCACTGTTCTATTTGTTCTGCCTAATGCACTGTCATATAACATTATCACAAAACATGTACATTTACATCAAAAGAAAAAGATTATCTCTTCTTTCATCTCCCACATATCACACAGCAATCCAACATGGCAAGTTATTCATCTAGAGCAATCAGATGTACCCAAGCATTTATGTTGAGGGCTTAATTACACGTTAATACTGTTGAATACATTATGAAATGATGAACTGCTATTCAAAAGTAAAAAGAAAGAGTGCACAATCCACTTATTCCACTTAAGCAATATTAAGTTTCACACTGACTGCAATGCCCACCCAGATACTTCATGTTCAAGATCTTTAACACCAGCTGCATTCTTGTCAGCAAGATAAAGATGCCTTCTGCTGTTGTCTCTACAGGTATCCTGGGACAGATGCATGCCAGAAATGGTTTCATGCCATGCCAGAGCTTCTGCTAGAATTGAATTCATTTTCCAAGAAAAGCTGTAGCACTGAGTGCATGAAGAGCTTTATCTGGATTGAACTGAAATGCTATTTGACTCTTCAACAACATAGATAGTTTGCTTTAGTGATACTTAGTGGCAATAGCAGTGGCACTGAATCATTAGCAAAAATAACCTTGACATGCAACAGAGGGCCAGGAGGCAAGAGACATGCTTTCTTTTGGGTTCCGTGCAGCTTTAAGCCTGAGCGCTGAAAATGAATTATAATTCTTCAGTCCTTCCGATGTTTCCATATTAGTTCCTTAGTCTTTTGTGCTTCTCATCCCTTCAAGCTGAGGTGGTACCTCATACAATGCAGCGGAGGGACAGTAGCTGGTATTCACAATGGACTATTTAGAACGATTACTAGTAGTCATCTATAGTTTCAGTCGTACTGCTCGCTACCAAATGAGATCCTACTGCCTCACTTAATTCAGACTGTTGAAAGCACTACGGGATTTCCTTTCCTACTTTCCAATTCACTTGAGAAATATTGCATTAAAATTTCTTTTTTTTTTTTTTCTTTTTTTCTTTTTTTCTTTTTTAAAGAGTTGACCACAACATGCAAGTCCTTTTTTGCCTAGGGTAATGGCTGGTGTTGGAGACAGCGTGTGCAGCTCCAGATGGAATCATATGTTAAGATAATGAAGTATGTTATCAATCTGGGTCCCAGATGAAAGTTTCCTGATTGACAACATAGGGAAATGAAGCATCTATGTTTATTCACACAGGAGATTCAACGTGGAAATCAAATGCTTTTGCTGCCATTATCTGAACAAATGGATGTAGATGTAGGTGTGCTTCTGTAACAAGAAGGAAGGAGTGGGGAACAGTGTTTTAGTGCTGTCAGTCTTATGTGACAATTTTAACTAACACACAGATATTAAATACTGTATAATATGGCATAAAATGGAAGTTAAATGCCTGTATTCAAAGCATGATTTCTTTCTTAAGGGATTTTCAGATTTCTGGGAAGCAACAGAAGCACGAAGGCAGACTGAAATCTTTTTCCACATATTCCAGAATGCTGTGGTGGCCTGTTTCTTTCTCTGTTCAGAGCTCCATATGCTGGAACTGAAAAGGAGCAGAACTTCAACAAATACTATGTCCAGCTCACGGCAACCCCTCCCTTATAGCAGAAGAAAGTACTAAAATGCCCCTAAGATTCAGCTTACACAGCTGCATCAGATAAGATAGCACAAAGCCTGGAGCCTGGTGATTCATTGGGCTGTTATCTGCTTATGTACTAAACAAATCCAAGTTTCTGTCCTTGTATTTCTGTCCACTTTAGGAAAAGGCTAGGGAAAATACAAGGCAGAGCAGAAGCTGCGGTGAAATTGGGTGTTATTGGCTACACATGTGATGGCTGCAAGGGTGTCAGGCTATGGGGTGCTACAAAATTTCCTCCCACCATCCTGCTACACCACTGAAGAGAACAAACTATGGTTAATATGGGGCTGAGGTTAATAGCACATCTGTGGTCTAAGCTTTCAAGCAACTGAATAATGAAGTGCTTTGGACAAATTCTTCTTTATTTCCCTCCTATACTTTAAGGAACACAATAAGTAGCACTGTCTTGAATATCACTGCTGCACTCTCTAATCCTTTCTAACAATCAGTAATTTCTCATTTATTTTGCTCCTCTGTAACATGTTGCTCTACTGGTTGCACAGTGGAAGTATCCAAAAGACTCACAGAAATGGAGGCTGAAGAGAGAAATGAGGCTGGGTAATAAAATGGAGTATTAGGTTGCGTGGTAATGGAAACAGGTGCCTACACAGTGCAAGTCCAAAAAAAATCCTGAAACAACATCTCTTACATGTACAGCAATTACACCTAAAGGCAGTCAAAGCATCTATAAAATGATTTCTATGATATATGAATGTTTTAATGAAACCACGCCTTATTTAAGATGTTAGTAGATCAGTTTGATCCCAGACAAAATACTTCTAGAATGACTCACGTAATGGAGTGATACTAGCATAAATGAAGTGGAAATTGGACATATACAAAGCTTTGGCAGTATGCATTCAGTATATTGAACACTAAATAGAATCAATGCTGTCAGTGTTGTATGCTTGCCTTCTGTGGAGTTTCTTCCCCTTTGGATGAAAACACTGGTTTGATGGAGTCATATTAGCATAACATACCTTACGGTAAGTGATACCTCCTTTAAAAAGCAGACCACTTATATTGAGGCAAGAGGCATACTCATCCACACGTATAAAATTCTTCACTATATTAAGAGAGAACTTCAAGGCCAACAGTAACTTGGCAGCTATTGGCCTGATTCAAACAAGAAAGCCAAAGATGAAGTTTTCACTGACTTCAAAAGGCGCTGGTTCAGAGCTCTAATTTTGGTCGTTTGGACCTAGCTGCAACTTCCGTACCTACAAGAACTCAAATGGTCAGTACCAGATGGACAATTGTGTGTGATTCATTTTATTCTACAGTCAAACCCAAAGATATTCATATACTCACACTTGTCTCTTTCAGTTGTGTACCATTCTTACTTCTGAGTTCACTATGACCTACCCACATATATTATGCAAAAAAGGTCAAGCAGCAGTTATGGTGTTGTGTCACTTATTGACTGCGTATATTGTCACGGCTCATCAATTTCCATCACTAACTTCAATACTTGGCAAAATCAATGTAATACTGTAAATCAAAGTCAATTAAGAAAAACTGACATAATTTGTCATCTTTTGGAATGTGTGGAATTTACCTTCTCTAGGGTTTCTTTGGAGTCATGAGAATCAAAATCCATTTAAAAATTAAAAATAAAAGGCAAAAGTAGTAGTTACTTGCGAAACATCAGTTATTAAGGAGAGAGGAAAGCATATTCAGCATTCAGTAAAGCATATGTTTCACTGAATAACTACAGAGCTCTGACACTAGAAAACCCCTTTGTATGGATTTTTCATATCTTAATTCTATTACTTAATTTCCTTAAATTAATTCCCTTAATTTCCATAAATTCCATGTAGACAAAAGAGCTTTCTGAGATGGGATGGATTAAAACTCTTGCTATTTTCTGAACTGATGCTTAAATGCACTTCTACTGTTTGCAACACCATGGGAATTTAGAAACCAGACTGTGAATACATTCGTACCTAAGACAGAAATAGGTGCCTAACGGGATTTTCAAAACCATGTCCTTAAATCTCCAAGAAAACAATGCAAGTTACTAAATACACAACTGAAAAGTTTACTGATTCCCAATCTGCATCACTAAGCTTCTAAATAACTTTGTAAAATCTGGATCTTACAATCTGGAACTTACAATGCCAGCCAGGACATCTGATTTTGTTAAGGTAAATACAAACTTAGCTATACTTCTGTGAGCACTGGGAAGTCCTTAGAAACAGCACAGCAGTTTTTAAGCCAGGAAAAAATAGGGACACTGACCTACAGACACTTATTTTGGCAAACAGGATTGGTGAACTGTTCTGTTTTATTGTATAATGTTCTTGCCACAATAGAACTATATTATAGTTAAGGAAATGTGAATCATTTTGTTACCTCTCTGCTCTCTCTTTTTTTTTTTTTTTTCCAAAAGGTCAACAAAAAGTTGCTTTTCTTACTGTTTCCAAACCAAAACAATAATCTTCAAAGTAAAAGCAATTCCTACACACCTAATCTTCAACCTTAGGGCTTCTTGTGGGAGCCAAACATTTGTTAAAAGAGAAAATAACAAGACCACAACCCATCGCTTCTTCTCAAGCACAATTAACTACACAGTAATTAATCAATGGCAAATAACTTGTCATCAATGCCTTTTTAAAGTTGAGAAGTTAATAGCTACAGCAATAACATCAAAATTAACAAAATGCTACCATGCTAAACATGAAGCATCACCATTCAGGGTTTATTCTTCTTGGCTTTAATATTCATCTCCCTGTGGGAGAGGAATACGGGATCTGTAAAGGGAAGGAGAAGAAAGAAAACAAGGTCTCCGTTGTATCTGCTGTGAATAAGGAGACAAAATATTTCTTTCTTCTCTAGGAGTCAAGAATGTGTTAAGGGAGGGGAAAGCAAGAACAAACAAACACATGCATAACAATTTGTTGACAGTGCACAGTATTGTCTGTAGTACAGGCATGCAATGTGACACAGAGCTATCTTCAAAAATAAGTATCTTGAAGTGTGACAACAGAACAGCACATCAGTTTCATTAGTATAAGGCTTTTCACTTCACTTGATCTGGGTAACTCAGCACCAAAGAAATGTTGAATGTGCCTTGGTCTTCCAGTCTCAGCCTTGGACTCCAAAGTGGCATACAAAAAACTTGCAGTTAGGTTCAATGCCACAGAAATGGGAAATAAGAGAGCCCTCAGAAAGCCAGGTTCACACAAGGCAAAGCAAGAAAAGCAAGAACACAGTTGGGTGCATGATGGCAACTGGTTTCCAATAACAAGTGTTCCAGTGTTGTGTCTTGACCATTTTTTCTTACAGATTTTTATCCATCTATGTTAAGCAAACCTGAAACTTACGGTACTGCACTTCCTTACCAAAAATACAACTCAAGCTCAACGAGTCATTGCCAGCTTTGCAAACGCTTGCTGAGATTATCAAAGATCAGTGAACTACGTTTCTCACAAGGGAACAATTTTGTGGCAAACTAGTTTTCAGCAGTTGGTCACAATCAATATAGCTTAGAAAGGACGCATCCAGCCTAGGAACAATATAACTGAAATATATTCTGAAATAGTACACACCCTGAGACAGCTGCAGAAAAAGCATGGTTGGGCATGCTTTCACTTGAAATATTTGACTACTTAGATTTGGTTATGTGCTATAAAAGAAGGTTTTATTCTGACATTTCAATTTTTTTATATGCTACATAAGCTCCCTTTCTCCCTTTATTTTCATAGCAATAACTAAATATTTTATGAATGAGAGGTCTTTGAACTATGTTTCTCTGACCCACTGACCGATTCTCATTTGTCTCTTTGAAGTTGTATCACATATGTATCACATATGTTGTATCACATATTTGGAGCAAATCATCTTGGGAGAGATCACACGGCATGTGCATGGCATCCAGGGGATCAGACCCAGCTAGCACGGGTTCGTGAAAGGCAGGTCACGCTTGACTGACTTCATCTCCTTCTACAACTGGGTGACCAGCCTGGTAGATGACGGAAAGACTGTTGATGTAATCTATCTAGACTTCAGCAAAGCCTTTGACACGGTCTCTCACAGTATTCTCCTGGGGAAACTGGCTGCCCATGGCTTGGACAGGTATACTCTTCTTTGGGTAAGAAACTAGCCAGAGGGCCATGCCCAGCAGGTAGTGGTTAATGGAGCTAAGTCCAGCTGGCGACCCATTACAAGTGGTGTCCCCCAGGGGTCAGTACTGGGGCCCATTCTGTTTAATATCTTTATTGATGACCTAGATGAAGGTATTGAGTATACCCTCAGTAAATTTGCAGATGACACCAAACTGGAAGGTGGTGTTGATCTGTCTGTGGGTAGGGAGGCCCTTCAGGGGAATCTAGATAAGCTGGATCGCTGGGCTGAGGTGAATGGGATGAGGTTCAACAAGGCCAAGTGTCAGGTCCTGCACTTTGGCCACAATAACTCCATGCAGCGTTATAGGCTTGGGGACGAGTGGCTGGATGATTGTGAAGAGGAAAGGGACCTGGGGATGTTGGCTGATGCTCAGCTGAACACGAGCCGACAGTGGCCCAGGTGGCCAAGAGGGCCAATGGCATCCTGGCCTGCATTAGAAATAGTGTGGCCAGCAGGAGCAGGGAGGTAATCATCCCTCTGTACTTCACATTGGTGAAGCCACACCTCGAGTACTGCGTTCAGTTTTGGGCCCCTCTCTACAAAAAAGGCATTGAGGCCCTGGAATGTGTCCAGAGAAGGGCAACAAAACTGGTGAGGGGTCTGGAGCACAAATCCTATGAGGAGCAGCTGAGGGAGCTGGGATTGTTCAGTCTGGAGAAGAGGAGGCTCAGAGGAGACCTTATTGCTCCCCCCCTGAAGGGAGGTTGTGATGAGGAGGGGTTTGGCCTCTTCTCCCAGGCAACAAACAGGACCCAAGGAAATGGCCGCAACTTGTACCAGAGGAGGTTTAGGTTAGACATAAGGAAGAACTTTTTCTCTCAGAGAGTGGTCAGGCACTGGAATGGCCTGCCTGAGGAGGTGGTGAAGTTGCCGTTCCTGGCAGTGTTCAAGAGGCATCTGGATGAGGAGCTACAAGATATGGTTTAGAGGCTTGTGGTAGCAATGGTAAGGGGAGGATGGTTGGACTAGATGATCTTGCAGGTCTTTTCCAACCTTGTGATTCTATGATTCTATATCCTGTGAGAAATTAATCATCCTTGCCTATCAAACAAACGAACAAAAAAACAACTGTATTTCCGTTTGTTGCCAATGCTCTAGGTCAATTTAAAGGCCAATACATTTTCACTTACTATCAAGAAGCTGCACAAACTCAATTCATTTTTCATCTATCTTAAGTCAGGCACTCCCAAAGTCACAGTCAGAAAAGGAATAAGAGAAGAATATCTTCTCTGTCATTGTGGTTAATGTAAACTCTAAATTCCACCAGAGAAATAAAAATAAAAATATGACTGTGTACGTCCACATATCTTACTGCATGGAATTATAGGTGACAGTGATAAACAGGTGAAGGCTATCCCAGGCTAACATTCAGTGTTTCATAAAAATGCACAGTTTTGTAGTGTCATGAAAAGATAAAAAACTTATCTAATGAAGGACCTTTTTTAGCCTATCAAAGTACTTCATAGTTAAGCATGTGTGGATTAACTACACTTTCCAGAATCTCCCAAACTTTTCAGGTTCAGAAAAAATGAAAGTATTTTTTCCTCCACTTTTTCACATGACTCCACTGTCATTCTTGAGAGATGAAGAAAAAACTCATGCTTGAAATTATGGGCCAGCTGCAATTCTATAATCTATTATGATTGGTTTGACATGGAATTATCTGCTTTTCTACTGAGATTACCTGCATTTCCTTAATAAAGCTGAAATAGCTGTTCAAACTGTTTTGCAGTTGAACTCAAAATGAAGACTTTATCTTCACTATGATTTAGAGTACTTTCTTATGACAAAACCTAGTCTTTACTTCATTTGTTCCAGAAAATCATCACTATTCCTGCCAAGCATATACACATGCTTTGCATCAACTACATTTAGGGACATTAGAATCCAAGTTTTGTGGAGTCCCTGGAATCCCTAGGCCCAATATAAAATGGCCTTCAGAGACTCACCTACAAGAAGTTCAGTTAACTGCCTTCTGCTCTGACTTAAATATTTTTGTTTGTTTCTCCATAGATGTCACTGCTTTGCCCAAGGTCACCTACTTTGGTCTCTGCAAGATCTCAGGAATTCCCCGTGTCTCCACAGATGTCATTATTCCGACAGCTACAGGATTTACAAGGAAAATTGGACACATAAGGTCATGTTTCTGCATTCAAGCTCCTGATTCTGATGACGGTCTCAAAACCAGGTTCTTTAACATTAACGTTAGAGTTTGTTATGCATTTTACTTTAAGGAAAGAACAAAAAATCACCTCCTTCACCTGAAACTTGTTTTTCTCTTGGTCTCACGCATCAGTATGAGAAGGAACACTTCTGAAATCTCAGAAAAAGGAAGATACCTCCAGCTAAATTACAACAGAAGGACGTAAGTAGAAATTGAAAAACAAGCGCACTGTTCAGACATTCATGCAACTTCTCATATAGATACACATAGTCTGGTGCTAAGAGACATGTTCCTGGAGATAACAAAACAGAGAGCAGTGCATTTTGCTAATCCACCTGTTTTTCTGTTGCTTTTCTTGCTGAAAGAAAAAATACTTGTCTTTCTTGCTAACTTCCCTTGGGACTAAAAAATAAAGGAAATTTCTCATTCTCTCCTTGAGTCTACAAACTGCAAGGTGTGTTATTGAGGAAGGAAAAACAAAACAACATCCTAACAGCATCAAAAATTTCAAGCATGTGACTATTATGGAAATCTTGATTAGCCTACAGATAGGAAAGAAATACTCAGATTAGCTCACTGGACAAGTGGAATCAAATGAAGCATACTATACCTTTTAATAAAAGCCAAAGATGCATATACTGTCTTTCACCCTCTCACCAGAAAGAATGATTTCTCCCACTCACTCCCTCAGGAATGTGCTTACAAAATTCCACTTCCCCTGACTCAATTATTCCAACTTCAAAATTCTTCCCAATTATGGCCATGTTTTCAGTTGCTTGTTTAAATTGTGTTTGATGGCCTCTACTACCTGCAGATAGTGTGTCATTTCTTTCATTTCTTTTCTAGAAAATAATCTATGTCTGCACATTACACTTTCCATCCTCAAGCAAACTGGCAGCTAAGGAAGCAAAATACAGATTTGGGAAATGTGGAATCTCTACTGATTTGTCTCAAACTTCCTACAAAGTACATGCCTTTGGACATGTAGAACAAACTAAACAGAACTCTGACTGTATTAAAATGGTATTGTATCTTCTTGAGACGTTCCTCTCTCTACCCTCTCTCAGAGATTGTTCACCCCAGAGAACATTTGCCTTGGTCTTAGCAGAAAGCTGCTTTAATGACAGCTGAAGTAAACAGGCCAGGTTGTGGCTAGATCTTAAAAAGAGAGAACTACACTCTCATTTGCTTCCTCTAGTACAGAGCAGTAACCTCTGTTAGAAGGACAAAATTCAGCACAGCATCTTAGGTCACACAGCTAGGCTCAAATAAATTTGACCATCACGGCTCTTCATTCTTATCAAACCAAAATAATAATCCAGTTCTCCTCTCACAGAATATTGTGATGCTAGCCTTAATGATGTTGCTAAAACCATGTGAAAACTTCTGATAGAAGCAGCTACGGTAGGCCAAAACTGTAGTCTCTGCTTTAAGACCCAAGTAGCTACAGTTTCCATGGTTCACTGATTTCCTCCAGAGTCTGTGATGACAATTACAGATACGGAATTTCTCATCGTTACCCTTCTGAAAACAGCTTTCAGAAACTCCTAACTTGAGCCAGGCTGAGAGCACAGATTACAGGGAAGAAGGACAGAAGAAGGGGGAGGTCAGGCCCATCTTTCTGACTTTCCCATTACTCACTCACCCACCCCATGAGGCAGCACGCACTTCCTGCAGCTTCTTTGCCCCGCACAAGCGCAAGCAGCCCAGAGCAGCCCAGCATCTCCTTCCTGGTGCCCCAGCCGACAGCAAAGTTCTCTCTTGGCTCTGCTGCAGGCTGTCCTCCTGCTTCACTGGCTCTTGCATTATCATCCACCTACACAGATTAAGACACAGTTTCTTTCCTTCCTCACTTCCTTAAATAATGAATTGATGAGGTGCAAACTTAGAGGCAAGTGGTATCAGCAAACTCACACAGTCTGTGAACATTTTTTCTTAAACCATAATGGCTGCGTGTCATACATAGTAAATAGGTTAAGTCATCTACTTCAGTGAAGGGAAGCAATCTGTTCTCTCTCTGTCATGTTTTCTACCGTGCCAATCTCCAGGTGCACCATGTGAGCAGAAAATGCTCAATTTCCAACAGGATCTTCATTCCCAGCAGAGGGGAGGGCACATACAGCCAGCTATACTGCATTCACTTCTCTCTGCTTCTTGTGCATTACTTGTCTTCAGGTGCTTATCACTTACTTCAATGGATTGTCTGAGTTTATTTAGATTTCTTTACCTAAACAACTCTTTTAAGGAAATCCACACTGTTATTTACAAGTGTATTTTGGAACGTTTGTATTAAAATCTTGTAAATAACTGCTTTACTGACTTTTAAATTCAGTTTCATCTAACTAACAAAACAAAGGCAAATTGATGTAACAATAAACGAATAAAATGATGCATCTGAATTGCACACCAATTATTAGGAACAGTGCATTCACTGACAATTAAAAAAACTAGCAATTCAGATACTCAGGATTTCACTTTGGAGACGGATGACATTTTCTCTCTGCCTAAGGTCTTTTGCTTTCCTTTATTCCTACCTGTGCCACACAAGAGACGGACCCATATCTGACACTATCAGCATACTGCACTCTACTGCTGTCTCTTTGCCAGATTTTTAAGACTGTTGTGCGCAACTGAGAAGTCATGATGAGCGTATGAAATCTAACTGCCTCCTAAATGTCTTTATATTGCCTTTATTAACTTTCACATGCACGGACAAGATGTTGCTGTGACAGAAGGCAGCATGGGCTAAGCCTGATGCTGACATCACTTCCTCTACAGAATGAGAATGCAAAGGCAACCAGTAAATATCACTACATCCTCACTTCACTTGCATGTGTTGACTCAGTATGACCCACACAGCAAGCACTGGGATGGGAAACGAAGTAGAGGCACTGGTAGTCTTCGGCCGAGAAGCTGACACAGAATTTATCTTTCACATTGCATTTTAGAAATGCAAGAATCACTAAAATAAATCTTTGTTTATACTGATTTAAATTTTTCAGTAAACTTTCTGGAGTTCATTTCCACGTTATCCCTTCCCTTTGCTAATGTTTCCTAAAATGACTAAAAATTACAACATGAAATCTGCAGTGCTTGTGCAATTTGCATAAAATATTTTAGCACACTTTTAAAGGATGTGCAGTTAAATTTATGCTCTGAGCCTAGTTCATTTAGACTCAAAATTGGAATGCTTTCCAATATGAAGTCACTAACTAGTCTACACCAGGCCACTGTAAACCTAGAATATTTCCATTCATGTCACTGCGATTGATGCTAAGTTCCTAATTGCAAAAGGCAGGAGATTTTGATGCATTGGAGGTTTGGGAACGAGACAAGTTGACTGCAATTTAAGCACAGTTGTCAAAGCCAAAATTGGTGAAAGATTCCATTGAAAAGAAACCTGTTTATGCAGGAAAACATTTTTACTTTGGATCAGCACAGTATAGGCGTACAGTTACAGTTTTCTGTATGGCATTAGCAGCTGATAAGCCCAGAGCAGACGGTTGAGGAGAAATATTTTAATTTCATGCCTTCCTGACCAGTGTTGTATCAGCACCAACTGTTTCAGACATTTTTTGCAGCATGGTAATATTTGCAAGTGCTTCCTTCAAAAAAAAACCAACACCAAATTTAATTCCAAGTGTGCAGGACTGTTTTGACAGAACTGATCAATTGCTAGCAAACAGCAGATTCAGGACACACTTGTTCCATTTGCTAAATTCAAAATTTCCCACATGCAAGCCAAGGGAATTAAGCTTGATAGGAGCGAGTTTTTCAGGACTTTTTTTTTTTTTTTTTTAAACCAGCTACTGTGGCCCTATAAGTTTGTTGCCAGCAGACTGAAAGTTCAAGGGTGACGGCAAATTTATTTTTCAGAGAAGAAAGATGACAGAGAAAATGCAAAGATTTTCCTCTCTCTCTAAAATGTTTTTTTCTAGATACCAAAACTTTACTTGGCTTTCTGTATTCCATAATGTTCCCTTTCAAAATAGACACAAAATAGCACTCGCAAAAACTGCTTCCAATTCCATACACGATGATTTGATATAAATCATTTTAAAACTAAAACCCTTCTGCCATGACTTTCATTTGGATAACAATTCCTAATGCAATAGTTGCACTTTACAAAAATTAGGTCAGACAACACATTAAGAAGGCCTACAGACCTCTATTCTTACAGACTGTCCTATCATCACTGTAGGAAAATGGCAGTGGTTCTGTGTATTAGTAATGCATTTTTGAGCACAGCAGTTTTTCTTCTAGGAAGTCTCCTCAAAAGGCTGGGTACTGTTATAGCACTTATTTTTAATAGTGAAGTTTTAAAATCTTCAGCACTCTCTTCTGAGAATTACAAGTAACAGACACAGAATTTTACTGAAGAGTAGTAATGTGCAAAGAATGTGGCCAGTGCACAAGGATGTGTTTGTTACTAATGACGTAGAAAAAAAAAGAAAAATGCTGATATGCAAAAAAAAAAAAAGGAATTATTGCCAGATGCTGCCCTCTTCCAGGAACGCTAGCTCAAATGAAGAAGCTGCCAATTTCAGTTTTTAGGATATAATCTTGATGACTTTGGTCTAGTAAGGCATTATTTTACCTACCTTCATCATATCCATGTTCTTGGAGAGGAAGAGGGCAATTAAGAACATGGAACCAAAATCCAGTTCTCTGGTAACAATTCCATTTTTGCAGAACATGATTCAAATGAAAATAAAGCGTATACTGCTAATAAAAACAGGTATTAGTCATAGCAGAGAAAACACCTGGAGCATGATGATTGGCCATCACTGATCTTTAAAATCTAACAGTAGTCTTGCAGGAAAAAAATTCTTGCTGTTAAAAACCATATGTCTACTTCAAAAGAACTGAAAGCTTCAGAAAGTCTTTTAAGAAAATGCTTTTGTATGTCAATGAGGAGAAACTCCTCTTTCCATTAATTCATCAAATTGTTCTTTCCTCAGCAAAGCAACTACAATAATGAGAATATTAATGAGTACAGGTGTACTTGTATTGTTGAATACTGTCAGGAGCTGTACCTCTCTATTAGCTCCACAGCCTTGCATTTGATTTATGATCACCTTGATCTGCAATACAAACATTTTCTTGCAAAGAAATACATTCAAGCAACTTTATCTTGAAGGAATGTCTACCAGCTATAAGGCTTAGCCCCACCTACAGAGAAATTACAGCTTGTAAAAGACAAATCCTTCCTTGTTCACCATGGGAAGTACAAGACAGCCTGGCTTCTCAGCTTGTACAGGCCTTATATTTCCAGCTTCATCACAACAACATGGGCACAGAACAGGTTCTGCTCTTTTGATAATTTTAATTACCAAAATTGCCACTGCCATTTTGGCAATTTTTCACCTAATTTCTCCAGAGAAATAAAAAAAAAAAAGTGGACAATCAACGTATTCTTATCTTTGTTTCATACCAATGGGTGACAACCAGTAAAACCCTCGCACATCAGGATGCATTTACATGGTCCCTCTGACATAGTCACAACAAAACAGATAATAATTCAGTTAAATTGATTATGAAACAGAAAAATGAGGAAGGGAGAATAGGAAAAGAAACCCACCAAAACACAATCAAACCCCAAACAAACACACAAGGTTTTAAAAGCCTGTGGCTGGAAAGGTGATCCAAAAGGTCAATATGATTTCCTTAACTAATCCTGAAAATTTATTCAGGAAATTCAGTTTCAAGTTCTAAGATGGGGAACTTGCAACAAATATGTTTAAGCTACAGGCTTTTTCATTCTTAAAATATATCCTTGAGGAATAAGTAAAAGTAATTCGGTTTTTTACTTTTACATTGATTCTTTTCAT
Source organism: Tragopan temminckii (assembly GCA_028571105.1). NCBI lineage: Eukaryota > Metazoa > Chordata > Aves > Galliformes > Phasianidae > Tragopan > Tragopan temminckii. Next base: position 32,750,991 of record JAOWBP010002392.1, on the reverse strand, counting down.
ATGGGCTATAAATACATTTTTAAGGTGAAATTTATACACAGTAAACTTCATTGCCCATGCAGACTACAATTTGTGCTAGTAGAGCTGCTGCACTGCATTTTTGACAGGAAGGTCAAAATCCAAACTGAACACTAATGAGAGGAGCAGCCTGAGCAAGAACAGAAGGCAATTCAATGACGACTGCAAAGCAGGGCTTTTAGGTAGCAATAACCAACTGCACAAGTAGAAGAACATTTTTTTTTTTCCTCACAGAAACAAGATCTGGGTTTTACTGATAATCCAACACGTAGATGAGTCAGCAGTGATCTGATGTTGTGGGGAAAAAAAAAAATCCTCTTTTAAAGACGCATAAAAGTGACTGGCGAAGTAAAACATATGACAGTCTGTTTAATGCATGGAAATACAAAAGCTGACAAAGGATTTTCAATCTGCTGTAGGAAAAGGAAATGCATTTGCTTAATTTCCAAATGTTCAGACCAGAGAGGGAACATACCTCGAATATGGCTGGTTCCTTTTTAAGTATCAGGGTGGCTTCAGTGCACTCTGACCAGCACTGTACCACAGTGTGGGTGTTCTACCGGGAACAAACCCATGGGGGATAATCATCAGCCGATCACAGCTTAAACCAGTAAAGACAGCACAAGATCTTTTGTTCCTGTGACATTTTCTACCCATCAGCAGTGGAAGAAGAGTCATACACTCTATGATACACAGATGCTTTGGCCAGATTTTCCACTGAGGTGAATTCATGCCAGTAAAGGAGTCACATACTGCCTTCAACTGCTCAACAATGGAAATGTTTTAGAAACTTTGGGATTTAGAACAAAATAATGTGGCAGTACTGGTCTACTGGAACACTGCGTCCTGTTCTGAGCATGACTTTTAATAAGATAAAATGTTCAGAGGAGATCTATGCAGAAAGATGGCAAGAACTGATCTTACCCAGGCAAGAGAAGGGAAGAGCAGAGATGCGATAATAGGTTTTGGACATACAGGAGATTGATCAACTTTTGTAGCAAAGGAAGTCCTTCACTTAGGAATCAACATGATAAACACAAAATGAAGCAGGATAGAAGTTAGGCAATAGAAAAACTATATAACTGAAATTATATATTATGAAATTATAACTAAGTCTGCCTGCGAGAAATCTTTGTTGAAGATTTAAGAAACAAGTTAATTCCAAGTGTTTTAGTGATATTTTTGTTGCCATTTCCTGAGAGGGGTGAGTTAGGGAATTTATTATTTCTTAAATCCCTGTTTTTTGGAGGTGACTGTGTGGATATGGAAATGCCAGCTTGCTCGCTCCATTCGTGGCTGGCTAGGAGCAAGACCATTTCTGTTCAGCAGCCAAACCAACATAGCCTTCACTGTGCTCACGCCAGTCAGCTGAGCTTTGCTCAGATCCAGCTCACCTCGCTGTGCAGCAAGACCAGCTGGATCCACATAGCATGGCTGAAGCAAACAAGCTGAGCAGCACGGTGTTTCATTTGTTCCTTCAGCACAAAGACGGCCAGCCCCACACTGCTACTGGAACACTGGCAGTGCCTGCGGCAGCTGGGTCCAGCACAGCCAGGCAGCGCCAAGAGGGGCTCGGGCCAGGGCGCTGCAGATGCACGCTGAACATCTGTGCTGCTGAAAACACCTTGTTCTCATATCAGATTGCAAACCAAATTGTAGCAAATCTCCCTATGTGGCTACGACAAGCTGGCAGTCTAAATTCCAGGACTTGTAGTAAATCAGCAAGGCATGGCTTGATTCAAAAAGAGAAGGGCAAACTTGAAAGGTGAATAAACATGCCTATAGATCATGCTGCATATGATATCACGTCATATCTAATTAGAAACTCCTGAACTGTTTTCAAGTGCCTTAGGTTTGTTTTCTTTTTGAAACACTCGTAGGCTTAGCACTACCTCTGTAAAGTTCCCGCTCCTTCTTGTTAGGATCACCTTATCCAGGTTTAACATACCACAGAGATAGAAAGGTGCAGGCTAAATACCAACTATTTATTGGAAAAATCTCCTTTGATAGAAGGCTTTTAAAGTGTTTTAAAAATATTTTTAGAACTGTGCAAGGACTATTATCTACGATAAATCTTAATATATATATATTTCCGTGGTCAACTACAATAAATCCAGCTTTAAAAGACTCTGACAAGTATAAATATTTTTGCTCTGCAGATACAAAATCTACATGCCAGTAACTGAGGAACACAAACACAAGTTCTGTTCCTATCTGAAAGATATATCAAGCATGCAATTCAGCCAAAAATACCTGAGGAATTAGGGAGAGAACCAAATGACGGGATGATTCCATCCTTTCTTCAGGAGAAGAGGTGGCTTGGCTTCCCCTTTTTTCAGTGTTGGAGGCAGGATAATGGGAAATGCAAAAAAATGGATTAAGTCTGGGCAGTTGAATTGATGGACCTTGGAAAGGAACATAAGACTCCAAAAGCACAACCTGTTGGGCCAGCATCCAGGAAAGTTTGGATGACATTTGAGAGGCTGCAAAGGCTTAAAAGTGATTCTGGGACAACCTAAAATGCTCAGGTTGTGGTGTTGGTTCATTTTTGCTTTGCTTTTCAATTTTAATTTGCATAGTGCAAGAAAGGTCAGAGACACATCCTTAAGAACAGGAGGAAAATGCTACAGAGAACCTGTATTACTGGGAACATGCTTTTCCTGTAGTGAGATGGGAGACTGCAGAAGGAACCTGCAACTGGGTCAAGTTAATAAACTTCAGAAATCTTCCCTGCTCCAAATGTATTACAACAATGTCATAAGAAAGTTCACCAATGCAGATGTGCAAACTGAAGCCTGGACACGTTGTGCTGTTTGCCTGTGGCCAAAAAGGCAATTCAAGAGAAGATTTAGACCGGGACAGATGTGGAAATCCTTATAGCATCATCTAACCATTATCTCACTTCTCCTCTAGTTCCGCTAAACAACCTTACCATTATTCTTCTTGAAAACATTTTATCTGTCAAAACTCTAATTTGACTTTTCATTTGTTACTTCTTGCTTCAGCATGGTAAAGCTCAAGGAATTTCATTCAGGACATCTTACATTAGGGAGGAGCAGTCATATAGTTTAACGAAGGCACTTTTAATCACCTCCTCAGAGATATCCACTTACCTCCACTGACCATATAAGTAAGTCTATATAGGATCCTAACTGTGGTATATTCATTTGTATCTAAGATACCTGAAGTAGGGCACGTGCAATGGCTTGATAACTCCCTACGGAATAAACCTGTACAAAAAAGCTGACTTTCCTGGTGCCAGCCATAGTATTTTCAACAATCACCATTTTCCTTACACCAAGCTTTGACTTATGAATATGAAAATTCATGTCTGGCATGAAAATCCAGAATTTGAAAACATTCTAAATGTTTTTCTTTTCCATTCCTATGTTCCGTATATATTTAAATCAATGATTCTAATGCAGAAACTTGTTGTCCTTTAATTACAATTACCATCAACCTAACTGCATTCAGTGTTAGGCAGAAAAAAAAATCTGTTCTCACACAAGCACCCCTATCATAATGTCTGGCTAATCTAATAATATACATATTTTTAAACACACGTTCATCACAAAAGAACCACAAACCACAAAGCAGCTTTCTCCTAACTAGAAGGCCGGGAAGGGGTTTGTTCACCAATTGCCCTCGTGTGTGATGGGTGCCCTCACCTCACAGACACAGCTTCCCAACACAGGAACCTGGGCAAAGGACTCAAGCCCACAAAGTAAAGCCCATTCCCTTTGTGAATAATTAATGCCTCTTCATGCTGTATCTGCTTCTGACCCTAAATACAGATGATGATCAATAGTTTTCTAAGAACTCAAAATGCCAGAATAAAAACCAGCAACTACAACATGAAATCATTTCAACTGGAAATGCTTACTACAATTTTTTTTTCCTGTAAGTCGTCTCAGACTTGGACATTAAGGAAAACAAAATAACCCACATACTTAATTTTGCCTAAGGAATGTTGACTCACCATGGCTATTGGTAGCGAAACATGTTTTCGCTACTGAAGTGAGCAGATATGACTCAGTTACACAGAGGAAACTTGTTGAATAACACAGTGTCATCCTCTTATGACAGCTTTCCAGAGTCAAAAAGCACTTTAAAGACTTGCATAGAAAAGCTACACCTCTACAAAGAAAACTTCTAAATCAACTCATTGTCAGAGATCAGGACTGGTTAACAAATGCAGTGTAGGAGACAACAGTTGGCACAAATGCAGAGTATTCAACTTCAAGGTCACTTGAAGGTCACACTTAGTAGCAGCAGGCAGAGTATCAAAAGGATGCTAAAAAAGCCACTTGGCTCCTGCTGACAATGCCGATAAGAGCCTTCGGGTTCATACAGAAGCCATTAACACACTACTTGAGCTACATTTTCCCGGCTGAAAACAGCCAATGTTTTGTATGGCAGAAATATAATGCACTGTACAGAAAGATCGGAGCCCAAAATCAACAGAAACATCTCTTCTGAAAGCATCTATGAAAACATCTGACTCCTCCAAGAGCCTGCTGTTGCTGGACTCCGTCTGCCACCAACTCAGACCTGGCAAAAGTTTACAAGGAGCAGGTAAAGAAGCACGAAAATTTCAAATTGCTAGAAACAAAACAGAAGCCGGTTACAATGGAAAGGCAACACATAAACCCTGTAATTGTCTGAGAGGGCAAAACTTACTAAACGTTGAAATCAACAGAAAACCTTCAGACTCCAAGAGATGCTACGTGAGGTTTCATTGTGGGAAACACATTACTGCCAAGGGTTGTAAAAAATAATCTGTGACGCAGTCAAAACTCAACAAGGCTATAATAGTGCCAAACAGTATTACCTAAACTCTTAATCTTTACATAACACTGCATCATGGATAGAATATACACCTAGTATGAGCAAGATGGCCGAGTATTCCTGAGCTCATCACAGAAGCTTACTCTTTTTCACCTTAAAAGACTATATATCCTGCAATGTAAAAGGGCTACAACCACTTACTTGCAAAATTAAGAACCAACAAAACGTTATCTTCCTTCTAGCTTCATATATGGGCTCAAATTCTCATTTTCCTATTAAAATGAATTCCATACTGTAAAAGCAGCAACAATCAGGTTAAGAGGAAAGATGACAGAAATAAATCTCACAAATTGTAACGCAGCTTCAAGGAAGTACGCGGCTGATGCATGTAAGCCTCTGGATGCTCAGCAATGTATATACTTCCTGCGTGGGCCTGGTGAAAGTACGGGGAACAGTCGAGACTTTCAGAAATAATGCTAAATTTAGTGCTGTTGTATCCTCACCAGCATGCTGTGGTCTTGAAAAAACAAGACCTATTAGGGCCATGATAGTGCTGACTCCGAAGAGAGTGTGCTCAGGCTGGTTAAGAAGGCCACAGACCAAACACTTAAACACTCCAAATACTTTATTTATTTATTTATTTTTTACCAGGAGCAATTCTACAGGGGGAGAAGCAACACTGATGTAATTTGCTCCTTTCCCCTGCTCGAAGAATATTTGTTGTGGCAAATTAGCACCATAAAATACTTTTAGGCTGGAAGGGATTTATGGAGGTCATCTGGTCCAACCAAATTTTAGTATGAAACAAGTATTTTTAATTATTAGAAGCAATATGTTTGAATCTTTTCAACATTTGAATGTTAGATAGTGGAGAATTTCAGTTTTTCACTGTCCACCGCAAAGACTGCCTACATGCTACCACACTGTGCCATGATGCAACAAATACTTGTGGAAGGTAAACTGACAGCACTAAACAATCATATATTAAAGCATCTTTGTCATGTGGATCTCTGCACAAAATGATAATCTGGACATTCAGCGTGTACAAAAGAAGCTGAAAACTGTCTGCTGATGTTTGTGACTTTAAGCAAGGTTTGCTTTCTATATCTTTTATAGCTTCCAAATACTGGAATAAACACTTCTGTACTTATGGCTGTAAGCATTAATAACCAAAAACATTTCTATTACTTCATATAGACTTTTTAAAGCAGGCACTGAACTGCTTTTTCCAAGAACACGTGGTGTGGGAATGCACTTTTGGTGCCTCACATGACAACCGTGATTAACTGTGCACTTTCTCACATTCCTCCTGCTCCACATGTGAGGACCCCACAGACCACACTTGCTGGGGCCATCAGTACAGAGCAACCTTCATTCTCCATTCCTTTGACACCTGTGCCCAAGGTGTGAGATACAGCTGACCTGTGGCTCACAAACAACCATCTCAAATTCTACACGTCAAGACAGTGAGATAGATGTCAAGGCACAGAGGTCTTACTGAATCAGGCATTTAAGCAAATAAACAAACAAACAAACAAGCAAACAAAGGTACAGATCTGGTTCTTACACATGATGTTTCTGCCCTAGGTTGAAAATAAAGTCTTTTGAACACTATATTCACACTATATTCATGTCTACTTTCATGCTTGTCATCTGATACAATATCTTTGGGAACATAATTTCATAGAGAAAACTATTCCGTTATGTTTGTCTTCTAACTTTAGCAGTACTTTCTTTTTTCCACTCAAACTACAGCTTGATAGGGTAGTGATAAAAGGCAGGTGATGGCTGACACAATTAATTAATGTGCTACAAGGGCAGCTGAACTAGAATCATGAAACATGTTTTACCTATTTCTTATTGTGAGCCAGCAGGTACATTCAAGTTCACAGTTTAAAATTCTTCTACTTTATCACAGGCCATAAAACATCAAAAGTCATTTCAGCCAAATCTCCACGGTTAAAACATCTTTTATACCAATATTTTAAATTTGTTAACCATTAGTGTTATCTTGATTTCTTTCTGAACTATTCAAATTTCAGCCGAAAAATTTACATTTACAGAGACAATCTAATGTCTCCAAATAGATGTCCTGGTTTTTAAGTATGGAAACTAATAAAATGGTTTGTTGTTATTAAAAGACAGAGAGAAGACAAACATATCCTACACAGGATAACACGGGCACAATGTTTGTTTATCTCTTACTATGCACATTAATTTAATAATCTAAGGTTGGTGAAACTACCTCATTCATTCTTAAACACACATTCTAAAACTAAGTAAATTCACCTCATGGTAGAAAACCTGACAGTGAAACAATACAAATCAAGTCAAAAACTATAGGGGAAGGAAAGGGCAGTCTCAAAGAATTACAGCTAAGGATTAACGAGAAAGCACTACCAACTCAGACCACTAGAAACTGCACCAGTCTGCAGAAGAACACAATAAAAAGCAGTGTGATGTGCCATGCACGAGGAGGTAATTGTTTCTATCAAGCTGTACCTCCTAGAAAATATCAATAGTTTAGATCTTTATGGATTCCACAGCAAATTATTTTTTTTTTGTATAAAAATGAATTCATGCCAATTGCTGCAGAACATGAAAAAAATATTTAAATCCCCAAAATATGAAGTAGACTAATTTGTCAAAAAGCAAAAGAGAATTCAAAAGATAACCACAAGTTCCATAAATCTAATGCCTTAGGTTTCACCTGCTCATCTTCTTTGACGTGTGTTAGTATAAAACAAATGTTTATATTTTTCATTGATCATATTTTATCATGTATTTTATGTGCTTGTGCATGTATCAGTGAAATATTATTCTAAGGATACAAGATATTATAAGAATGTGCTCAATTTTATGAGGACTGCTTTTCTAGATGTATATAAATAAGAACAAAAATTAGAGGAACATTTGAATTGTATTCAAGAATGATCAAACATTTTATAAGTTTAAAGAACTACTTTAAAACAATATTGCATTAACATGTTCAGAGACCCTGGTAAAACAAATCAAATAGAAAACTGATTAATACTCAGAAACGCAGACAAGATCAAAGCTAGAACTAAGACGCAGACAACAACGAATACAACTCCCTGGGTCTGACATTGTCACCAGGATAACTATCACAAAGACCATGAGTAGAGAGATCTTCCCTTTTTTTACCTCATAAGTCTGAGAAATCGAACAGAAAGTATTTCAATGAACATTTGATTTTAATTTGTCAAAATTTTAAGTCCCACCTAATCTGAAGCATTGGAAATATTATTTGGCTATTATGATGAAGACAGCAAAATTCCCCAATCAACTTAAGCCTAAGTTTACTTTGATTATAATTTCACTTTTCTCTTACAACTCTGTAGGTCAGCCTCCTCAGAGTACTGCTGACTGACAACTGAAGATTTTGTAAATTTATATCTAACCATGTAACTTAACTTACTGCAGTTTGTATACACCAGACAATGAGAAAGGCAAATCTGTTGCCACTATCTAGTTAATCACACATCAGATAATGCTATGTTTGCTTTATATTCATATAGGCAGTGGACCAAAAGTATTAAACAATATGCTTAAAAAACATATAAGAAATATTTCCTGAAAGTGATGCAAGAAAAATTTATTACAACTTGCACTAAACTTTGCTACTCCCTTCATGTTATTTTTTTTTAATCCTTATTGTTTGTATGTAGTTTCCTTTCCTGCTCTTTCCTCCAAACGTTCCTTTTTATAGCACCTTACTAATTACAATGATACGAACAGGTTTGGAGTTTAACTTTCAGTTGAAGGCTATGGGAGCATTTCACTAACTGGATCTAATTTTCTGCAGAAAGAATACAGGAGAGCACTGAAGGAGAATGAAACAAGAAAAGGAAGTCCCAACATTTAATTATTTATTTGTTCCCTCTGTATGCTGCATATACATGGACAGTGTCATCCTAAGTGCAAGACATACAAGAAGAATATGGAAAAAGACACCTCAACACATTTGGCAGCAGTCCTGCAAACTGTCAGGAAAGAAGTCAGCAGAAATAAATGATTACACACCACAAGAGTTATAAAAGCCTAGGGGGAAAAAATCTTGAAAATTTTCAGAGAAAATCAGAATATGGAAAAAAGGAATTTCTGGAAGAAAACTGAACTTTCACACAGCCTACTTTATCTCAGAATGAAAACAGAAATAATTTGTAGTGTATTGTTTTAAAAATATTTTATCATCACTCTCCTTCAGAACACCTTCTGTAGTTAATATATAATTCAAATGAGCTAGAGAAGAGTATGAGCTGGAAGAGCAGCCATCCAGTTCAACCTTTTTTCCCAAGACAAATTCAACTACACTATGTCATTCCTGACATATTTGTCTTGTCTGTTCTTAATGACTGCCAACAAAGAAACTCAGCAATGTCCCAAAGCAAGCTGTTCAGGGTTTCACAATCATTACCATTTGAAAGTTTTTCCTACTACCTAACAAGTAGTTTTTTCTTACAGAGGAAAGCCCTTTAGTTGTAGTACCGTTCACATTCACTGATAGCCCATCAACGATCCCCTTCCGCCTTGCCTTAAAGCCTTGATCTTAAATCAGTGAAGACTTATCTCGTCCCTTCTGATCTTTCCTCTAAAGTTATCTTTTTGAGATACCTGCTCACCCTCACAGGGACTCTATTCAATTTCACACAGCGCTCTGGGACAGCAATGCCCTGGTTTGGACACAAGTGCTCCAGCGACAACGCAGAAGAGGTGCTTCACATATCCACCATGCTTCCCTTTTACACAAACCAGTAAAATGCTTACCTTTTTTGTAACAGCACAGTATTGCTGACTTTATATTCAATGTATGGTTTGCTATCTCTCCAACTACTTTTCTAAAGAACTGCTGTTTAAGCAGTTGTTCACCATTCTCTGCTTTTGAAGTTATTACTGTTGCTTCAACAGCTTCTTCCATTTGTCAGTATTGAATTTAATTCTGCTTTTTCAGATTATTTTTCTAATTTGTGAAGATGATTTTCAGTATTACTGCAGCCTCTTAAATCTTGGTATTTCCTTCTTTGCCACACATTTAATCAGCACATTTAATTTTATTTTCCAGGTTCTTAGTGAGAACAACGGCCAAAATTACACTCGAGACCAGTGACTGCCAAATCTCTTTACATCAGAGCAGGCACAGTACAAGGCCATCTCTTGATATTTTGGGCAGACTTTTGCAATCCTTCGTACTTTATTAATTACAAATATAATGGAGTGTTACTCACAGCATTTCTTCCTCTAGAACAATAAACTTTTTCTGAATGCGCTGATAACAGAACACCAGTAGAAGACAGGGTCTCTGTGCTTGGACCAGGCCAGCGTGCCTTGGTGGGCCTGCCCATCACTCATGTGCTTTGAAGTTCACCTTTTGCAGGGTGGTCTGAGAACACCTGACCTGAGGTCCTTCCTCTACTTGATAGTTCACCAAAGCCCAGCTGGTTCAGGGCTCACACAGGGCACTGAAGAGCGCCGATCTCAGGTCTTTGAGACCCTCCACCTCAAGACACAAAAGGTAACTTCTCAGCCACAGATGGTTGTACTGGATCCTGCTCAGAGCAACCAAACAGCTGAGAAGATCACTCCCTATGCGCCCAAGAGGCAGAAGAAGAGAAGATGCATCAAGAGCCTGAACCCTCAAGCTAGAATATTTCTGTTTGCTTGCAAGTCAGCTGCACTGCTTTCAATTAAAAATACTTTAAACTTTCTTCTATTCTATTTGTCAAAATACTTTTAATTTGCTAAGATATTGTCATTTTTAATAGTGAACAACACACAGTCATGCCTGGATAAGAATGCATACTAACAAGTAATTTCTATTTGCGTATGTGTGTATTATTTATACAGTTATTGAACTCATATAAAATTATTACAGCTTATTTCTGTCTTCTCTGGATGAGCAAGTTCTCTGTATCTCATTCTATCCCAGGGGAAAAAGGATTTATTTCCCCAGACCTTCAACATTTCTCAACATCTTCCATCTCCACATTCCATCCATCATGCAGAGCTCATTCCTGAGATTAGTGTAGGGCTTCCATGATTCATAAGTATTCATCGTAAAAGGGAGTTCAGATTCTTTAGTGATCTGTAACCCTGGCTGTGTACCAGTTTCTACAAACACAGATCCCCATACTCTTGTGTACGTCAGAAGCCTTCCTGTGGCCCAAAAGGATTCCAGAGCACATAACAGAACTAGCTGATTGCTACAAGCCTGCCAGTCAGGAGAAAACCAGGGACGTAGAATTGGAGTTAGTTATATGCTGCCTTTGTTATGCCAAAAAAAAAAAAAAAAAAAAGTATGACATATTTTGACTAGATTTCTTCTATTCTAATCCATCTTGTTTCTCAAATTCCTTTCCTACATGAAGTACAGTCTAGTGAATACAACTACATTGCATAATATAGAGCTGCGTCAGATAAACATCTGTTGAGGTAGCTAAGCTTACAGTCTTTTTGTCTCACCAGCTCAAAAAAAATACTTCTCCTTTTGGTTATAATCTTTCAAAATTTCTTTAAAAGCTTTGGGAAAATGTCTATACTAACTATGCTTTAGTAACCCTTCCTTTAAAAAGGAGATGACTGTTTGTGATAATGTAAGAAATTATGTAAATAAGCAATATCACATCTAAACATACCACTGCAGATTAACGATGTGCCTTCTATCTCACCTCAGACAACTCTTACAGGTAAATAAAAAACTTCACACATAATCTTAGATTTTCATTGTATGCTATATAACCCTACAGTGTTCAATAAATCAAGATCATCTTAAACTCCACTGGCAAAAGTAGTCTACAGGAATAAGAAGTCATCAAGACCATTAAGCACACATATACAACAGCTAACTCAAGAAGTGTTTCACCACGTGCCAGCCTGTGCTGGGCGCAGGCTGAGTACCCTTGTGTGTTCTTGCACCCTTTTTCTACCACCTGGCTACAATCCTTACTTTTTATGTTCTTCTATGTAAATTCCAATAAAATAACGTGTTTAGAATTTTCCTTATTTTTCCTTATTGAGGCATGCCTATTACTTTTAAGGAAAAGGCTAAAAAGAATACTGTGTCATGCAACAGAACTGGTCTGGAAGACAACTTACGTTCAAACTTGCCTACAATCTTTCTACAATTTATTAGCTGTTCAATACCGCTTGAACATATGCAGCCTGCTGCCCTGCTGAAACCAGCACACAATAGCAGGAAGTCTTCAGAGAGCACTGGCTATCAAATTCTCAAACCAGCTGCAGGAGCCCAAGCAGGAACTATAGCAGTCCCAGGATAGCTCAGGGAGGAGCAAACTCTCGGCCAGGTCACTTGTGCAGCTGCAGAGCAAGGGCTGCACTGCTTCCCAAGAGTCGCCTCATTCCCCTCCCTGTTGTGGCCCCAGCACAGCCTGTCGGGACAGCACATCACACGTGGCAGCCAGCCCACTGGCTCACACATTTCTTCCCTACTCCCAACACTCAGCTCAGCTGCAGCCCCCTCCCTGCACCTTTAAATATGGAATTAAATAAAAATTGTAGAACCCAGCCTCTCTCTTAGCCTATGGGAATTTGACAGGTAACAGTGGTGGAGAGCAAGAATTTAAAGCAGGCCAAAGAGTCAAGCTCTGGACATGAGAAAGTGAAACAGAGGCAATGGTGAAAAAGACAGACTTACCAGCTGCAGTGCTGTGGATAACATGAAAAGAAAAAAAAAAAAAAGATTAACCTTCTTTAACCTTCTCCCCCACAGTCATTCACTAGCATGGGAGAGCTACCAAAAAAGGGTCTCTTTACTAGTGCAAGCCTTAGAGAGACTGCCTGGAGATCTACAAAGAATTTGGAGCATTCAAAGTCTCTTTGCCTGAAGTCTAACTTCCACTTGGCAACTTAAGCCAGGGCTCCCTAATGACTCTGGTTTACACAAGTCTCTCTGTTTTCCACAGATCAATCAGGTACCGTTTGGAACGCGCTACACACAGTATGTGCGTTGGGAAGCACGGAGCATCCAGGTGGGCCTTCAGTGAACGAACAGGCTTGAACTAACACATGCTGGAATTCAAGAAATAACAGCACTTCTCCTGGATTAAACGCTTCTGAGTCCTGGCATTTTAATTAAGGTACCTCTGCATTCCCAGTAATTATCACCAGCATTTATCTTGAGCCATAAGAGACTGCATCCCTCTGGATCTGTCTTGTTAATAGTTTACCCAAACCTATTAATCTGTCACCATTTCCTCCCTTACTTCTCAGTCGTGCAGTCTTCTCTCTCTGCTGCTTTTATCTCCAAAGTAGAACAACATCAAAAAAACATTCTACGGGTTTCAGAACAGCAGACTGAGAAAATAAAGATGAAGTACAAGGAAATTTATTTTTTCCTATCGAAGGTTCCAAAACCAAAGTAGGCAGATTGTCAGAATTATTTCCGCCTGACAAGCTGATGAACAAAGTGGGTTCCTTAGAACATGCCTACTGACTGTTACCATGTATTTACACAGTAAACGCTCTGCAATGGAGGATCAACATAATTAAAGTGAGATATTGCTACTCCTTCCTTTATTTTTATTCTACTTAGCATAAAGGCAACCCCTGCAGCCTCCAAGAGCCAACACAGTATCCCAGCTCCCCCGGAATCCAGTTCTCCCATTCCTCTGACCGCTGACTGAGTCATTTTGCAGCATAACATTCCCTTTGTAAAGTACTGGTTCCCAAACCACGGTCCTCAGAAAGCTGGCTGGCTACATGCTGCTGGCACTGGTCCTCACTTCCAACTGCTGCATGGCTTTAAAGACAACCAGGATGCATTATACGCTTTGCCAGTACTAATTACCCATATTAGATGCTACTTTAGTTGCTGCAGGGCAACTGTGTTCTTGTGAACGAGTGAGTAGATGTTTCAAAACAGCTCTAGGGTTGTCCACATATGGGGGGGCAGAGGAAAAACCACGTGAAGCCTTGCTCTGGATATTGTGTCTGTCCTCCGTGCAAATCTCACTTATCCAGCAAGTCTGGAACTAGAGCGAGACTGGGAATTATCTCCAGCTCTACCATATGGAGATGCAAGACACTAGGCCAGTTGCTTGTTTTATTTAAACACGTGTTTCTTTTACCAGCAGTATTAACATTGCTTTGTTCCTGTTTATATTTAAAGAAATGAGAAAATAAACTAAGTAACTTTTTTCCTCTCGTTCCATTTTTGTTCTTTTAAGACTTCCCTGTTCCTGTCAGACTGAGTTAAGCTAAACAGAAACAAGGCATTCTTGTTCCAGAGTAAATGCGTCCACATTTGGAGTTCTTTGGGAACTATTCCTACAGCTCAAATTCCTGTTGCTGTCGGCCCCTCTCCTTAAATCTTAGTAACTTTCTCATGTAAAAAGCCCTAAGGTTGGATTGTTTGCTTAAAAGAACGTGGTAACACACAAACTATCAAAGGCAGCAAGTTACACAATACCCACCCGCTGCTCTTACCACTGCCCCTATTTCAGGGGCTTCAGAGAAAAGTTTTCAAATGTTTGCAGAGTGGTGGCTGCATTATGATAAGAGGGATTCCATAGCCCTGAGGATCCTATGAGTTCTGAGCCCTTGCATTCATCCACACGTGAAGCATTGTGGAACCATCCCATAAATTCAATGCAAACCCCAGAGGGAACTTGCATTAAGGTGAGGCTCAGTGTGACCCACAAGCCAACGTGCAGCTGCAGTCTGTGCGAGGATACCTCACACCTTCACTTCCCGAGCGCGCAGCCCTCCTCAAAGTCACACCAAAATCAAACAGCAAATCCTTAGCTGATCACTTCGCAGTACCGGCAACATTACTTGACAACTAGCACACATGTTAGCAATGCAGTAAACGTACACGTATCACAACACTCTGCTAGGGCAGCTCACAGTGCTGAATTCTTACTGGCTCTCAGAGCACAAGTTTTATCTCGCTAATTCAAACATATAAGAAAGTCCATTTCACTCAAGGTTTGTAAGTGAATCAGAAAGGCACCCTTCTGCCTACAGGGTAAGGCAGAAGCATACCTGACTGAGTTCCACCCAAGAGACCCGGGTTCTTTTCAAGCCAAACGGCGTTTAAGCCTGTGAGTCGAAGGACGAAGCGGTAAACTTACTTTCCAGTGATAAACTGGCTTCTGGATGGTGTGCACATAGGCTGAACATAATAGTTCTCCAGTTTAACCCCTTCAGCAGCTAGCTTGTCCAGAGTGGGCGTCCTGATCTCCGAGCCGTGGTACCCTACATCTCTGAAGCCCTGATCGTCAGCCAGGATGAAGACGATGTGCGGCTGCGAGCTGGGGGTGCCGACCCCCGGCTCTTCTCCCAGCGCCGCCGGCGCCTCTCCGGGGCCGCGTCCGAGGCTGTCCCAGGACAGGTAGCCGTAGGTGAGGAGGCTGAGCACCGAGAGGCCGGCCAGCACCCCCACCGCCAGCATTTTCCCCTTGCGGAGCCGCTGAGGCCAGCTACACCCACCGCGGGCCATTCACCTTGGCTGGAGCGAGACGGAGGAGAAAAATAATAACAAAAAGAAAAACGCACACACGAAAAAAAAGCCACCCGAGACCAAACC
>JAOWBP010002392.1:32715868-32735319 GCA_028571105.1 Tragopan temminckii | reverse complement strand
AGCTCGGCGCGGCTCCCGCTGCTGCCATCGCCCCCAGCCTGGCTGCGAAGGGCAGCCCGGGCCGCCGGCGGGTCCCGCTTCTCCCTCCCAGAGCTATCGATAGTTGGTAGCGTTTTTGAAATCACCGCAAACGTCTGGAATGTATGAGTGTACCGGATTTGTTTTCAGCCGCAAAGCAGACCCCAATCCCAAACCCTCCAATTCTGGTAAGACTGTGGCGAATGCGAGGAATGCTCCTTTTCAAAGTACTATCATTTCTTAAACTTTGGGTTGAAGCATGAATGTGCTGCACTTGCAAAACACAACTTCCCCCTAGTCCTGAAAGACACTGAAACAAGCAGAAACTTACATTCATGCATGATTACGCTAAACTGAAGTGAATATGCAGGTCTGACCTGCCTAACGTGAGTCATCCCGACAGGAACAACTTTTCAAACTAATTTTTCTAATGCGTTAACTCTTAACCAGCCACCTAGTCTAAGGCATGTGGCGGCTGCAGCTCAGAAGCCCTGGCCCAGTCCCACTAACCCCACGCTGGCTGGTGTTCCTCTCTGATCAATGTTTCCATCTCATTTTTACAACTGACTGTAGCACTGAAGGCTTGGTTTGCCTCTGCCACTCTGCTCCCCACAGCCCTGAGCACTGTTGCCTCATATCTTCTGCAAAGCACAGGAATATTTTTGGACCTTGGAATGTTTGGCACTGCATGATAAAAATCAGCTGGAATAGCTTCTCGAATGAAAAATATCTAATATCAGCTTTACCACATCATAAGAGGCAGCACAAGAATAGATTCAATGGTTCCTCTATTAGATGTTGAATGTTGGTGTTTGTTCTTCACTTACCTTTAACAACATTGTTCAACAAAGTCTGGATTTTGCTTGCCTGGATGTCTACACAAATGTAATTCAGTTCATAACAGCACTTGGTGTTCTTGTTCTGGAGAGAAAAAATAAAATTACGCTATCATGACAGAGCCTTAATTTTTGTTGATTCAAATTGATTTTGTGCAATCTAACATGAACAGAAATGTCACCACCAAAATTTTCACCGAAGAGTTATTCAGAAATAACTGTTTCTCTGTACTTGACAGTAGTGCAGCAGGGAGAACATGGAAACAAAAGTGGATTTGGTGATATCAGTATGCTACCTAAGGGCTTGTCAACACTGGAAAGTGGTATCGATAATATCTGCATTGCAGAACTTACCAAGTTTAACTCCCAAGGTAGAATGCCTTCTTTTGAATTCAGAGGAACTTTACAGCATGTTAACTCGAGCTCTTGTCAAAATCAAACCAAACCAAAATAAACACCTCCAAATCTTAAACTGAAGAAACTCTGAAACCTTCATGTACTGAAATGACATTCCCTTTAAAAGAATTCTCTATTCAGATTTTTTTACTCCTTTTTCCCCACATATAAGGCACCAAAACTGGATTTGTAATGCAACTTTGCCTCAACGCATCTACTGCTGAGTGGCAAGCAAAATACAATGTCCTCTTAATGGAAGCATCATAGATGCAGGTAGACATTAGAGCATCTGATAAAAAGGATTCACGTTTTCTAGTAACTAAAGATATTTTGTATTAATTTCTATTTTTCATTGTCTTAAAAGAAAAATACTAACATCAAGTATCGCTGAACACTTATTAAGAAAACATGATAATTCATATATTATGTATCCATAAAAAATTATCTGTAATTATGCAAATATGATTTTGCTCAGATAATCAAAACATTTTCAACACATCTAAAGAACTCAGAGTGGCAGGCACCTAGCAAAAGAGGACAGCTTCTGAGCAGGTGACTGTCAGCAAGCAGAACTAGAGAACCAAATAGAAGAGTCTAGAATTCAGATTCTTGCAGTCGGAGAAAAAAAATTTATCATTACACAGATCCATCAGAGTTTATCTCCCTAGAGACCATGGGTACAAGCAGACAGCAGGAGAACTCAGCTTTCGATTTTCCAGCTGTGCCTTATGAGAATGCCTGTTAGCCATACCAAACCCTGTTAGTCATTGCCTAAGTGCAGCTGAAGATATTTGAGGACAACCTCAACAGGCATCTCTGAGCTTGGCCTTCTGACAAAAGACTGACAAAACTTCCCTCGTTTGTTTCCTTTCCCTTTTGTTAAAACAAAAGTAGGCTTGTGCCAGTAAAATATCTGCTGACCTTGAAGTAAAGAGGCCTTGGAAGATAACATGCTACCCATAACGTTGCACTTCAAAAAATACTGGTACCGCTCAGGAGCTGCAGGCACGACTTACGCAGCCCAGTCAGGATGCTCAGTGAAAAGCAGAGCTGTGAAAGCTGGAGAAGAGTTCTTCCCTTAGGGAAAAAATACAGAACCTTCACAGATATTTAAACTTGAGTGTAGTGAATATATTAATCCAAATATACAGTAGTTAAAATCAAATTTGTTATACCATTAGAAAATTATATATTTTTAGCACTTGTTATGCAGTCTCTGTGAGTACTAAGACCATAAAATTAAGTCAATTAAGGATGCACTGGGAGGATGACTTTAGTTGAAAGCTCGTCTGCATTTATCTTCAGTCAAGGTAGGGGCTGTTGTTAGACATGCCCTTTTCCCCTCGTTTCAGATCAGGCTGCCATCTAACCTTTTGGAGACAGACATTTGACACACAAGTATAAGCCCAAGAAGATAGCAGCTTTATAAAGTTAAGTGCAGCTGAAAAATTAAAGGAGACCGTTCCTTCAAAGTCAGTCATGACACAGAGCAGAGCTAGCACTAGCAGAGGCAGCAAAGAATTAGTCTGGGTGAGGGCTGTGCAGCAGGGCCTGGGAGGCCATGACTCAGGGATGACTGTGAGCCATGGCTTCTCTCTTCTCCCTCTGTGCTACCAAGCTGCTAACTGCAGCACTAGGTTGGGTCAGACAACAGGGAGCAGGACAACGGGTCATTTTTGTAGAAATTAACAAACAAAAATCTATATTCAAATGAGATACATTATAAAGGGCTTCAAAGATGGGGAAGGGTCTGAAGGGCAAAACGTATGAGGAGCGCTGAGGCCCAGAGCAGAGGAGCTGAGGGGAGTCCTCATGGCGGCTCACAGGGTGCAGAGGGGCAGCGCTGAGCTCTTTGTGAAAATAGACCCAAGTGACTGTAATGTTATCCTGTGATAACACTATAGCTGCATTTTCAACACATCAGTATTAGAAGGATAAGTCTTACTAGGTGAGACTGTGTGTTTCTTCCTCCAGTCAGAGCTGTCAGTAACAAGAAAGGTTGCAGTTCAAGATGTGCATTCCACTGCTCTTCCTGGTTATGCCTGAGGCCAGAAGACTTTGTGTTTAAAGAACAGCTTTCTGAGCTGTTATTTTTAGCTTGCTAACTACAAACATAGTAAGAGCAAAGCAGACTTTGGCCAATACGCACAGCCAATATTCTTTTTATTTGCCAGAGCAGGAAATGTAACTAAGCATTTCCTTTAACCTGTTATTGCTCGAGATATATATATATTTATACAACTGTCCTCAGCATACCTGCCTAAGAATAAAGGAGAAAAGCAGGACTTCAGTGCTCACTGCTGCACTGAGCCAGGCGCTCATCACTAGAAACAGCTTATTATAAACACGAATAAAAACTTGGTGAGTCATGGGACTTAGAACATCCCCTTTGCCTTCATTGGTGGAATCTGGTAATTAATTCACAGATGTGCTACTTGAGAATTATCAGATTCCACCCATGGCTTACTCCCTGGTTTGTGATGACATAACCAGAACCTTGCTGTTAACTTATTCTATATTTAACACAAATTTCCCTGATTCCCTGCTGTATTTCATAGGCAAAGGTCCAGGTTCTGATCTCAGCTGCCTGCAGTGATGTAAATGACTCAACTGATCCCACTGAAGTCACTCTGAAAATTTAGGACTTGACCTTAGATATACCTCTCTTAATGGTCCCTGTAACGACTGAAACAACAGAATTTCAGAGCTGGTAGTTGTCTTCCTGGAGGACCCTCCTGTTTCCCTGATGAAACAGAACCAAACTCTTTAAATTCATACAGTTTCACTGAAACAACTGCTTCTGGAAACTGCAAGCGGATGATATATTGCCTAGTGTATTTCCTTAGGAAAAGGGGATATTTTAGTAGTAGCCAGGAAAAATCCCTGCTGAAAAGCATCATGCAGTTCTTAAAGACATTAGAGAGGACACAATGCTTCTTGTCTGCAAGTAGGTATGCATCATAGCACAGTAGTTATGTTGACTTACTAATTATGAAGCCCAGACTGCAAGAGTGGCATTTATTGCATTTATTTACAGTGTACAGTGTATTTACACTATCCTTTTGCAGCAAGAGCTTCTCAGTTGCAAAAGCAAAATGGAATTTTGCTACACCAAGGATGAGGAGAAAGTATTTTGCACAGGCAGTGGAACAGTTAGATCACCGTTGTTTTTTTTTTTTTTAATGTACAAGGTCACCTGTTATATTTAAAATTTGTCTTAATATCTGAGCAATTAAAAAGGCCCGAATGAGAAATAGCACAAGGCATAATAAATACAGAAATTTTAAATATGAAGGGTCTTTTCAGAATTACTACAGTTTTACAGCAGAAAAGAAATCTTTGTGAAGCAGCAGCTATTCTAGTTTAGGAGGGATAATGGCATAACCTGCTGCAAGTATTTTACCAACTGCCTGCCATTCATAAAACTACCTTTCTTTTCCAGATGACAGTAAAGTTGAAAATACAGTTTGGTCAAAAGCTTACAGTTGTACCAAAACATAATTCTATGTAATGCTTTTGGCCTTGCGTGAAATATCTGATTTCAAAGTTATGGGTGCACAGCTGCAAAAAAGCTGTCCCTTTCTAACATGAGCTTCAAGGGAGAGGGATGCTTTTAACTTGGAATAGTGAATGGTCTTCAGAAGGAAGAATGATAATGAAGTACTTGTAAGGTTCAGGATGTTTCAAATAGTTGTTAAATACTAGAAATAGCATTTGGATGACTCATTACTTTACAAAATATAAGCTTCGGGTCAAATAAAATACATTTTCAGGTCCCATAGTTCAACCAGCTGTGCCTGACTAGAAGGGAGGTTACAACATATATGTAAACATATTTGAACTTACTTGGAGAAAGATTTATTAAGGATTTGTCTATCACTATCTTCATTCTCTATCTTCCTAGTCTAGAGATACACTTCTGTCCGTGGTGCTCTTCAGTTCTTTTGGAAAGATAGTTGGTTTAATCTTTTCATATGCAAATAAAGATAATAACAAATATTCCAGCACAACCTGTATCTCCTTTGATATTTATAGTTTTGTCCTGCCTCAAAGTGTTTTAGTGGCTGCTGGCCTGCTGGGGACCTGGAAGATGTTCAGGCTATGAAACTGCTGAGACTCCTGTTAAAAAGAAAAGATACTGGCTTCTGAGCCTCTGCAAATTTCCCTATCACTAAGTGTGAAAAACCTCTATTCACTGCAATTTCTGATGTTCCAAGCGCACACTACTGCATTGTTTACTTCTGTTGTTCTTTTATACCAGGCTGACTGCTGCATGTTGAACCAACTGGATCATTTTGTTTGCACAACACTAGGATAACCTTCCATCTTTTGTTTCTTAGAACATTGTTCTTTTCTTTTCCAGCTTCATCTACTCAGTCTTTGATACACCCGTGGGACAGGAGACAGAGTTTACTGTGGTGAGCCTGGAATTATGTACATGCTGATTGACATGTCAGTGTGCAAGTATTGCTTGTCCCACCAGCTGCTGCTGAGGAATGGCTCCACCCATTTTCTTTCCTTTACCTGACTGCCCATAAAAGATAACAGAATTTCAGACATTCTTCTTTCACATTTAACTCAAATTTACAAACCAGTCAAAAAAAAGCTACAGGAGAGACACCCACAAATGAAATGATAATGGAGAAAAGGAACACAATGTGGTTTGTATTGCTGAAGCCTGGGAAGGTGCATGATGGCTGGAATGTGATAAGTCATTGGATTCAGTTTTTTTTAAGCATAGCTAGAGCAGGAAAAACTGGAAACCATATTTGACAGATACTGCTTTTCAAGTTTAGTCAATATGCAGAATAACAGAATAGCTTAGTTGAATTCTAATATTCAAGTAAAGCTGATAAACTTATAAGTAGAAAACTCAGACTGTTGCAGATAACATATTGGAAAAGTAGAGCAAAAGATGCATGCTTAAGTTTTATTTGTCTTATGCCTTCACGATTCTTGCTATCCCCTACTACACCCGAAAGAACATTTCTAATAAAGATTTGATTGAACACAATAGTTCTGTATCACACAAAAGCCCCAGTGCAAGACAAACTGTCCAGCACTGACATCTTGGTCAGTGGAAAATTAAAAAAATTGTACTTGAACTGAAATGTAAGCTATTAGAAAATTATTTTGGTGTCACTGAAGAAGTGTAGGTGCTACAAACACATTCAACCAAAAAAGCCAGGTATGACTGAGGAGATTAGGGAATTGCAAATAAATACTTCATGAGAAGGTTACTGTTTACCTGACAGAGACTGTAGAATGTAGCTTTATAAGAAGAAATAGGCAGTCTCCTCAAAGTGCCATAAGGAAGGTGACACGCACTAAGTTGTCACAAATGTGTCAAAGACAGTAGTCATTCATAAAGATGGCTGAGCTCTAGTATATGGCAGAGCTGAAACTAGAGACCTGACAAGGTCAGATAACTGCAATGTAGTTGGATTTTGATGATTCTTGTGGGTCCCTTTCAACTCAAGATATTTTATGATTCTGTGCAGATGACTTGGGAGATCCTAACGGTCTGTGTAACGGCATAAGGAACTTGAGAAATTGTTATTAAAAGTATGCGTTCTTGGAAGTCAGTATTAATTTAGGTTTTGGGTGTGTGTGTCTGTGTCCTGGCTGTTTGAAAATAATGTTGAAAACTACATCTTAAAGATTCAATTGGAACTATTTGATTTGTGCTGGGCCTCGTTTTTTACTGTATAGACTGCAACAAGCAAACAAACAAAAAGTCACAGTAGTTTGTTTGATTCATGTTGAGCTTCTTGATTATAGGATAAGACTGAAAAATGCTTTATCTTACAAAAAAAATTAAGCAGAGCAAAGTATAAGCAGTTGCCTATGTTTACATTCACTTTGTGCTAACAGAATATACTGCCAACCAGTAATACCTGTATGGAATGTGAAGTATGCCATTTTCAAAAGCTTAAAGCAATAACTCTTCTTTACTTTAGATTTGTACTCACATAAGCATAGGTCTCACAGCTTCACTCCAGTCTGAAGTATTTTGCCCTCCAATTTCATAATACCTACAGTACAGTTACTATTATGGTTAGGTGGTGGGTTTTTTTTTTTTTTTTTTTTTTTTGGAGGGGGAGGAGTTGGCAAATTGTTCTGCTGAGTATCAGACTGGTCCTTTGTTTCCTAAGCAAATCTACAAATTCAGAGTCAGTTTAAAATAGGATATATATATATATAAAAATAAAATTAGTGCACTTGTTTCCATCCCAATAATATAGTGACTATATTAGTGGAAAATACCTTCTAAACAATGGTATTGATGTTTTTTGTTTTATTGCATAAACTTCCATGTACACTAAAAACAAACCTCTCAGCATGCTAAAAAAGCATAACAGAAAATTTACTAAGCTCTTGCTCCCACAATGTACTACTACCCTCATGAGCAGCACCTGACCAAGTGCAACATTTCATCCAATTAACAATTCTTTTAGTAGAGTTGTTGGTAGGGGAGACAGAGCAAGCAAACAAACAACTTTTTGTTCTTTTCGCAGTAGTGTCCCACGTTAGGATTCCTGTGAATTATTAGGTCAATACTATCTAAATTCCCTAAGGTCTTGCAGTCCTTCAAATCATTATCTTTGGAAAACACACAATAGATCATGGCCACAACAATTTCTAGAATGAAAACATCTATTCAGCATTCTGCGTTAAAATCAGAAAATCACTTCTGATTTTTTATTTCCCTAAACTGCAGCTGGTTTTTCATGGTATTTTTGTTTGTTTTGTTTCTTTGACTCAGAACTGACTGTTTGATATAGCTAAATTATTGGAAATAAATAAGAAAAAGCAATGAAGTTGCGCAAGATTAATTTCCTTGCTCCTTCTTATCTCACCCCTTCTCATCAGTGGTAGGTAGAACAATCAGCTCACCACATTCTCACCAAAAGAAGAGTCTCTGCAAAGAGCTTAGGGATCAATAGGAAGACACTGAATGAAATTAAGATAAATGGACAATTTATGGCATTTTTCTGGGATTTTATTTGCTTATTTCAACATCAATATATTGACACCAACACCTATTGACAACCAACTATAAATTTAGGGAGGAAAGTCAATAAGGAGATCACAAAGAGATTACAGATTTTACAGGAAAATGCTTCCAAGTTGCTAATATTCTTTCTTTCTTTTAATTTCCCTTTCTCAATGGAAAAAAATAATAACAATAATAACAATACAACAAAAAATCACTATGGTTTATTATTCACTTGCTTATAAAGTGGGCTCTTTGGCTCCTCAGAAACTAGCTGCAGGATTGTTCTTCAGTAGAAATGACCTCTTCATCTCTCCACAGAAATGCTGCAGCTAGGATAATAGCAATGCCACCAGAAGCCTTTTCTGTGATACCACCAAATGCGTATTTGATCTGAACTGGAGGGCATGTCTTCAAGATCCAATCCAAAAATCTACAAACATCTTTTTGTAATTTCTTTCTGTAATGCTTGTCTGACCTGACTACCACTTGCAGTATTTGAACTGAAGCACATACACTGTTGGTTTTGCCTTTTTTGCCAGTTTTCCCACTAGGGTGAAACATTGCTACCTACCTTTCTTATAACTAAACTGACCACGCAGAGCACAGATACTTTAAATAACTGGAGATACAAATGCTATATATAAAGTTCATTTAAGTTGCCATGCAGACATGACCTTGTGAGACTCTGTCACCCACTGGTTAGGGACTCCTCGCTGGACAGAAAAGTAGTTTCCACAATCACTGTTTTATCTCGCCTGGTGTTGCTTAATCAGTTGTTTGTTATGAATAATAGTGCATGTGCCTTTTCTAATGCAGGCACCTTTTCCACTTGGATCTAGGATGAAACCACTAACATTTCAAACTTAGTACCTGTAAATGATGCCTAACCACTTTTGAATTGATTTAGATCCAAGTCCAGAGTTCTAATCAAGAACCTTGATACAACATTACAAATCATGTTAAGTACTAAGCAGAACTTCTGTATTTTTTTGTCACAAGGCATCAAGTAAAGAAATAACTAATTTGGCAGAAAATAAGTGTTGCTAAGAAACCAAATGATAATGAAGAAAAAGAATGTACTCATCAAATTATATATTAAACTTGTTCATATTTAGGGAATTCAGAGTAACACTATCATTAAAAAGGTAACATCTGTAAGATGCAGAGTGTTCTCAATACTAGTACAATTGAAAATTGTCGATTAAGTTCCATTAGTAATTAAAAAGCATAAAATGCGACCTCTTGGATTCTACAGAGGGCAATAAGTTCCAGCCAAAATGCTGTCTAAGAGCATGTTATGCAAATTAGAGCCTCAAGGTGCAATTACAGTGTAAGTAATAACAATGAACTTAAATTTCACAGGTAGGGGTTTATCACTTCCTCTGAGAATTCATGGGCATTCCAAAAGTTAGCAATAGCTCTATACATTAAACAGGATGTCAGCTGGGCCTGGATGACTGCCAGTATGCCAATATTTATGAAAATATACCATCCTGTCATCCTCTGCTTTCCCCATCTGAAAATATCATAACCTAAGAGTTTTCTCAGAAGCCTTCCTAGTGTTCTGCATTGGTAACATCACGCATATCACTACTCAGATTAATTATGTTCAAACCTAGAACTGTCCCATGCTTGTGAACAAACTCCCTCTCCATAAAGAGCCCCCCCCAGTTCCTGTCAAGCATGTTTAATGACTTCCATCAGGCTCTTTTCAATTAAATCATGCATTTTGAAATGTCCTCACAAGTAATCAAATACTGAGGGGAAAGAGGAAACTTAAATCTTATTTCAAAACAAAACAACCCAAATAGATTTGCTTTATTTTAAAAACAAACGTTAGGCTCAAGTGGTCTGTTATCTTGCCCTGTAACCTCATCACTGATCAGTTCCTACCTGTCCTCATTAACTGTTCCTTCCCTCACCCTCTTTCTGAGCAAACAGCATTGCACAAGATTCATTTATACACTGGCCTGTTCCTGTGAGAGCACTGTAGACTGACACAGTCCTACAATAAAATCAAGCTGCTCTCCCAGGTGAGTTACCATTTCCTTCACCACAGATAGGGAGTAATTGAAATGAAATCCTCATGTCTCCTTGCCCTCCCATTTGGGATGAATTACCCGTGCAGATGCTTCATTGCCAGCTCTGTACTACTGACAGTATCATTAAGCTTACTTCCACCAGGGACACATCTTTTCATAGACTGAACAGTAATACTTTTATACCACCTAATGAGTTTTGCGGTGTTGCATGTCATGTAGGGAAGCAAATACCTATCCTGTGCAGAAAAATTAATGGACAGAGTATTCAAAGCATACATTGTTTAAGGTCTGTATATGTTTCTAAAAGCAAAAGAAATGGTTGCCCTAGAGAAGTCTTCACAAGATAGATATCTCTTAATTATTTTCCATTTCCTTAGAGCTCACAATGTGTACTTGCCTATGCATCACAGATTGCAGATGAGCTAGAATTTTGTGCAAATATCTTTGTGTGACCAGATGTAGGCATACTGACAAATGCAGGTAGCTTCCCAAATGCAATCGCTGAAAAAAATTGTTTACTTAACACTGTGCAAGCAAAACCAATCTATTGCACTGTGCCTACAGATACTAGGACAGATTTTGGCTAAGGGTAATTGATTAGTCTAGCCCAAAAAAAGTCTGAAGCAGAATCCACTGAGGTCTGACCATTTTGGTCCTCTTGCTGGTGACATGTGGATAAAGCTCACTGTAGTCTCATGATTCTGCAGTTGTTCATACATATATTTGCACATAAATATATTTAAAAAACCACAGCAGTAGAGAATAGTCATTTCTATAGATTTTTGATTCTCTTTTATACCTTGGGCTTTTTCATTCACTCTGTATTATCAGTAACTCATGCAACCATAACAGCGCAGACCCCCAGACATAGAAATGGCAGTGGTCTAAACTTCCACTACAGAACCTTCATAAATCAAAAATATACATTCTATTTTGTGCAACAAAATTGTGTGAAATGTAAGACTCAAGAAGGAACATCAAAGCCTTTTTGTCTGACATGTAGAAACATATACTTAAAAGTGCATTAAAGCCATATCCCTCTTGGTTTTGGAAAGAGAGAGATTTACCTATAGAGTCTCTACCACTGTGGAAAATTCCTTCTAATAGTCTCTGATGTAAACAATAACATATGTATTTATAGACGTTGGAAGTGTTGCCAGAACTCTATGCCCTCAGATCATGGGTCAGGCATCTAATTTTCATGGGATTTTAAAATATATTTCTTTAATACTGTTACAATTAGCATTATGTGGTGAAAATGGGAAAAGAAACAAACAGGGAAGAAATGCTCACCTGTATCTAAAGATCTAGGTTCACAGGAAAAACCCCACAGAGAAT
This sequence comes from Tragopan temminckii, assembly GCA_028571105.1. Taxonomy (NCBI): domain Eukaryota; kingdom Metazoa; phylum Chordata; class Aves; order Galliformes; family Phasianidae; genus Tragopan; species Tragopan temminckii. The sequence goes on along the minus strand of JAOWBP010002392.1, from coordinate 32,723,689 downwards.
GGATCTCCAGCAAGAGATCCTTCCAGAGTGGCAATCAGCCCTTAAATGGGGTCTAGGAGAGGTGCAGCAAGGCTCCACCCATTCTGGTCACACAGCTGAATTGCCTTCACCTGTGCTCCCAAGGCTGACTCAGTCTTTTCCTCAGGTGATCAATCAGTGGTTCAGGCCGTAACTCAACAGTTCCCATACAAATACATTTTTAATCCTACCGACTTTCTGAATTTTTAGTTTGTAATGTATTTTATTGTTACCTTGCTTTTTCAAAGAAGAAAGGTCAAATATAATCTATTTTTACCATGAATGGCCTCAATTCATGTTTCCTTCTTCTTTCACAACGAAGTTTGTGTCCATACATGAATTTTCAGATCATAATACAATTGCAAAAGCAAAGAGCACAGTACCTAGCTGTATTTCACCTGCTGTTTGCGTTCCCACCTGTGGAACTTTGTTAGTACAAGCACTGACCAGAAGCAAAATATTTTAAATGAATATTTGGTTGGTCAAAACATCTGTAAAAATCATGGTCTGTATGTAGGCAAACCACGCCAGTTGCTTACTAAAAAGCAGAGGCCTGTGTTTGCTTACAATACAGACTGCCATGGATTTAAGATTGACTTGACAACAGAATAAATGTGACTTGAAAATGAGGTTGTCTGTTATGGCAGAAACCTGGAGCTGAAAATTTAGAAGGTCTCTACCACAGTTGCATGCCTTGCAATCAATATCATTGCCCTGTTGCTTGCTTGTCAATTTTTAACCACACTGATGGAGACATTCATGTAAATTTCTTCGTTAACAGTAAATAGGTTTAATCTCTTGGTTAAAGCAGATCTCTCACAATTATTAACAATACATACAAAATATTCAGTTCTATTCTTAAACGCCTCATTTTAAATACACCAAACAATATCTCATTGTTGTTTGCACCATTTCCATGGATATAGTAACTTGGATATGTCTGGTGGCATGAAACTGGAAATTTAATTTACTTTCCATGTAGTGCAACAAATATTGTAGATGTATTAAGCGGCCAGTACTGTACTGATCAAAATTTGAACTGATGTCTTGATCCAAGTCTACTGTTTCCAATATATAGCATAATATTCAGAAAAAGAATACCTTGGGTAAAATTTTGGGGGTAAAAATCTTTAACTGTGAAAGGTTGGGCCTAACTCATAGTAACAAGTAACACGCTACCACTGGACTCCTGCATCACTTAACATATAGCTGCTGAAAGTTCGCATGTGTAGCTCCTATGATTTCTAAAGTACAAGGCTTTCTATTCACCTGTTTGTTGCCAACAGTTTCCAAAGTCCATTGAACCACAGAATTCTGATATGTCACACACAGATAGCTATCTGCTTTAGGGATTCATGAGAAAATTCAGTCAGTCAGTACAGTTGTGAATGTTGAAACAGATTAGCTAAACTCTCTGCAAGGTCACTTGTAGGCTAAGTTCAAACAACCTTAATTTCATTTAGATTGCTCCAAGACTGTTAAGATGTATACCAATCTGAAAACTGCCAAGATACCCTTGTGTAATTCCTTCCTAATTGTTTGTAGTAGAGATCTGTCTCTGTTTTTTCTCCCGTGTAGTCTGTTTACAACAGGTAATTATGCTGACTTGGCGAGTTGGACTAGTTTAGCGAAAAAACAATCATAGGTAGGTTTTCAAATTAGAACTGATAGGACCTCAAACATTTTCTGCCACAAATTCTCTTTGAGTCATTTCCATGCCTTCTAAAGAGTCATTAATCACCAATTAGGCTCCTGGAAACCTGTAATTTGCCTAACACAATTAAGAAATGCAAATCCAGAAAAGCTATGATGCGTAAAGCTGTGTATTATGAATATAAAGTGATTAATTTGACAAAGGTTTTGTCATGCAATAACATTTTGGACAAATTTGCAATTTCAGTTTTATGTTTTGTCATACGCTGTTTATCTGAGTCACAGCCAATTACACTTTATGAACAGTCTGTTTTCCTGATGCACAGAATAAGCAGTAAGAATGCCTAAATTTGGAGAAAAAGAGCCTTAATGCCACCACAACACAATTTCTCATAGGCTGTGGTATCAGCTAGAAACATACCCTTTTCACTGAGATTTCACTGAAACTGACATTATTCCTCTGACTTTTCCAGGAGTTACTGAATCTCACAGATTCAGTTATTTTGCCTTTTGGAGAGCCCAGTGAGGTCATTATCAAATATGTTTTATACTTATGGTATAAAACATTTTTTTCTCACATTTTATATTTTAAATGTTGCTATATTTTCTTTTTATTATTTGCTAGCTGTTTGCCTTTAAGAAGGCTGAACCATAAAACCAGTTTCAACTGTAAATGGTTTTGTAATCAGGCAAAGTTAAGGGCAGCAGGTAGGGACAGAAGCACTCAGTAAAGCCAAACTCGTTAAAGTAACACTGGTCCCAGTATTTTCTTTGTTAATATGGTTAGTTCTTTGGAAATTACTGCATAACACATCCTGCTTCAAGCAATTTGTCTGCTACTTTTTTTATTGCCCTGATCATAGACATTTGCTGAACAACACATTTCTTTGGTTAGAGAAATTCTTCAGAAAGAAAATATATTTCAACACTGATGCAGACGGCTCTGATACAGTGTACTGAACTGATTTTAGTATATCTAAAAACACTGCACCAGTTTATGGATATGAAAGCTAAATTCACACGTGGAAAAAACAAGTGGACGCACGCTTGCTGGATGCTGTAAGAGTAAATTCAGGATGATTTATTTTCACTAAGCACTGTGAGCAGTAAGTACAATCCCTTACAGGCAGAACTATACTCTGGGAAGTCTTTTTGTGCTAAGATAAAAAAAAAAAATCAGACAAACGGTAAAACTGGGGGAAAAAATCCAACTTGCATTCCTGATTTTAAGTGTTGATAATCCTGCTTCTAAAGAGAGGAAAGTAAAACAAACATTCATATGAACAACTGAGAGAAATCTGGCAAAATAATGTATTCAGCAATAGCCAGGTAGACATTATATCTGTGGAGTGACAAAAACTGTACAGTAAGTACAATGATATATAAAAAGGAGTGATTTTGCTAATACTTTTTTTCACTGAACTATGTGTGGCCAAATGACAGTGATGCACTAGACAGAGTCCTTCTCACTTACATAACAAAAGTTTTAAGAACTAGATTTTCCTTATGCTATTAAAGGAAGTAAAGAGCCATCATGGGATATGAATTTCTTACTGATCTTGAACAATTCATTTTCTGTTTTTGCATTTCTCAAGCAGCAGTGTTTTATGTCCATAAGATGCATTATGTAGTTTCTGAGTAAGACATGTCACAAATCCATTAGCTAGCATGACAAACAAATTATTTGGGAATTACTTCAGTGAATATTATGAGCAGAATTTGCTTTATCCTTTCAGCATATCTTAACTGGCAAATGTTTTATGGATATATCAAATTCAGTGAAGAAAAACAACTTTATAGTCATCATTAGCATAGGTTGTAAATAACATGCAATTTTGTGGAAATTCTTGCAGGTATGGAAGAAATCTGTTACAACTTATATGCAATATAATATACAAGTACAACCTCTTCGGTGCATCTCCTACAAAGAGGAAAGCAGGAATGATTACATCAGTGTTTCTGCAGAAAACACATTTCTGATTTGCAGGCACATAGCAAAGTCATGTAGTTCAGTACATGTGTAACCCAAGGATACATCTGTTGGCAGAATAAGAATTTTCACAGTGTAGAAGAGCTGCCTTAAGGCAAATGGAAGCACTCTCTCCCTGCTGGCTCCTAACAGTAGCTGCAAGCATCATGAGATGGAATCTCCATGATCAGAGAATAGTAGAAGCTGGAAGGCACCTCTGGGGATCATTAAGTGGAACTCTTCCTGCTAAAGCATGTGCCCTACAGTAAGTTGCATCAGTAGGTTACAGTAGTGTATCCCTGTACTGTACACCGCCTGTGACCCTGGTCCTGCAAATGCACATATACATGCTTAAAATTGCTACCATAAGTCCCACTACTTGCACGGGGCAAGTAAAACACACCCACAATTACTGTTGGAAGCCTTTTTAGGGTTACCACTTAATTGCCAGTGGGTTAGAAGTGGGCCAACTCCTCTGACATTTTACAATACAGAAGAGGATGAGGTAAAAGCAAATTTCAGAACCTACATTTGAATGTACAAAATTGCAGCCACAATACCTTCACAAAGCAATGAAGACATCACAGAAAAAAAAAAAAAGGAATAATAAAAACGAAAGTAAATAATAGGAGATAAGATCCAACTGGTACTGCCTAGTTGAAATAGATCAGGTCACACTTTCCCACCTTCCTCTGCTACATTACAGATGTAAAGTTGTACAGCACAGGCAGGCAGAAGCAAATACTGGATTCTCATTGGCTTTATCCTTAATTCTCTTTTTTTTTTTTTTTTTTTTTTTTTTTAAATCAGATAATTTCAGCATGATCTCCTGCTTTCTCAAACACAATCACAGGCCTGGAGACCATATTTGGCAAAGGCAAGAAAGGAAGGAATGTTAAAAAGGGAGTAGTTTTATTTGAAAATAAAAGTTTTGTTTTATCCTTTTTCCTCTTCTCCTTTTGCAGTTTCTCCAGACGATGCCACCAGAAGAAACAATCCAGCTAAAAAACTGGGTTGGGATTTAGAAGTTTGCCTCTGAGTTCTGATACACTCTTCTTGCGTCCAGCTCTTGGGCCCCCAACACAGAAAGAACATGGAGCTGCTGGAGAAGATCCAGAGGAGGGCCACAAAGATGATCAGAGAGCTGTAGCACATTCCCTATGGAGACAGGCTGAGAGAGCTGGGGCTCTTCAGCCTGAAGAAGAGAAGACTCCAAGGAGATCTTACAGTGGTCTTCTAGTACCTCAAGAGGGCCTGCAAGAAAGCTGGGGAAGGACTTTTTATAACGGCAGGTAGCAAAAGGATGAGGGAAAATGGTTTCAAATTGGAAGAGGGTAGGTTCAGACTAGATATTAGGAAGAAATTTTTTACTGTGAGGGTGGTGAGACACTGGAACAGGTTGCCCAGTGAGGCTGTGAAAGCCTCCTCCCTGGAAGCACTCAAAGCCAGGCTGGATGGGGCTTTGAGCAACCTGGTCTAGTGGGAGGTGTCCCTGCCTATAGCAGGGGGATTGGAACTAGATGATTTTAAAGGTCCCTTCCAACCCAAATCATACTGTGATTCTTGTTTCATTATGGGATGGGCCATGACATGTTAAAACAGTGCAAGCTCGTGTCAACATTACCCTCATGTAAATCATTTTGACCATCACAGAAGACAAACAAACAAACAAACAAACAAAAAAAAAAAAAAAAACAAAAAAAAACCCTAAACTCAACTACACGTGGAAGAAATCTTAGACAGTTCTTAGTTTCTAAATATTTTAGGACTGAAATAATGTTTGGAAGCAATTGGTATCATAATGAAAAAAGAGCAAATTTGGCATGCATTCTGATGCTCAAACAGGTGTGCAAACCAAAAGGAAGAAGAAATAAACAGCAGTTTCCCTAGCCAGATGTTGTATCCACAGACAAAAAGGATAACATGGGGACTAGACAAAATTTTATGGAAAATCTGTGGCTAATAAAAGAACCATAAGAATGCTCAAATGCTAGGGAAGTACTATAGCAAAGGTAAAACGCAGGCTTAATGACTACATAGGGAGAAGAAACAGATCAATTATAAAGGACAGGAAGTTCTGAGCTGATACAGTTCATTTTCTAGAAACAACGAGAGCTTTTTACTTTGCCAGATGAATTAGTAAATGAATACAGAATAGCAAAGTTTCCCAGGCCTTTAGGGAAGAATTAGTGGTACTGGCTGGTACTGACATTTGCTAAAAACTGGTTGGGGATTCTGCTAGAAATGCATGTAATCACTTTCCATTTTCAAGAGAAAATTTTCAAGTGAAATAAATGGAATTCATAGATGTCAAGCATTATATTCACTGTGTCATTCTTTTATGTATATGTAATACACTGCATGAGACCCAGTGGGCTCCAATGAGCCTTACAAACCTGCAATTTGTCATGGGTGGGTTACAGCATGGGGACTACTGACCTGAAGAAAATTTTTTGAAGAAGGCTCATTTCTTTTTTTTATTAGAGTTGCCGTTCTGCTCTGAAACAATCATATAGTCATTGCATCACTTTGAGATTGCAAAGCACTTCTTGAGCTGTGTTTTCCAAAGCTGTTTTATTTGGGAAGAGGAGTCTGGAACGCTTAAAATCCAATTGCCCTTTCCTTTTAACAAACTTAACTAGTATTCAGATCTTTTTGGAAAAAGAAGTCTTAGGTAGCTCTGCCAGTTCTGTACATTTAAAACCACGTTCAGGCTCAAATTAAAGTTTCAAAGCACACGTAAGGAAGGTAACTGCTGGAAAGGGAATCCCAATTAGAACAGGAGCAATGAGATCTCCAGAAACAAGTAGAGAGAGAAGCTGGAAGGTTCATTGGGCACCATTCAGAAACAGCAAATTCTCCTTTCAATTGCAATAATTCCCAAGTACTTTGTGGGGTTAGCCCTCCTGACATAATTTCTTCCCACAGATTTCAAATTTCCTTCTTACTTCAATCTGCAAAGGCCCTCATACAGAACAGCTTTATCACCATGCTTTCAGAAAGTCTCTGCTTCTTGGCAGCACTAGTAACCCATATTTCTGGGTAGGAGATAAATCACAAATCTACTCTCACTCCTGAAAGTTCCTTGTTTATTGGGGTACCTATACTCAGTTTCATGCTTCACTGAAAATACAGACAAATAAAAGGGTCTTTTTTCTGGTGGTTAATCTTATAAGTAAAAATCCACAAGAAACAAGTCTTTGATAATTTTTCTCTTGAAAGTGGTCACTTCATAGCAGCACATTTAATTTTCTCATGAACAAGAAGGAAGCTTGGGCCTCTACCTTTTTCTTAATTTAAAGAGAAAGCAAAAAGGAATTTACAGACATACATATGCAAAAATTGAGAAAAAGGAGCTGTTAAGTATATGACAAAATGTGGATTTGAATGCTGTATGCATTTTATTATTAAACTGAGTGTTTGAAGGACTTAACTCACTTTGCAAACAGCATTTGAGGAGCATCTCCCCCAGATTTCTGTCATTCCCCTGGTAAATGCATGTGAGAAGGCTCAGGAGTGAGAACACACATATGGGTACTGTACTAAGACACTGCTTCAGTGTGGCCTGCAATTGCCAAGGAAACACGGTGGTTTTTTTTTTATTATTATTTTTGTTCTGTTTTGCTTTTACCAGGACTGAGAAGAGCACAGGCAACAAATGAGTCCAAGGGGCAGATCTGGCTGCACAAGATATAGAAACTGTCATTTATTATGATTTCATTTTAAATGAAATACCTCTGCTACCAAAGGAAATAAATAAATACATAAAACAAAAACTAATCAACATCTTTCCTAAATGAGAATATACAGACATTAGCATGGGAAGCAAACAGCTTTGTGTACTGCGACCTAACTTTGCAGCCTACAGCCCTTAAGCTCAGGTCCCTGAGGAGCCTGACATTCCTTTGAAAGCAGACTGACTCACACAGTCAGAAGAGAGCTGGAGAAAATGACTGGCTTTGTGGTGAGGGCACAAGACCCTTCCATCTTCCTAAGCTCATTTTTGTCACTTGCCTTTAAGTTACTGTACTCAACTGTACTCAAGCAGAGGAGGGAGTACAATCTAGGTAGCCCATGTCCTGTTCAAGGACTGAACTCCCATATCATGTTAGGATTAAAAAGTCTCCTTCTCCATTTCAGCTGCAATAGAACAAGCTCTGAGGCCTAACTCGGATATACTT
>JAOWBP010002392.1:32693945-32713490 GCA_028571105.1 Tragopan temminckii | reverse complement strand
GAAAATACAGGCAGTTCTTTTTCGAAACAAGAATTAAGGTAGTATTACAAGAATTTAGTTTAAAAATGAATTGCATTCCCTGAGAACAGAAGAAACAACATCAGCACAAGTTCTTCAGTCACATATTAGTTAAGCCTTCCTTTGGATAGACTGTTCTCAAATAAGAAAATACATCAGTTCACATGATCTACTGCATCTGGTGACAAAATGGTGATTGTACTAGTACATGAGTTATGAGACATCCTAGTTGTACCAAGAACCACTCCTTCTGTATAGGGAACCAAAGATACATTTTTCTTTTCTACAAGCATTAGTTACATAAATTGAATCAGAAGTAGCAACTAAAGAAAAAAGAGATTATCAACAGAGGTATTCTAATTAAGAAAATGGAAGAAGGTTATCAGACCAATCCCCTAGTAACATACCTTACACGATTTCTTTTCTCTCATTAGAAGACATTGTCCTTTTTTCACATTTCTGTAAACAGAAGCAAATATTCAGTGCGGACCAAAAAAAAAAAAAAAAAAAAAAAAAAAAAAAAAAAAAGTTAATATTATTTTCAATAAAATAAGCAAAGCACTTAGAAATTAAATGAATTATTAGTTAAACTCAGTTTTTTAGCTCATGGAATCTTGTACTGAATCATACATTAGATTACATTAATGAGAAAAAGGTGCTCCACAAGAGCAGTTATAGCACAGAATAAAACCAGGAGCTATGAACTCCCCACTAAGCAGAGTGTTATCTGTGACTTTAGAAAGTCATTTAGCTCTCATTATCTTATCACTCCCACTTGTGAAGCACTGACCTAACCCACAGGTGCTGTGAGGCTCAGCATTTGTTAGAAATACCAAAATTTTCAACTGAAAGGCACTACTAAAAATATTTTTGTTTCCATAGTAACAGACTGTGAAATACAATAGTATGGCTCTTTGCAGGATATTGCCAAAAGATCATAGATGAGAAACTCTTACTTCAAGCGTTGTAGCTGCAACAGAGCAAAGCACTCACAAAAGCCACTGCTATTCATATAATCAAAGCTTGTTCTGCTTTGTACCAATGTGCAAATCTCTTTATTCTTTGAGTTCAAAATTCCAAACACAGACTTTCCACAATCAACAAATAATCATAACAGTTTCTAATGCAATACATAGAATCTTATATATCCTTAGGTTTCATACCAGTTACCAAAATGCTTTATAATTCATTAATTTTAATAGGACTCCAGGTTCATTTATAGCCTTATCAATATTTAAACTTCAACTATATCAATATATTGAAACCTCAGACAGGCTGTCCCAACTTACTTCAATAACATTATTATTGCTTGGGGTAAAAGATTTCTGAAATACATGCCTAGAGATACTACAGATTGGCTTTGAAATTCATAACCAGGGTCCTACATTAAAGTTGAATTTTAAAATTGCCAGACATTCTCTAGCTCTTTGGGCTATAGAGATGGAGAGTTGGGATTTATTGGGAATTACTCAGAAAAATGCCACTACTGGAATCAGAGCTTTATCATTTGACAGCCTGAATGGATGTTGCATTTAACTTGCAATCCTATTCTTCAAGTTCTTTCCATAAAAATCAGAACGAGACTAGGAAGTCTATGTTTTTGGCTTTCCAGAGAACTGTGCTTGCTTATTACCTCTGTCTAACATGAATAAGCATTGTTTTTGAGATATTATTTCTGAGTGAATAACCTAACTGGAAGAGAATTCAAGGAAGCTGGCTCCTAGTTCTTTGCTCCAAGTTATTCCATTTTCATATTTAAAATCGGTCAGTCTGCCAAGCTTTCATATAAGAATGAATCAAGGCAAAATGTAACCAAATGAGAACATTTCTTGAGAGTTTATATTATTTTAATGATTAAAACAAGAGACCATCTGAATAAAAGTGAATCAACTGTTTATTCTTTGTGGGAATGATTGCATGCAGAAAGAGATTCAGTTTACATTATTGTTAGTTTGGCTGGAATTGAATAACTGTGGGCCAGTACGCCTTGTTCAGCTGTTCAAGAAATAACATTCAGCAAAGCCTTTCTACAAATATCTAATTGGCATCTCATGCTAATGGATTAAATCAGCCTCAAACACTCATTTAGTTGCCAAATTGTTTGAAGTACAGTAGAACTCAGAGAGACTGCCAGGGAGAAAATGTGGGTTAGCAAAAGAAAAAAAAACCATAGGACTTGAAGTCTAAAAATAGCAGAAGCATTGTACTGGAAAAAAATGATAGTTTTCAATTAAGAATTGAGGCTTTATCACAGATGAGATTTATAATAGCATGAAAGCTCACTGGCTATGCTGACAAAAAGGGAGGTTAATGCCTGTTTTTCCTGATGAAAAATCTAAATCCAGTTATTTTGGCTATTTTGTCAGGTCAAAAGTTCTGGTATTCAGACTCTGAAGGTCAAAGACAAAGTCCACAGCTGAGTTCTCCCTCAAAAATGGGTGTATTTCCAAAGTGATCTAGTTATTCAGTGACTTCGGAAAATAATAATTTTAAGAAAAGACAAACAAAATTCCAGCTTTGAAACATCAAATAAAATGAGGAAAGACCTGAAATCAAAAGGTGCTTGAAAACTGTATGGTTTTGTCATTATAAACCAATTAATATATAAAGGCATACAAAAAGGAATTCTATAGGTTCAGCAGGTACATACCTGTGATCTATTATTAACATACACCTTCTGCTCTTGAAAAATACTGTCTCCCTCAGTTGTTCCACTGTAATTTCAAGTAATTTACATTCACCAGAGCACTTAATCATGTGATTTCAATGGGATGTAAGCACATACTTAAAGTTAAGCCCATGTAAGTCCTTCGGTGGAAAGGGATAAACTTAAGCATATGCTTAAATGCTTATTGAATTGTGACCTACACTCCTTTGGCACTTTGCCCATTCTGCTGAGTTAATTTCACAGTTTGTTTCCTTCATCTACAAGTGATTCATTGCTTATCTGTGCTATAATACCCTTCTCTACTTATCTAGGCTATACCAACATCAGGTCTAAAAATTGAGTACAATAATAAAGTTGATGCTTTAAGAACTTTTTCAAACTTGACATCACCTAATTGAAGCAGAACTCCAACAGAGAAGAATATATATACATATTTTCTGTAATTCTGTAAAACAAGGATTATCAGTAATCACATTTGACTAGGAACTATGCTTTCCCTTCTATTTCCTTTCACACTAATCACAAATGTTACTCTTCTGTCTGAGAATAGGAAAGATTTCTCTCCACATCTGACCTGAATTGATCTCTGCTCCATCAGAGCAACCACTAGGCAGCAGCTTGTGAAGGACCACATCTTCCTGATTGTAATGCAGGAGCCAGTGGGTAAAATTTGGCAGTAGATTGGACTGCAATAAGAGCACTTGATGACAAAAACAATAGAGCCAGTTAAATTTTTTCTGACTCCATTCTCTGCAACAATTAACTATCAGGGTTTGAACCGTACTACTTACAATTTAAAGGCAAGAATCCTGAAATTTTAAATTGAAAAACAGCACAGAAATAGAAGTGAATAAGAAATTAATATGCACTCAATGTAAACATGCTACTGAAAGGAAATAAGGCATTCTTAGTGATGTTATAGAACCTTCAACGCAGTAAAATAAAAACTAGAAGAGCAAAATATTTTAGAAAAGGATTGAAAGTATAATTTGAGTAATTGCAGCAAACAGCTAAAAAAACACAGCATCTTGTAAAATTGTTCTTGCAAGCACATTAAGAGCATTCTAAATGTTGCTTGACAGATCTTTCAAAGACTAAAGAAATACAAAAGGTAAATAAATCCATTTAAAAATATTTTGATTAAAAGTTTCCAGCCTAGGCTGAATTTTAATTAATACATTTTAAACTCTTCAAAATAGGAGTTTTCATAATGGAAAGGCTGACACAACTTTGAGTTCAGTGGTGAGAACCATACCATCTGAGTTCCCTCTCTTGCTGGAGAAATTAGCAATGGTTTCAAATAAAATTGCGGTAAAGAAAAGGAAAAGAAATCATCAGGAGCTCTTCAGATGTATCTTGAAGGAAAAAACTTACGAGTGGCAAATCAGAGCAGATTATAAAGCACAATATAAAATAGCACATAGTATAGACATTTGCCAGTATCACAGATATAGCAGAAAAAACTTCACTGTTCCCCAAGGCAGAGCTTCTTCATACATGTGGTATGAAGGAAATTTAATTTGAAAGCAGTAGAAGTATCCTAAAGAAAATTTGTAATAGGTGATGGCCAAGCCAGAGAAAGAGGGAATGTTATCCTTCACCCATCTTTTCAGTAGGATGCTATGTGATATCAACTAGAAATCAGTTCCCTGCAAATTCTCTAGAATGACTATTACTCTCACAATCTCAGTATGCATGTCTAGGCTTCCCTACAATTTGTTGTAAAAATAGGAACACTGCAACTCTGCAGCAGCTGTATTTCTGCAGTATTGGGTATTATCTCTGAACTTTCATTTTGTGGTCTGTGCTTACCTAATCAGTTTCTGCATTTTTTTATGAAACACAATGCATGAACATTTTGGGATGGATCTTTTATTAGAAAAAAAAAAAAAAAAGAAGTGTTTTTTAAACTGTTTCTTTATGTTCATAAATATTCCTTGAGGAAATGATTGGGTCAGGTGGTTTCTTCTGTGGGTAAAAGACTGCTCCTTCCTCAGGTGGGATAACAAAGCCTGCTTGGGAAGACAAGATTTAAGAAGCCACAACGTAAACGATTCACATCAGGAAGCAAAAAACTGACAGAAAATCTCCGAGGGGCCACTGGACTTTGTGTTGCCAGTCAGAAGTTTCTGAGTCAACTGAAATCAAATCTACAAGCTGGGACCTATCTATCTAGAAAGGCATGGTGGGCAGGGAGAGACTTGTGTATAAACTGCTCTTGTTTCTGCTGAATTTGTATTAAAGACCTATTTTAAATTGGTTCTATCTTTAATTTTACTCACTCTGAGATTTATTTCCCACAGTGTCTTGGGTGACAGTAGGAATAAAAACAAATACAGGGAAACAGAGATTTTCATTATTACCATATTCCCAGAATCCACAATGGTGTCAATTTTCAGAAAAGCAACTGAGTGACTGAATGGAAATTGAGAATTTCTTAGAAACCTAGGACAAGAGTTAAGCAAATAAACAAATGTTGTAGACTAGCACATTAAAACTGGTGCCAAAATAAACCCAGACAAATACTGTAGTAATTCAGGGTCTGGAATTGTATATACAAGAGTATTCACAAATGTTTTTACTCTTAGAACAACAGAACATTACAAGAAGCACTGCATGACTTATCTCTCAGTTAATTCTTTAAAGTAATAACAGCATAAATCATGGCTGTGTTATGTTGATGATTGCAAACATGGTGAATAACTATATTCTACAAACATCAATCAGAAAGTTAAACAGAATTTTTCTGAAAAGCTACACATTTGCCTCCAAGATTTCTCTTGTGCCATTCCCTAGTCTTTTTTATAACTACAAAATAACTCAAGAACAAAAAAGAAAAATTTAAAAGCATTTTGAATATAAAATAGATAAATGCATCCTATCCTTTTATTTCATACACACGCAATTAAAAATAAAGTAATTGTATGTAGCAGCCTGGAAATTAAAGGATTGCTGAGGGGAAGAGAGTGGCTAGGAGGTAAAGCATTCTAAAATTAAATAAAGTGGCTTAGAAAAAAAGTTGTACTTTGAAAATCAAAGCTCAGGTATGTCATGCTGGCATGAGCCCATGTAACTGCACTGAAGTCAGCTGTGGTTCACAAGTTCGTACCGTCATTTAGTGACTCTTTCACAAACCTCGCTGGTGAGGAGACTTTCTTTTCACTTCCCCTCAAATCTTGAATGTACAGAAGTTGTTTGACACGTTGTTTATCTATAGTCCCAATGTTTTCTGAGGAGCTTCACTTAAATGAATGCCTCTTTTTACTTTTTAGATATCTACTTAGCAGTCCATCTCAGGAGGTTTCCTTTTCTGCTTGTTCAGAGTCAGATGTGAAGGCTGCCTGGGGATGACACTATGAGCAAATACATAGGTTGTGAGAGACTATCATGCTTTATTAAAAACTGAAAAAAAAGTACCTTAAACTAGTCCAAGGTGAAATATATACCTATCTAAAGAACCATGAAAAGCAGCAAGCAAAATCTTCTCAGCTTCAAAAATTGTTGTATTTTTCTTCTCTTTTTTTTTCTCTCTTTTTTTTTTTTTCTGCACCTCTGCACTTTTTAGGTCTGGTCATGTCTGGAAGGAAAAATACTGACTTCTGCCAAAATACCTGTAGTCACAGGATTTCCAGTACATTTTGGCAGGTGCAGAAGACAGTTCATTGCATGTGAGTATCTGTCTGTTTATCCAGTAAACTGAAAATTCCAAACCTTCACAGATTCCTCCATCACAAGTTAGAATATAAGCCTAGAGCTATTTCCTTCCTTCTATTGACGACTGAGGTGTTAAGCAAAATTCTGCATTTCCAGCATGGGTTTATTTCTTGGAATTTCTTTTTCCTTAGGTCCTTTTTTGACATTTAACAATCAAAAAGGTAGCTGTAGTTTACCAGGGCATAAAGATGCAGTCAAATACAGCAATCTATGTCAATAATCAAAATAATGTGGTTTTACTTTTTATTTGACGTTTCTGAGAAATCAGTCTAAAAATACCTTCCAAGTTCATTAATCATAGTTCATTAATGCTTACTTTCCTAGAGACTAAACATCTCATACTGCTTTCTAATGCACGTACAGTTTCCTATATTTTTAAGAACAGCATAATGCACTCAGTTTTCTGCTCTGTGGTATTGCTATAGGCTGGATTAGCACCTGCATGCAGAAATACTCTTGAAAAGTTGCCAAGCTGAGTGAAAAAAATAAAGCGGCATAAAAAATATAAAATCTTCTGGGAAAATTACCCAGCTTGCAGATCTTACTTTAAATAATTTTTAAAACATCTTTTTAAAGGGAATTCTCCTTATTAGCAGTGAGTTTTTGTTTTGTTTTTACTTTCAGTGGCACAGAAATCCTTCAGAAATGTTCTAGAAAGTTATAAAAGGTGGTTTACTTGCTGAAAAAAGAACACAGATTTTTTTTTCAAGTTTCTGTATCTCTCTCCTTCTTCAGTGTGTTTTATTGACCTTTTAAGATAATCACAGAAGTATTCAAATTGCTGAGATGATCTTACACTGAAAAACAAATGACTCAGTGTCATTTTTCTTATTTTCAAAGGATTGCTTGCTGTTGCTAAGAAGCTAAATTTTTGAGAAAACTGCTGATTTTAGGTTTAACGCTTCACTTACTGCTTACCTAAAAACATAAAAGATCTTAAATATATTATTAAGGGAAAAGATGAAAAGAAAGAGGATTATATATGGTGTCCTTTGTTATTAAAAAGGGCCTCACTTACTCCCAGGAATGTCATAATCTGTTTGTTATTAGAAGTGTAGGTATTCATATTATACAAAGTCCATCCATATAAGTATGTAAGTATATAAAAATATTACTGAAAACACAGATCAGTTTGCTTATGTCTTCCCAACCAGTAAGTATGTTCATGTTTACAGTAGCAGAAAATGCTGTTCTACTCTTGTACCACTTGAATATGAAACAGAAGTATCTTTTAAAATGCACGTAACTCATAATATTTCAGTTTTTCGCATTACTTTCTAACGCTAGCCATGTTTCATTCAAAGTCTGTCCTAGATAACGTACATAGTAAATGTGAGTTTTACTGTGCAGCAAATTTTAAATTTTTTACTTTTAAAAATAAGCCTTATAACAAAGTGCATTTAAATGAACCTGATTTTTTTACTAGCCTTTTCAGGAGACATCCAGTTATGCCTGTTGTAAAGTAACACTGTATTAAGTACTGCTTCCAGTATGTGTCAGATCATTTGACAGACAGAAATGCAGTTCCTGGAGGGTGCATTGCAAAGTATTATTGTTATAGTTGTCCAAATAAGTGCAGAAATAATGTAAGAATCAATACCAGGACTAATCTTAGGTACTCTTGTGAATCAGGTCTATTGTAAAGCAATGGATATGAAGGACCATTCTGGTTATTACCCTGATTTTGTTACATTCATATCTTCTTAATTTCAAGGGATGGTATCTAGTAGTGCTTAAGAAGTAATTATTGATCGGGGTAACATATATGGAATTTTATCTCAAAGCAAAGAGAATCATTTGGCAGCACTGAACAAGAAATATCTTATACATTCCATAAATGTGTAAAAAGCAATGGGAATTTCAGAGGAAGAGCCAAGTGAGCCTTTCAGAGTGGCCCACACTTTGCAAGGACCTTGCTTGACATCATTCCATGAGGCTACGATTCCAATTCTCACTCAGTCTTCCAGTCACCAAGCCTTATTGAGAATGCAAGTGGAATTCAAGAACCTCGTGTTCCTTGCAGACCTATCAAAACTAAAAACTTTTTTGACCCAAATGGAAAAACTCCAATAGAAAATCTTCATTGTGAGCTACACTTGTATTTGTGAACTACAACTACAAAGTGAAAACCTACAAAAGCTTTTGGATTCGCAAATGCCATGAGCTACATCCATCTCCTTGAGACCACTTTGGGTGCATTCTCTATTTACATTTAGTCACACTCTGGTACTTTTGTAGATGGCTGAAACTCTAAACTACTTTTGCTTTATCAAGGTGATTCAAGTCTCAGAGAGCAAAAGCCAATCAGTTCAAACAAAAGATGGTGTTTTGCAAGTTATCAGGTAAACTTCAGATTTCAGAAATGCCCTGGTAATTAAATAATTAATGAATGAACTAAAAAGAACAACAAGGACCAACATTGGCAACATGACTCTTATCACAAGCAACAACAAATTGCTCAGTAATAGAGCCTCTCATTCTGAGATGTTAGTTCCTAAAAAACTCAGGGTACAGAAACCTGACATCAGTGTCAGTTAGGTAGCTCTCTTCTGGAGTTGATTCTCCTTCGTAGCTTTTCATAAAAAGTTGCCAAGATTTATTGGCTGTGAGTTGAAGCGGATCAGTTCCTTGTAACCTTTCAAAAATTTCAGTGAACCTGCAAGTATGTCTAAAACCACTCTTTCCCAGCAACATCAGCCAGGCTGAGGCTTTTCATTTCAGGCTGGAGACTTGCTACTGTGCATCCAACAGAATTTTTGTTAAAAGAAAGAGAGGAAGAAGGCAAAATGAGTGTAACTTCTCTGGGATTTGTCATTTGTCTGATTGGTAAAAAGCTGAGGGCTGAGCTTCAATTGTTGTGACAGAAGCCAAAAGCTCAGTCAAGCTGTTCCCCTGTTTAAAAAAAAAATAAAAAATAAATTAAAAAATAGAGTTTACGCTAGTGGAATGAAGCCAAATTTCTTGAAGTGTGCAGATGTTCTACTTCGAGTGATTTAGGGAAGGTCTCTGAAATGGCTGGAGAGGCCTGACAGCAGCCTGACTCCTGCCACCACAAGTAGTGGCTTTCGCACTGCTGGCTGCAGGGCATCACCTTTTCCTAGGCCACGTTTCTGCTGGCCAGATGGGACCGAAGTGACAGTGCAAATAAAAAACAAGGGTGCACAGTGGTGAGGGGAAGGCCTGAGCTGAACTTTCTGCTGCAATGAAGGGTGAGATGAGATTGCTAGCCTCTTATGGCATTTCTGTCTCAGTTGAAAACAGACAGAGAAAAGCCTAAGTGCTTCTGAGAAGCTAGACCAGAAACCTCAGGTCCTTTCGTATTTCTTGAAGTGCTATTTTAGGAAAGCGTTGATCAGATCTGAAATCAGAAGAAAATCCGCCTCAGAAACACTGAAGATTGTTCCAGATACAGTCATGGAAACTCACTGTGGTCCTTTTCAACCCAGGCCATTCTATGATTCTATGATTCACACACCAGTTAAATAAAACATCTCTGGCTCCACTGTCTAACTTATTTATAAATCTGCTTGTTTTGTGAGATATCTAGTCCTACACCTTATTACTGGTATCTTTCTCTGTAGGAGATTCAGAACATCCGTACCTATTCAAAGAAATTTTGTTTTACTTCTGTAGTACTTGTTCTGGATAGGAAAAACATGGTAGATATTCACTCTCGTCCAGGAAACATCAAGTCAGTGGGAAGAAGCTGGAACAAGAATAAACACTGATGTTTTTGTTTAATCTACCTCTTTCCACATTTTCTTATTTACCATTTTCACTTTCAACTTTTGCCTACTTTACACAAAATTGTGTATTATGGTTGATGTTATGTTTTTATCTCTAAATTGAAAAATATGGATTTGAAGGGTGGACTCTTCAGTGGACAATGAATTGGATGGTAGCAGCCAGAAGGTTGGGTTCAAGGGCTCTATGTCCAAGAGGCCGGTGATGAGTGGTGTTACTCTGTGGTCCATCTTGGGACTAATGCTCTTCAACATCTTTATCAATGACCTGGATAGTGGGACTTGGATAGTGCATCCTCAGCAAGTTTGCTGATGACACCAAGCTGAGTGGTGAGGAACAAATGCCATTCAAAGACCTGAGCAGGCTTGAAAAGCAGGCCCGTGTGAACCTAATGAGGTTTAACAATGCCCAGTGCAAGGTTTTGTACTTGGTTTGGAGAAATCCCAGATACGTAGGCAAAATGGGAGAACTCATTGAGAGCAGCCCTGTGGAGAAGGACTCGGGAGTCCTGGTGGATGAAAAGCTGGACATGAGCCAGCAGAGTGCTCTCACAGCCTGGAGGGCTGACTGCAGTCTGGGCTGCATCAAAAGAGAGGTGGCAGCAGAGAGAGGAAGGTGACTGTCCTCCTCTACTCTGCCCTTGTGAAGCCCCATCTGGAGTACTGTGTCCAAGCCAGGGGCCCCAGCACAAGAAAGACATGGAGCTGTTGAACTGTGTTCAAAGAAGGACCACAAGGATGATTGGAGGGCTGGAACACTTCTCCAAGAAAGAAAGGTCAAAGGAGCAGGCTTGTTCAGCCTGGAGAAGAAAATGTTTTGGGGAGACATTGCAGCTTTTCATTACTTAAGGGTAGCTAATTAACAGGAGGGAGATTGACTTTTTACATGAGTAGACAATGATGGAAGGAGCTGTGGATGCCCCATCCCTGGAAGTGCTCAAGGCCAGGTTGGATGGAGCACTGGCAGTCTGATCTTGTGGTTTGCAACCCTGCCCATGTCAGGGGGTTGGATCTTTGGATGATCTTTAAATTCCCTTTTAAAATCATTTTATGATTGTATAATTCTATGATTACCAAATGCGCATTCTTTAATATTTCCAATGGTAATGAGGTAACGCTGAAATTTTTGGAAAGACTAGTAGATCAGATACAGGACCAGGTACTTCTCAAGCCAAAATAACTACTGGCTTCTTTGAACATAGTACAATATCAATGCCAAAAAGCAAAGATTGTTTCTTCAGTAGGGACATCACATGTCATTTTAGCTCATATCTGAACAATTGCTTTTAAAATCTCTTCTCCAGCAGAAGGTTACTCTCACTTACTCTCACTGTTGCCTAAATGATGGTAGTGCTAGCCAGAATGAAGTACTTAGATGGCTTGTGATTTACTAAAGCATGTGGCATGTTTGGAAGAAGCAACCTTTTAAATTATTTAATAACCAATCATAAGGAATCATGCTTTTGCAGACAGCTTTTTACAACAGTTTGTTCACTTTGTAAGCATGCTGTGCCTCTGATACAGCAAAAAATAAATTGTCCCATGTTGCTATTGAGTAATTTCAGCACAAGACACACACTGTCAGGTCTGTAGGGTGAAATATGTGGCAAGACTGTCTAGGGTAAAATTGAAGCTGGTCTATAATTTCTTTTTCAATAGAATGTCTCATTGCCATGTCAAATGCAAAGAGAAAATGTAATTATTTTTTTAAATAAACATTTTGTTACCACACTGCATTTTCATCACATATGAAATCCACAGGCGTTTCTTCATTTCTTCAGAGGCAAGAATTAGATATGTTTTGAAAAATGATTTTAAAGACAGAGAAAGTGAAAATCAGAACTCAATGTCAAGAATATCTCAGAAATGTTAACAGTGGCAAGACAAACCAGGAAAAAACAAACCATAATTTTACAAGTTATTACATTTTTTGCTTTGTAACAGCAAATTGGATTTGCTTGGATGTGGAAAAATTGGGCCTAATCACTGGAAGATTTTCAAAAGAATAAACAGTATGTTTGATTCAAAACCAAGAGAGAGGATAGGAAAGTGATTTGGCTCAAATACTGAATTCATGAGGTAGAAGAATTTTGCTGACATCCCACAATGGCATTGTTTGCATTAGAAATGATAACAAGTTTCATATTTCTCCTGCTCTAATTAGAAAATCAGAAAATGTCAGAAATTGTTCAAACAGAATTGTTTTATCAACTATGTGAGTAGACTATACTCTTAGGTGGAAATGTCAGAAGATAATCAAAGGATGGAATGTGCTTGGATAATCCAAGTCAAACAATACTGTGTCGGGATCTGTTACTCAGACTGAGCTGCACCTTTCTGAAAGATTTGGAAACTCAAACATTTTAATAGATTACAAATACATATATTTTTAAAAGCTTATACATATTTTTTTCTAACTGTCCTTGTTAGGTACTCATTCTTAAATAATCATCTTCAAATAAAGATAAACCATGTGTACCTTCTTTTTGCTCATAAATGTATGACAGTCAGAGATGCTATCTAAAAGTTAAGAAGTTTTGAGAAAGGCATTGTTAGAAGCAAAAAGCAATACAAAACAATTTTCTCTTTTTACTTTAATGAATATTTATGAAACCTTTCTCAAAGGATTTGCTCTGTTACTTAAAGGATTTGCCCGTACCATATATCCCTCTTTTAAATAAGAAATAGTTTTCATTGAGATGTTTGTGTTTTTCATATCCTGAAACTGTGATGAAATGTTTCTTATAACCTGAGTTATTTTCCATTTCATGAGCCAAGCACCTGAACTGTTTTTCAAAGACAGACATTTAGGCCCTAATCCAGTTTGGGTATTTCTGTAATGGACATTTCAGTAGAAAACTTGTACTTTCTGAGAGAGCATTCAGATAAAAACATCACTATAGCACTGATTAATATATTGGTTAATACCAACCCTTTCTTTATAACTCGTGGGATTGTACTGAAGAGTAACATTTAAAATAAAGCATCAAATTCTGCTGTGAAGACTTAAGAATAAAAAACTACTATTTATGGTGGCATAGAAAGAAAAATGAAGTACAGGGCATATATTTCAGGAAAAAGTCATAAAGGAGATTAAAAAGTTTTGTAAGACCTTATAAATAAATGATACCAAGAGCCTTTCTATCTGGATCCAGCACAGCCCAGAGAGATGGTCCTGACAGAATAAATGGTACAGAGAAACACACTCTGGGATGTCAATTCCAGGAATTTCTACTACACAAATACGGATAAGACGCACTGTGAAAAATCAAAAATCCCTTCTAGAACCAGCTGAATATTTATATTAGCTTTGTTTTGAATGAAAATATGCAGTTTGTAGATGCTGAATCAGAATAGTTGTAATGAAATGTTGTTTCATTGTCAAATGAAGGAGACATTTGACAAACATCCATAAGGTTTTACTGAGAATTTTCCTGAAGCCTAGGACGGATGTTTTGGCTACAGATAGAGCAGCAATTGAAAACCATACAAATTGCAATTCCTGCTTTAGATAAGACTCTCAAGAAATCACTCCAGCTCTCAAGTATTCATCTAGAGGTATTCTCTTTCCATTTCCACTTTAGCTAGCAGAACTGGCTTCTGACAGATTAAAATATGTATTTAATGTGTGGGGAAGAAAAAAAAAAAGCAAACACTGGGAGACAGTAAGTCACTTGAGGTATTCTATAACAAAATCATGAAGATAAAAACTGGTTTCCAACCAGCAATTCCCAATAGCCTTCTCATAATCAATTTACAGTGTTTAGCAGAGATACAGGTATATCTCCTTCATCTCCTGAACTGGAAGATATATGTATTTAATTTTCATCCAGATGATGTCCTTGCTTGAGACTGAAGAAGAATTTGCTCTCCCCACACGAGAATTAAGGCAATTGGCAAACCACTGACAGGAAGTCAATTGTTGTGGCTGCCCACATTTGGCTGAAATGCTATGGAGCTTTTGGGCTCACTTTCCTTGACTACTTCTGTCTTCACTGAACTGTGCCAGCTCTGTGACCATTGAGGAGGGTTAGTGTTCTCCTGTATTCTTAATTACAGAGGCAGAACAAGAAAAGCAATGTACAGTGAATCAGCTTGCTCAACTCTCTACCTTCAAATCCCCTGCTGAGGGAAGAAAAGGGTCTGGCAATGTAAACTGTCAGAATTATATTGCACACCACATCAAATATCACATTTCACCATTAGGCTAGGAAGATTACCTGACCTAGAGGAAGAAGAAATAGAAGTCTGAACATCCTTCAGTTTGTATGCATTTCTTTTTTAAACTTATATTTCACGGAGAATCATAAAATGACAGGCAGCATTCTTCTAGTTTGAGAGATGGAGACCCTAAAGCATATTAAGTCCCAGTGACAAAGCAAACTTTCAGAGAAGAGAAGCTCCATATTTCTGCTTCTCTTTCTTTGGCTGTTGAGTTATAATATGCTGCCTGCTGTATGAAGCTGTTGTGTTTGGCCTTTTGGATAGTAGGAATGCTACAAAGAATTAATCATTTTATATTATGGACTATTTAGCTCACTTATGAATACCAATGGTAACATTTGAGTTCTTTAGTGACTTCATCTGATTAAGATGGCAATTTACAGAAAATTGATTTCGCATTTAGTCTCATTACTAAATTCTAAACCACTGAATACCAGACAAGAATATTTACTTTTTACTGTAAGCATATAATTACTGCTTATTGAGATCTGCTAATTAGTTAGAACTAGGTCCTACACCACCCACTGATTACTGTCTGACATACAACAATAACTCATTAAAAATCTTTAAATGAAGTCCTACTGATGATGCAACAGCTGATCTTAATCAGCTTGTCATTTATTTATCACGTTCCCTGAAGTAGAATCTATATGAATCCTTTAAAGAAGTAGAATTTTATTTCAGCCCTAGTCTACTGCAAGTACCCAAGCTTACAGACTGTGGTCATCCAGAAAAACATTTTTTACATAACCCTTTTAAGTATATTGTGTCTAAGATGTGTTAGGAATTTAACAAACATGGAAAAGGACACATGTAACTAAGTCAAAACAAACTGTAAATAAAAAACAAGATGATATCTATGAGATGAAATTGCTTCCTAGCTTCTACATACTACTTTTTTTGAAAGTTAGGGGAATTCCTCATTCTGTAGAAATTAAAATAATCAATGTTTCTTGTTGCTAGATGAGCAGCATTGCATCTGACTGCATTTAATCACATATTATATACATAGAAACAGCTTCCAAATGTTTCAGAATTCACTGTATGACTGTCTTGTCCCCATCATTATTTTCCATTCCACAAATCTTCATGTCACTGGCCTATTTTATCAGCAGTGACTCAATGTTTGCTTCCAAATCACTGATGAAAATGTCACTTTGTCTGATGTCTCTCTTCTCCATAATCTAAACTTTGTGTCTTGCACTTAAACAAACAAATACATTGCTTGAGTTGTTAAGCTGGAAGCTCACTCCTGTTATTGTATTTGTTTATTGGAACCAAATTTCATTAGCATTTGTGCAAGACATTGCATCAACAGATTTAAAGGCTGTCAAAAACATAAAATCCAGTAGAAAAACCCTAAGGGATAAAATAATTCAGCCCGTAAAAGTACCAAGTTCTGTTAACTAGTCAGCTTTCTTTCATAGAATCCTGTTCTACAAACTGTAATGCTGGTGTCATTTGGTGAGACCTCATTGCCTGGGAGATAACTGCTTCACAAGGAGAAGGAAGCTTGAGGCCACTGGCTATGAGAGTGTTTAAACTGAGAACTGTCAGGTCAAATTGCTTCCACTTGTTATGTTATCCAACTGTGACAAATACTAACATGCGTGCTAGGAAGAATGACAAAATAAATTAAAAAGTTAAAAAGTTATCTTTCATGTTTAGGGATTTTATTCAGTATTTTTGCTTAATAGTTATAGCAGCCAAGTTACCCACCAGGAGAACCTTTCTCCTTAGAAGCCAGCACTGAAAGTTTGAAGGAGAAGAGCAAACAATATGCATTGTGGCCAGCCACACCATTCAACAAAGTGGATTTGCAGGACTAAGGCAAGGGAGGGGAAAGAAAAGGAAATATTTTTGATAGCCCTTTAAATATTTATATTACACCAAGGTATCCTCAAAAAGTTCTGTCAGAGTTTCATAAAAATGAAAATAGAAAAGCCCTGCCTCCTGCCAGATCAGGTTTGGCAGAACATCACCAAATAATTCACAGATTACAAAAGGAGATTATCTAACTCATCCTTGGAATACAGCAGTCTCTGAATTGAATAGATGCAGCCCTTCATACAATGCAGTTTTTTAGGAAAATTCACTTGGGGAAGAAAATGCTGGTTAACTGCTCTGCTTTTCTATATAGCATTTATTTTAGGTTCTGTACTATTTCAGAACATCTCTTCAGATGGCAAAGGAGGTAAACTCCAGATAAATGTACACATTATAACTGATACAGCTCAACATACATGTTTTATACATACTACCTAGTATCACTGTCAGTAATGTAAAGTAGATGCACTATGAAGAGGTATATATTAGTGATATTAGTGTCTACACTCTACATGCCAGTAGTTGTTTTCATTCCTGTGGAAAGTACTGAAAGATTACGAAAGCACATGTAAAGACCTTACTAATACGTGTGGAAAATTCTATTAGGTTCATTTTCACTTTTTCACGCATGAGCTGGCAGAAATCCTGAGCTACTGAAAGCAGGCATTTGCCAAATAAGGCTTTTCATTAGCTTGTTCAGAAGTATTTATTCTTCCTCTCCCTAGCTCTCCCTCACTACCAAGGGTTGGCAATCACTATCTGGTATATTCTGCCAGCTCTAAAAGGCCAACAAAATAATGACGATAATTGTAATATCTAGCTGCTATATCTTGCTGTTCATTAATATATTCATTAACCTTAACCAAAAACGTCTCACGCTGCTATCTCCACAGAGGGAGTGCTAAGACCAGATCTATGTAGCACCTTAGCTATTGGAGACTATTTGCTTTTGGAATGCGGCTTGCCAGCTAGTGGCACTTAAATAACACTTAAATTCCATTAACTGAGAAAAACAATTAAAAGGAAGGTAAAAGGCTTGCAAATAAAAAAAATTGTTTTGGAAAGATCACTTCTGTAAATAAAACTATTTCTATAACTTCTGCCTTTGCTCATTTGAGCTAACTATCTGTTCAAACATGATCTCCAAACATATTTGATAAAACTTTGGAAGTTCCAGAGTTACCTTTATTCTTGCTCACTGAAATTGCTTTTGTGAGCTTAAACCTTCAACAAATATCACTCCTCGGGGAGATCAAGTTTAAATCTACACAGGAAATTAGTACAGTGTGTAACAAGCAATGGCATGCATTTACAGCACCCAAACAGCATTCATATGACATTGCCGTGCACTGAGTGATTCTGTGGAACACTGTTCACTTCATGTTTCTGTGCAACAGAAATACGCACGTAAGATTTTAATAGGCAGTAATTACATGCAGTAAACCCACACTCTTGGTTACTGCGTATATATCTTTGATAAACAAACTCCAGTATGGAAGGCCTCTGGCTGTAAAAATGCAACCTACTCTAGGGAACCCACTTTAGCAGGGGGTTGGACTAGATGATTTCCAGACATCACTTCCAACCCCCATGATTCTGTGAAAACCTCAAACATTGCAAGCAAGCGCAGAAACAAAGGCTACTGTAGAGGCTATATTTTCAAGTATAAATAGAGTAAGACTTCCTTCAGGTGACCATCTGTGGTCACATTGAGCTGACCACAAAACAGCAAGTATTTTTCTCCAGTGCTACATTTCTAACCAGGCTAGTAATCTATTAATGGAAAGTTTGAATTACTGGCCAAAGGCAGCAGCATAAATCAAGCAGCAAGGCAAAGCAGATAACAATTTCTGAATACTGTGCATATGGAGGAACAATACAATTTTCTCAGCTCATTTTTTCAATACAGGTTCATTATCTATATCTTCATTATACTTATGCTACAACTCCTTACATTCTCTTTTTTACTAGAAATCACTGAAAATTTATTCAGAATATATAAGCTTATGTATCTTGTACCTGGTTCTTCACAAATTCAAATATTTCAAAAAGTTCTTATTTCACATTATTATTACCTCCTTAGTGAGTTTCAGTCCTTACTTTTCCCTTTGGCACAACTGTGGGAGGCTGTCCAAAGAATGAATTTTGACAGCTTTAGCTCTTTCTATTTATATTAATAAAAGCTAGCTATCCAAAACAGGGATTCTTTTTGCTTTGTAAATTATAATGAATATCTTGGAAATGAGCATGTGAGTACTGTGCTGCTGGAACAGAAAGAACAAGATGTTCTTTCATTCAGAATTGAGAAGAAACTGCCTACCTGACAATAGGAATCATGCTAGCACATAAACAGGTAGCAGTTTCCTATGTGATTACAGAGGCCATAAAATAAACAAACTTCAAATCTTTATACTTCTAAAACTAAGTTCACATCACAAGTACAATGCATTGAACTGAAAAGCCATTCAATTTTATGTTTTTCCTTCCTAGTTCAGGAGCAATGCATTCAAAATGCCTGTTACCCTTACATGCAAAGTGGCATAGTTGAAGAGGTGGTACCATCTTCTTTCTAGGAGCATAACACATCAAGCTGCACATATGTGTCATCAAATCTCTAAAATATTACACATAACTGTATTGTTTCCATGAAGAAAAATAAAAACACGTTGTCCTAAACTGTATAGTCAAATCAGATAACAGTAGCATGTCTGCAAAAACCAAGTCATGGTGGAGGAAATCATGATGCCACAACAGTTCTGTCAGAGGCACAAGGAATTAAATATAAAAGACATTAAAATTATGCTAAGCAGATATAGAATAAGGAGAAAAAAAGAGTAGCTAACTAATTCTGCAAGAAAATAAGAACATTCTACTAAAAGGCTGTTAGATCTCAACCGTACCATCTCTGATGAGGTATTTGCACTTCAGGAATTGATAAAGTGAGGGGAAACTGCTATTCAGGACTGATGTGCTAGTTATGTGAGTTGCAAAGCTGTAATTTATACATGAAATTCCAGTCCTCCTTTACCTTTATTTTTGTAGTGTCCCACTGAACAGAAGATGTATTTTCTCCTTTAAGAAGGACCTAAAGTCTACTTCCTAACTTCTACTTCCTAACTCTTCTATTACTTTTTCTTTAACCTTCAAAAGCTCTGGAAGACCACCCAACACTTCTATCAGACTACATACAGAGGTCTATTTTGGTTTTTCTCTATACTGATGCAAATAGAAAGCTATTTAAGGTAGGTGTAAATAAGAGGAGCAACAAACAGAACTTTCAGATAAAAATGAATGACTTTCGTTGTTAGGAAAAAGAAATTCAAATCTCAAAATGGATAACTGGGGACTGTG
>JAOWBP010002392.1:32659572-32693935 GCA_028571105.1 Tragopan temminckii | reverse complement strand
AGGTTGCAGTGAACCAAGATCACTGGTGTGTGTAGTATAACAACAGGGAGGGTGGGGACTGTGGCCAAAAGGAAGAGCTGAATAAAAGTTGTACTAATTTGTTAGGGACAAATCATGCCTAGTTCATACAATTTACTTTTAGGGCAAAGTAACAAGTTCCATAAAAAGAGAATTTACAAAAGCTTTAAACATTTTTATATGGTATTCTTATAACGAAGTAAAAAGAGCCTGTAGTATAGGGCTAATGTAAGCTGGCTGGGTAGGCTGTTAGAAATCTTTCTGTCAGAATCATTGTCAGTGACTTATTACAAGATGGACAGTTTGCATCAAGTAAGCTAAAAGCAATCACCTTTGGCTCTGGCACTGTTCAGTACTTCCAATAATGACATACACAAGGGGATAGATGTAGATGACATGAACCCAACAGGACTGGATTATGCTGAGAAGACAGAATAAAATACAATTACTAGACTGTAGTAAAATCAAGAACTCTCCTTTTCTGTGTAAAATAGTAGAGATCAGTGCAAGAAACTTAAATGTGTGTGGAAATGTTTAGCCTACAAATATAGGATGGAAAACAGAAGATCTGGGATCAAGAAGAGAACTCAAGTTATGCTTGAATTTAAAAACCTCATCAAAGTATTTATGAGATATTTGAAAAATATTGGAATCTAATACTGGTAAGAGCTCCACTAGTGCTCTATGTTCAGCTTGGATTCCGATTCCATATTTCAGTAAAAGCTTGGAACAATTGGAAAAAGCTCAGAGAAAACCAATAGAAATGATAACTGGTTTATAAGACATAGCTCATGAGAAAAGAATGAATGAAAGTGCTGTAAAAATGGGATTCTCTTTCTTCACATACCTGGTAGGTAAGACAAGGAAAGAAAAATGTAATTTAATTTGACCAATGGAGATTCATGAAAATCTTCACATTATAAAAAGCCCTGCAATGACCAGATTGATACAGGAGGGTGTGGAATATCCCCACTGAAAAACTGTAACAAAGAGCTAGACATATGTGTCAGGAATGATATAAATGATATAAATGGTATAAATACAGCTGATATATCCTTGGGGAGTAGAGGGGAGAAGGGAATGGATCTCTTGAAGTTGCTTCCAGCCTTGCAATGCCCTGATTTTATAATACATTCCTCTGCACCATAAAGATAGTTTTAGAGTTTATAGCAATTCTGCAGATCTCTCAGGAATTATATTGCTTCCTTTTATTATTTACTTTTATTATAGTCCGTTATTTATGTTTATTATAGTCCGTTCACTCTTATTCAGTATAAATATTGTAATACTGCACTCTCCAACCTGAGGTGGTTTTTTTGTTTGTTTGCTTTTTTAGAACATTTAAACTATTCCCTGTGTAAAATACTCTTCTCAGTAAGCGGAGCAGCAGTAATAAATGACCCACAGTGAGATGAGAACTGGAAAGGGAATCATACAGGAGGGGGAATTCTCCTGTTTCATATACATTCAATTAATTTATTTCCATCAAGAGGACTTCATTTCTCTCTCACCAGAGCAAACCCTGAGCCTGCACCTACAGCTGTGGTTCAGGAAACTCTCTTACAGTACAGACTCAAACAAATGCTTCACAATTTCCTACTGACACTTCCTCTATGGTTAAAGTGATTCCTATGCCAAATGGGTAAAGTCACAGAGTTCAGATTAAATTTCATTTTATCCACCAGCAACTAAAAGTGGAGTTTCAACATTGCGGTGTGTTTATGAAAACCAAAAAAATTCATACTGTAACATAGTGGCTTCAAGCCTTACAGCTGATACCACTGCTTGAAATCAAGGCACCAACCACTGCTGATTCACCCATAGCTATTTCATTTTCTTGTTAGCCTGCATACGATTAATAACACAGAATTCAGCTGCTGCCAAATGCTCTTGGCATTTAGCTCTTCACTCCAGTTCTGCAGCACTTCTCTCCATTCACTGTGCAAGTCTTAAGCCCAAACAGAAAACTGTTGGTTATAACCTTAAAACTTAGATCAGATAAGGACTGAATTGTGAAACATTTGTACACAGTATGATTTTTTTGCTACATCTTAAATACATTGAATATTTATTCTTCCAATGGATAAACACTGCACACTGAAAAAGAGAAAGTCCTCTAACCCTGATCCTTTCTAATTATAACATCTTCAGTTCAGGGAATGGAAAGTGCTCTACTAGTATCTATGAGTAAGACTCATAATGCTTTTGCATTTTCCGCATGCACAGATCACTGATGAGAAAAAAGTCAAGAAGTAAGTGCTTTTTCAGAGTTACAGAATGAGCTTATGGGAATACTCCCCTCCCAAACTCTGCTATTACTGTTGCATCCCTCACTAAACGCATCCCTGGAATTCTCAAAATGTGAAAATCCTTTCAGATTTGCCACTTCTTATCTTCGGTCCATTCCTGTGCAGGGAAGTAACACATGTACTTCTTTCTCTGGGTTACTTTATCTCAGTCCATTCCTTCTTTCCTTCAGTAAGCTTTTTGGGACAAAACTTTACGTTAAACCCATGACAGAATCTCTCTCCATAACAAAGTAGAAGTATTTGTTTGCCATTGTTTTTCTGAAAATGTTATTTCCTTCCAAACCTAATTTTTTTTTATTTTTATTTTTTTTATTTTTTGCTTCTTTAAAAGCACAGATAAAATACCATTTTCATAACAATGATGCCTACATTTGGAAAAGAAATCTGTATCTGTATCTGTCCTAAGGGAACTTAGAGGCAAGAAATATTTTCAGTGTTTTCAGAAAACTAAAACCAGAGTTTCAGATAGGAAATCCTTTCATAATCATATAGTTTTTTTTGTTTGTTTGTTTGTTTTTTTTAATAAAGTACTACGAGGAAAAATACCATAAGGAATGTCAAGGGTTTAGATAATTCAGGTCTTACTGTTGCAATGCAAGAATTTAAGGCAAGCTCAGAACAGTGTTTAGAGTAGTTCTTTACCAAGTACTTGTATTTCCTCCTATTCAGTGCCCAGAGGTAAGGGCTGCCAAAAGCCAGCTAAGTGGACACATGGACATCAAAGGTAGTAACTAAGTGGCTTTCACCTTGTAAATAATTAGGTATCTTACGGCCGTCTGACTTCTCCTTCCATTTAAGTTTCACAGCCTTGAAAGCCGTGCTGAGGTACTTCTTGGCCTCTTCTCTCAAAAATGGCAAAAGGACTGGCCCTTTCTTTTAAAGGCAGAAGAAGTAACTGGTTTATCCTTTAAGATAAGATGGTTGTTAGAGCCTTTACTCAGATGCTGCTTGAATTGTATGATAAAGCCTTTTCCACATATCTCAGCTAATCTATGAATTTTTCAGTAGGTTCTTGGTGAAGTTTCATTTTAAGTAAAATTGTAGAGACTATAGAATAACAAGGTTTTCATTTGGTAGGGGAAGAACTTGGCTGTCATTCCAGTGCATACATAATGTCAAATAGGTATCCTAATACAAATTATGATGGCGGTCTTATGCACCCTGCACCTACTGTGGGTTGAAGCATTCAGGTGCAGACCTCAAAGAGGACCAGATAATTTGCTGTCAAGATGGAGCCATTTGCAGAACTGGTTTGACATGCAATGTTAATGTACAAAGCATCAGCTGAAGATTCAGGTGCTTTTAGAGCACTGTAGCAGAAAAGCATGAATAATGTAGTGTGTTCTAGGACGTGGATGTTCTAAGTGGGAACTGGACCTTCTACGCATCTGCCATAAAATCCTCACTGCAGGAACAAGTCCTTTTGTGCTTCTCCACAAAGGTCCTCTCAATTCAAAAACTGGGTAATCTCAAAACCAGTTGAAATTGACAAGAAGAGTTAAAAATCAGCACTTATTCTGGAAAAAGAACTCAGACAGAGAAACAGTGAAGATGGCTGCCTGCTTCCTCTGTCAGTAGTTCTTCCGTGAGTCTGTCATTACGCAGTAAGCTTAGATCTTGTGATTTTCATCAGCTAAGTCTACGGTGCTTCTATGATGCACGTGGGAGTGAGTTTTGGCTCTGGCATTTTTTAAAAAAATCAGTGGAGTGGTAAGATCAAAGAAACTTCTGATTATGCTGTACTTTACAACATTTAAGAAAAACCTAATAGACCACTGAGTCATTATCTTGATATTTATAACATTAAAAATAATAACATCCTGAAGTATGAGGGAAAATAGAGTGCATACACAGTCATCCTCTAAGCAGAACAGCCTCAGCAGAGGAAGATGCTGTTAAACTAATCTTTCTGATTACATTCAAGAAACCACAGAAATTGCAGAACACATCACGTACCTCACTTAGCCTTTTGGGAAACCGCTGATAAATTTCACATGACAAGCTCTTAGTAAAATGTTAGCAAAAAAACCCACAGTAAGACAAAGAGTTCACATGAAAATCCCAATTGTGCACAAACATCTAGTCAATGCTGAGATCTCAGAATGTTCAGATGCACTAAAGAAAAAGCAAGTAAACAGCAGTAAGTAGAGAACTTGCCCAAATTTATTTAGCTAGCCCATGGTAACAGACTTTCTAGTGCATCTGTGCCAAATATTTTCTCAGAGCAATCAGAATTGTCTTATTGCTTCCTCATATACAACTTCATATTATCTCCTGACTGTATAGCAAAATTCTTTGTGAATGTCTTGTCATTTGAAGCCTCTATAGGGTGTTACACAAGTGATCCTGATTTATAGCTACAGTTTCCACAGGTTAATAATACAAATCTATAATAATAGAAGACTGTCTCAATTAGATTTAGGAAATGCCTCTTATTCCACTATTCAATACCTTCCATCAATAAAACTGTTCTCAGACCCTCATAAGAATTTATTTTTAATTACATACAGTCATCTAATGAATAAGTCATTAGCCACATACCTTTCATGTCTTTACTTGGAGGCTGTGGTTCAGTTTTTGCCTCCCCCTAC
This sequence comes from Tragopan temminckii, assembly GCA_028571105.1. NCBI lineage: Eukaryota > Metazoa > Chordata > Aves > Galliformes > Phasianidae > Tragopan > Tragopan temminckii. The sequence goes on along the minus strand of JAOWBP010002392.1, from coordinate 32,689,017 downwards.
TTTGTAAGACATGGCATGACAGGACTTTTAAATAAATATTAGTACTGCCTCAGTTTCCTAGGCACTGCAGGTGGCACTAGGGAAGCAGCCTTGAGTCCAGCTACACAGCTCTGCTCTTTTGATGTGGTGGTGCAGAGCTGCTCCTGCATACAAGACCTCATTATTTTAAGTGCCCTAACTTGGAAAAGGGAGTGCAGCCAAAAGTTCTTGAAAATACTCTGCTTCAAGCTTTTAAGTTCATATCCCATTTCCAAAACTTTGAATTTAATTTATATGTCACTGTGCTAACACCTTCACACATGATAGGTATTCATTATGAAGCCAAGGAATCACTTCTAATCTTTGTTGGAAATGAACAGGGAAAAGCATTCAGGGCAGACCCCTGTTTATATGACAATGGTTGCATAAAACAGATGCCTGACCACATGCCAGATGCACAGCAGGCTGAGCAATCCTCAGCACAGTGAGGGAGCAGAAATGCTGCTGATGCTTAAGAAGAGACTGTCTGGAGATAGGACGCATCACCAGAGTTATCTTTGATCCAGTTCCCCAGGGTTTTCACATATTCCTGGACTGTAAATGTCTTTCTACCACAGGCTACAGAGGTTTACTATAACCGCAGAATTGTTTGAGTTGGAAGGGACCATCTAGTTCAACTCCCCTGCAATGAACAGGGACAACTACAGCTCCATCAAGTTGCACAGAGCCTGGTTCAGCTTGGCTTGGACTGTCTCCAGGGACAGGGCATCCACTACATCTCGAGGCAACCCATTCCAGTGCTTTGCCATCCTTAAATGATATTAATGATATTAGAATTGGAAAGAGGAGGAGGAGAACAGGAATCTTTTCACCCTTTAGAAGTTAATTTTTGATTGCAGGTAGAGGAAGCCTTAATATGGTCACGATGAAAAGAAATCCTCTATTTTCTTTCCTGCTTGTTCTATACAATAGCTGATGGCTTTGCCACTATTGACAGCTCTGTATGAGAGCTATTGCCTTAACCTGTATCACAGCCCAACCTTCTAAGCAGCCAGAAACATACAGCAGTCCTCCAGTGGCCAGAACTGGTTCAAACCATGACACAATTACTGTCATGGTTTGAACGCAATTCCTTAAGTTTCATTCCTCCATAAAGAATCCTTTTGGAAAGATGCACTATTTTTATTCATTTTGATGCGATGATGGATGCTGTCCTTGGCAGGAAGCAAAAGGCTGCTGTTTTCTTGGGAAGTCTCTTTGGCTTTGGACCTCTTTTGTCCTGCTTTCAAACAACCCAAGTCTTCTTACTAACTGTGCATGCTGGAATGCATTACTTTATCTGGGTTTTTGGCAAATAAGAAAAGTGAATTATTCTGTAATTGCTTCAATAAAAAGTAAATGAGACTGGCAGAAAGCTCGGGTGCATTTAGGAGAATTTTAAATTTGCAAACTAAGTACTGCATGTGGTTAATATGTGCCGTCACGCTCACCAAACTACCCTCTGGTGACTCAGAAATTACTGTGTACTCTCTTTTTCATGATATAAATTCAGTTCTGCTTCCACTGAAATGCAAAGAATATTTTTATTCCATAGCGCCAGAGAACATGCCTATAAAAGAAAACTGAACACTTTGTAGTGTACAGAAAGACCTCTGTATTACTCAGGGTCATCATCCCACTGACCTTTAGTAACACCTTGAGAAGGATTAATGGTCTATTTTGACATTCTTTTTCATGTTGAATTGTGCTTTACTTTGCAATAGTTTCAACTATTTCACCAGGGAAACTCATGCAGCAAGGCCCTACCCTTTATGAGACTATACTTGCTGAGACAACACACCCATAGCAGAGAGATGAAAAAAATCAACCTTCATCAGATCTTATCGAGACACAGTATAATCTCAGGCACACAGAAATAAATGGTAACAGTCAAGTATTTCAATAAAAGTGAAATTTGTTCCTCTTTCTAGAGCTTTAAGGAAAAAAAACCTACTAAGAGAAAGCAAATCTAGCTCCTGTCAACCAGCTCGTTATTTAATGTTATTTTTGGCAACTGCATGCTTAATAACAAGGGATGTTATTACTGCCCAGGGTTTTGGTATGACAGTGGCTGAAAATAAAGTTCCTGCATTTCTTTCACAAAAACATGAAAGTCAGAGGCAAGATGACATATTTCAGACAACCTTCAACTATTATTTGCTTATATAATTTTTGTAGGACTTACACAAATAAGGCGGTAATCCTTATGTTGTTTTTACTTTATTTTGCTCCCATGTTACTTAAAAGCCCACAAATATATTATGGAATATATAGATAAGAACATCTATATTCTTACCAGAACTACATCTGGGTGGTTAACTCTTCCAACTTCCAGAGCAATTGTTTGACTTAGACAACTGTATATATGATCATAAAGATGCAACCACAGCTTTTAATCTCACTCCACATTACAAGTACAGTATCACAGCTGTTTGCAATGCCCTTAGATCTCTTTAGCAGACTTTGGGCCAGATTTACAGCTGACAGTGATTTTTTACTGCCTTTCTAAGCCATAGACCAAAATTGATGAAGAATAACGTACTGTTCTTCAGTTAAATATCAGACTGACTCAAATTCTATTCTTTTTTAAGCTACTCTGACTGCTGATCTCAGAAGGGACTTACAGGGTTTCTAGTTCTACCATAGCTTAGAGTTACCCTAACAATTCAACAGAGGCTTTGAACTTTTATAAGACGTAACATTTGCGTAAGTTTTATTTGACAGTCTATTTTCCATTACCAGATGGACTAGTAATTGTCTGAAAGGGTCAACTTAAATGCTTACTTAAATGATAAACTTTCTTTAAACTATGCAGTCTCCTGAAGGAGCTAATGTCAGTATTTTGAAGAGGAATTCTAGTCATCACAGTCGTTAAATAAATACACAAAATAAAAAACAAAAATCCAGAAAACTATTTTCACATTTCCTATACAAACATAACTTACCAGTTTCATTAAGCCAAGGAAGTCTAATGGATCTCTCACATATGATCCATCTGCCATTCTTCTCACATCAAGGACTGATTCAGCCTCAACAGAACCACTAATTTTACACTGAGGCTGAATTTGGTCTTTCATAAATTGAGACTGCAGAGGAACACCAGAAAGACATAAAAAGTACTTTTGCTCATAATAATCAACATCTTCTGTCTTTTTTTTCCTGATTATTAATGTATTTATTGTTTATTTTTATGAGTTACTAATTCATTATTCTTGGTCCAAATTCAACATTACTATAACTGCAGACTTGGAAAAATTGTCCCTCCTATAAAAGGACTTTTTAAAATTAATCTTTGAAATAATGTTAAGTCCTCATTTCACAAAATCAAGGAAATATTATTTCTATTTCGATAATAGCTATAAGCTCTGCAGAAGTATATGACTACTATAAATTAGCTAACACTCTCTTCTAGTTTACAGCATGCACAGATTAGCTTTTTTCAGATTACTTGCTATGAAGTAAATATACTGGTGCCATTATGATAAGTTCATTGTATCTTTATAACAACTACACATAAAACTTGTTCTCCTCTCTGAATTGACAGGCTCTTGAAAATAAGCTTCACACTGACGCTGGTTTCAATTCTCCGAGTAGAGTCCATATACTGAGAGGGAGAGGGAAGATATAAACAATTGCAGTGATTTTTCACTTGTTTAACATGGAAAAGCACTGTATGCCAAGAAATTTTGTCTATTTGTTCAGACAAGTTGCTAATGTCTATATGGCAAGATTCAAGAGATAATCTTTATGTGTGCACATGTGGGAAGGAAAAGGGCTGGCATAATGTAAATTATGACTGTTGAAAGCACTGCCCCATGGGAATAACTTACTAACATGCTCTGCTGCTATGAGCAAGCACTGCTTTAGAGAAAAAACATTCTCCTTTATGCATGCAGACGTGGGAAGGAAAAGGGCTTAGCATAATGTAAATTTTGACTCCGTTGAAAGCATAGCCCTATGGGAATAGCTTCCTAACATACTCAGCTGCAATAAGAAGAAAAAGGAGAATCTTCTGATTCTGAGTGCCCCCTTTTCCCCTCTGTGCCATTCAATATTAACAAGTCCTTCCCTACATTCTTATTGGTTGAGGTGGAGTGATCTGCTCTCCAAAGGGGTGGGAAAGGACGACTCTTTATTTTAAACATATGGCAAAAACACTGCATATAACACTGGGAATGTGCAGCTGGAAACTGGATAGCAGAAGGGATATGATTTTATTTTTTTAAATACAATTAAATCATAGTCCAAAAAGGGGAGGGGCTAAGAATTAAGGGAAATCTTTGCTGCTGGAGTAGGTCAGAAAGATAGAATGCAGTTGCACGTTCAGTTTATGTATTATTCCAAAATTAACTAAAAACAAGGCTCAGAAGTGCAGCTGAGCTCTGAAGTCTGCAGCTGAGAAGCGGAAGGGTGGGCAATGGTTGAGCAGAGCATTTTTTAAAGATTAGTCACTTTAATATGCCCACGTATATCTTCAAAAAAGTGGACCAGATTCTCAGTGGGTGTAAAAAAACAGCAGATCACGGAACTGTACTATTTACTCTAGCAGAGAATGTGTCTAGTGCTGGCAAACACCAAAGTGAAAACTTCACAAAAACACACACAGAGCACTGAAGTGGGAAAGAGCAGACATCGCAAAAAGTTCCTTACTGCTAAAAATACATTGTGTTTTCCTCTTTAGTTTTAAAAAGATTTGCTTTAGAGATCCATTTTCCACAAGCTGTGCAGCTAATTTTAGTGCGTCCCATATGTCACAACATTAAATAAATATTTGGGGGATATTTTTTGTTTTGTTTTCAAAGCAGTCATCGAGGTGAAGGTGAATATTCAGCAGGATTGAAAAAAGAAAAACAGCTTGATACTTATACATATACAGGGTTAAAGTTTTGGAGACTAACCAACTTCGCCAGCTCCTACTAAAGAAGTGTCCCTGAGAGTATTTACTGTGTATTTTCCACTGCAAAGTGGAGACACCCTTGCAGTCACCCCAGCTATGCCCTCTATCCTGTACTGGCAGGTCACATGTCCTTCCACAATGGCATTGTCCTTTTTTTCTGTGACCTCCCCCTTCTTGCAATGTGCTATCATAAATTATAATAATGAAGAAAAAGACTGATGTGTAAGTTGCAGCAAATGCAAAAATAAACAAACAAACAAAAACCAGGTAGAAATAATCTTTTTAATTTTCTTTGACAGTGGCCACGTCATGTAATTCACAAGAAGGGCTGAAGTTCAAACCAACAAGACATCATTAATGCAGAGCTGTGCTGAGGCCCCATGGAAGGGGTAGGATGTTCTTCTGAAATGCTTCGGTATGCCAAGAAGTTTCTAGACATTTTACAAACCAGATGCAGAAACTTTAGCTCAGAACAGATGACTTTCTTAGCAGCTGAAAGGAGGGCAAAGCAAAGGAGGCTATTATTTTGATACACAGGAGAAAGAGCAGCAATTTCCTTAGCATCTCAGAACAAGGTGTTCCACAGGGAAAGACTGAAATATCTTAGGCAACAGCAGCTGTGGCAGTTGATACTGCTGTGATACTACTGAGGTGCGCAGGGTGAACTGAGCTCCAGCTTTATCATTCAGAAGCCTTTTCACACTCCCTTCTGCTAATGATCCTGTGATCTGCAGCGGGCTCAGTATGTGGCATGCGTGCCAGACAACTTCAATTAGAATTAAGAAGCAGTGTCATATTTTCTTAAAACCAAAAGGTTTCAGCTTTGAATATTTTCCAGCAGCCATTTTTTTTTTCTTCTGAGAAAAAGAGCACTGAAAGGCCTAACTGGTGGGTAATGTTTTGGCATATGCATAGCCTTTTGGAAATTCACATTCCTACTTCTAACATTCCTATTTAATGATATGATTTCTCAAATCCATGAAACAGTAAGTACAATTTATGCCTAGGACTTTCTCTCTTATTTAGCATCAACCCCCACTGACAGTTCACTTTAAATACAATTATTCAATCTAGTCTGGTTCAATTTTTTCTCTACTTTTAGCATAACTCCATCACTATCCTCAGTATTCTTCAGAAAGAACTGTAAAAGGTAAGGTAGACATAATAAGCTTCTTACGCACACTGTGACTAGAGCCTGACCTCTTCTTCTGGTTTTGTATCTTCTGAGGAGATAACAGCTAGGGAATTTTTAAATAAAAGGAACATCAGAATGAACTTACATTCTGACATTACAAAACAGAAATGAGGCAGGCTCTTCCTCTTTATTACAGTATTCATACTCATTAAATTAACTGTAATAAGACAATGCTTTTTATTTTTCTAATAAAAGGGTATTTTGATAAAATGCAAAATCATAACCTTTTTGTTTGCAACACACCAACAGAAAACTGGAATCATAGAAACATTTATTCCCCCGAGTATTTGATCTTGCACACCTCCTGCAGAGAGTTACAAATTTTGATGACACTAGCAGTGACTTCAAGAGCAAAAATGAGATAGATGTAAAGAGTTCTAGGAAAAAAAAAGATATAAGACAGGTATCGGAGACCTCAGAAACAAAAAAGCAGTGAAAGGACTGATGACTGCATGCACACAAATACATGGAGCCTGGGAAACCAGCAGCAGGAAGCAGAGCTGTGCACCTGGTCATCAGACTGACTTAGCTGAGGTAGTGGGAACTCACATGGCTGGAGTGCTGTGATGGGGATGGACAGACCTTCAGTGTGAAGGAGCAGCTTGAATACATGGAGATGAAGCACTTTTCCTGTGAGGACTGGCTGAGGGAATGGACATGTTCAGCTATCAAAAGAGATAACCACTACTATCCTAGAGCTTAAAGGCATAACTAAAGGGAAAATGCGTAATTTCCAGAAAGTATTCAGTTGTTTCCCTGAAAGAATATTCCTTGGATAAGTACCTTTCCTCATAGAAAAAAAATTGTTGTCCTTTAGCATAACATTTTGCAGTGGCCTTTTTACAAGACTTGTGACTGTTGTGCCATCCCGTGCCTCATAATATCCCAAACTCACTTCCCTGTTACAGCCATGCAACAATAAATCATAGAATCATAGAACAGAATGGCTTGGGTTGGAAAGGACCTCAAAGAACGTCTAGTTTCAACCCCCAAATCCTTCTCAAGAATAAATAATTAAATATTATTTAAAACCAACAACAGCAACGCACCCTGTTCTTAAATCAAAATGGGAGATTATGAACTTGTCTTAAAATGTGCGCTATAACCTGAGAGAAAGAATTCTTCTAAATAACTCTCACATGATATTTGGACAGCTGTTTAATAACAACATAAAAATCCTGCTAGTTGGGATATATTATAATTTCTCCTTGCGCTTCCAGCTGGCTGATGCCTGATCTACAGGGAATAGAGACAAGAGCCAAAGATACACATTTCTAAGTGCAAGAATCAGAAAATGGAATGGTTGAGAGCCAGATCATTCCCTCTGCTTTGAGGTGCCTTGGGGTGGAGTTTGCACTAAGACTGACCAGAGCTGGCCTAGAATTCCATACCAGAATGCAGATGCCATAACTCTATGTATGTAGTCCAAGGCCACTACGGTTGCTTCATGACTCTTAAGTCTTAAAACACTAATGAATGGCCAACATCCCTGCGCTGTTGAGGCCCTTCACCAGAGGGATTTCAACCTCCTATAGAAAAGTGAGCTATGAAGTCTTCACAAGCCTCTATGAGCGCAAACTGACTTTGACCCCCTTACAGACAAACTTGGCCCCTCAGTCTGTAATAGGAAAATGTTGTGATATATGAAAAGTTTGTTCATATTTAGATGTAAGTAAAGGAAAAATAACATCACAGGCCTGAGTTAAACCATCTGAAAAGAAAAGTTAATTTCATACAGCTTGATGGAAAAACAGCTTTGGAAGCATGTTTTATTCAAATATGCAGAACTATTGTACTCAAAACTTTGTGAAAACACAAAAATTTCACCTTTACTTTGTTTCACGAAGAAACAGAAAAGGAGTTGAAACGTATGTCACTGTAAGAAGAAAACTCATTTGTTTTAAATACTAAACTTTTTCATGAAGAATTCTGAAATGCTAACATTTTATTCCACTCTGTTATAGATAGATTTCAAAACGTCTAAATCTTCCAGTAAAAGAAATTGTCTTTGTATGGCTCGCAAAGTTAGATTGCCTTACATGTTTTATGGTATACATACTGCAATTGTAACAGAAGAGAAACAAGATAGACTGTTTGAGTGCCTTATGCTTTATTTCTTGGCCAATTATTGCAGCATATATGGACTTTTGTATCTAGTAATAGTGCTACCATGTGACAGAATTCAACATCAGTTCAACCCCTTGGCTTCTTTTATACATAATCCTTGCATTACTGAGGATGCACAGAAACAATGAGCAGCAGCAGCAGCAAAGGGCAAAGCCTTTATTTCACTCAACTTAGGCCATCCAAATGTTTTAACGATATATTAGCAGTAACAGTATGTTAAACTCCAAAAACATGTCTTACTAACTATGAAGAAGGGTTTGGTTGGAGATTAGGGATGTTTAGCAGGGATATCACAGTGCAGGAGCTCTGCACATTAAACTTTCTTCCCGCCTTTTTCACCCTACTGTCTTACTCAAAATTCTGTCTGAATGCATTTGCATGACAATGAGAATTTGCATGATTCTTTCATATTTAATCAGCGTTCTACAGAACCTGCTTTTCTGTCATGACATAGCCTAGAAAGGGGTTTCCAGTAAAATGATAAAACATGTCAACTAAGCATTTAACACAGATCATGGTAATTCTATATACTTCACACAGAAAGATTCTCATTGCTTTGAATATGTGTCAGATCAGACACTTCAGATATTTTGATTCAGAAGCCACGTACCTGGTTACAATTCACCTGTATGTGCTGCATGAGCTGTGGCAGCACTTTTCACCAACAGTCACCCCAAGAATCAGCCTATGTGAATTCATGGCATTCAGCACATTCTTCTCATATCTGACTGTGCACCTAAGTTGCCAGTTTAATATTTTGACTATAATTATTTCTGCTCACCTCTAGGCAAAATATAGCTAACATTCTGTAGAAGCAAGTTTTAGATTCATCACTGTTTTAAAAGAGTCCTGGTTCTCTTTGCAATTTTTTGTTCCTTCATTTTTTCATTATAATTTATGGCATAATTTTACAACCTACTTGATTGCTTCCACAAGCAATTTTTACTTAACTAACCCATTTCCAAGCATCTGAATTTCAAAATTCATTTTTGCTTATTTGCTTCAAGGGAGTGTAGATTAGCTTTAGCTAATAAAACATATAGAACAGAATGCACGATGTAGCTGCAAATTGATCTTAGGGTATCAACATGTGCCAAATATTTACAAAATGTCCTTTTCTTTAGAAAGGACATTAAAAAAATACTTCAAGTTGGGATGCAGCCAAAACACATACGCTACATATGTGTTAGCCCTGTCATTTAGATATAGGCATATGACAATTTACTATAGCTTCAAAGTTACTCTTGAATTTGGTTCATTCTATTGGTATACAAAGGCCTGGATAGTAGCTATATGATCACTTCATCAGAATACATTTTTCCCTCTAAGCAACAAAAAAATAAATCAGAGAAACACCATTCTGCAAGATAAGGAAAGAAACTAAAAACTAATTTAATTTCTTTTATGAAGACAAATTATTCTCATAGTTATTCTGCACAGCAGGCTCTGTGAGTACCCATGGTTTGCACAGATCTCCACCACCCAGCAGCATAATTTCCCGCTGTTATGCAATTGGCCTTAAATACATGAAGCCACATCTAATGCTCTTCTACTTTTAGAACATTACTTCCTACATTTATCTGCACCTGCAGAAATATTCTTCTTTCTCTTGCATTCACTAATGAAGGAGTAATAAGAGAAAATGGAAACTAGGTGCTAGGCATAAAACGGTAGTGTAAGTATTTAAAATCAAACTGTTCACAGCCACTAGCTCCCTTACCCAGCAGAAAGCATTATTCATGGCAGGATCACGGGGCAAAACAACATGCTCTGAGTTAAGCAAGACAGAGAATATCAAAGTGATCTTTTCTGCCCTTGAAATCTATTGTTCTGAATTCTCCATTTTCTGCCTACATTTCATACTTCTAATACTGCTAAGTGAATTAGCAGGTCATATGAGACCCAATGGTTAAGAGGAAGAAGACTTGAACACTGATCATTTGAAGTTTCACAGCACATCGGAAAAAAAAACATTATAGGCTTGCCTAGCAACTAGCTAATCCAGAACACTTTTATGAAATGAAACTTGTTTCAGTTTTTTCTAGGGGTTAAGGTGGCATCTTTCTAAGTACTGTATAGTCAAGGAAGAGATACTAATAATGTCCTTTAAGAGAAAAGCACTGTTATATGATAGCTGGCATTTTGGACTTAATAAATTAAGTAGCAGGATAGAGGTATAAATGTATAGATTAAACTAATCCACCTAGAGAAGAATAGTTTCTGAAATCATAACACGTGAGAGGACTTCTGTGGTCATTTCTTGAAGTTAGAATGCCCTACGTACAACCGAAAGATTTTTCCACCATCACAAGATGATTAAATGATTAATCCAGACAGTCTCGGTAATGTCTACTCCTAAAGATCCATATGTTTATACCTCAATGTCAGGAGCAGAAAGAGCAGAAAAAGCTGATGTTCTAAAATAATTTGTGTAAATATGTTAAAAAGAAAAAAAAAAGACTGTGTGATAGAATGCTAGAACTCAGAACGGGAGAAATTTTAAACCACAATGATCTTTAACACTGAAGAAACCATAGAAAGAGTAGAAGATTTGCAGTGTACATGTCCTTTTAATGCACTGGAAATTATATCTAGACAAGGTTGGTTTAAGAAAATTTCTACTGCAGAAAGGCAACTTCCAATCTTGTCAAAATTATTCTCACAACTACTCATAAAGACAGATAGGCACATACTAGCTTACAGTGCTGCAATTAGAGAAAATGAATACAAGGAAAGTGTTTTTATGCAATAATAGAAACTCAGATTTGCTGGTACCTTAAATTAAGATGTCATAAGCAGAGGATTACTCAAATTATTCACCAGATGGTTTCCAATCCCAGTTTTCTATCAGAGCAACAGGCGTTACAGAAAAAAAAAAAAAAAAAAAAAGCAAAAAAACCCAACAACAATAACAACAACAAAAAAACCCCAAAACTTTTATCTGTTTATCAGAAGCCTTTTAGAATCCACATATAGTCAGAACTTAAATGTGCTGTAGAACTTAAAAAGGACCAAAGCATCCAAATTCTCGCCAAATTGATGGCATAAACAAGCCAGTATATATAATATATATATACAGACTATCAGGGGATTCCATGAAATTTTAAATGCATATTGAAACACTATAAACACTTTTTGTTGGAAACACGCGCAGAAGCATCATTTACTTCAAACAGCTCTTCATGCCCTAATGGTTGGTGCAAAAAGAGCCAAAGATGTTGCAGTATAGTGACTTCTGGGTTTTGCGAGTTCTGTTTTAAGGTATGCACTGAAAAGCTGGGCAGATAACCAAAAGATATAAAAAAGTAGAGAAAATGTAGCATGAAATTCTTTTATGTTACTTGTAGAAAAGTGTTTGCAGATCCCAGAAATGCATAAAAGCGTACTCTCAAAGCTAATTTGTAAAGTTTGTTATTGGACTTTAAAAAGGATTACTTCAACTGAGATATATTACAGCTAGTCTAGACTGCAACAGAAATCATGACTATAGAATAACAAGAAGGGCAAACTATGAATAAAAGAAAGATAAAAATGGAAAGAATTCTACCAGTCAACATCTCTTTCTGTCACTCAGAACATTATGTGCAAGAGAACAAAAATGTAGTGCTATGTACCAAGCCATCAGACCTACAATTTTTTTAGGTCTCAAAAAAGGGGTGCATAAGAGTGAGTTTAGTTCAAAGCAATAGACAATTATAAAATTTGTTGACCTTCAAATACAAGCTATGTTATATCATGTTGACAGAAACCTCTGGAAGAATATCTAGAATGTATTAATGAACATAAAAAAGCAACATGGTACAGAAAGAAGACTAATATTACATACAAGAATCAACACAGATTTTACATAACTGGTGTAAACAGTACAAAGTACACAAAAAATCTGGACTTACAGGATGCAACATAAACATCCAAGTCAGTATAGAAGAGATGAGGACAATTGTGTCATTTTCTCCCTTAGATCATTTCAGAAGAAAAAAGGAACACACACACACAAAAAAAACCAGCCAACATTAAGGACAAAGTAACAAAATAAGAAAGCAAACAGAATAAAAACCCCTTCTAGTGAAAACAGGCACAAAACAAAGCCAAACTCAGGTTTGGTTTTGGATTATAGAAAGAAGAGGAAAGACAAGCCAATTTATTTGCTTTGCAGCTCATGAACTAATTTGCAACTGTCTGTTAATTCATATAATCTTGTGGTTGAATGCAGTGTGCCTGAAATGTTATGCAATACAGATCTGTAATCCCCCCTTCTTTTGATTTAGGCCTTTGGCAGGAGCTCTCATGCTCAGAAACATCTGCAGAGCACACGCACACACACCTGATATTCCAGCAATACAAGTCTGTTCTGCACTATTCTCCTCTCAGTTCTTCTAGTCTCAGCATGCCAGTTTCTGTCTGTGTCTTTGTTCTCACTATAGAGCCAAACAAGGTGAATGAAATTTCTCACGCCACAACCACTTTTCTGTTTGTATATGTACAGAGTAGAGATCTGAAGGAGCACAATATCTGTCTAACCCCAAAGTGTGGGTTTTGAGGCCCCACTGAAACTCTACATCTGTCAGTTTTTAAAAATGTAATTCGTCTTTCTTTTTGAGTGTGGTTTTTGCTGTGCTGGTGCAAAATAAAGCAAAAAGAGCATCATTATTATGCATACTCTGCTGATACACTGCTCCTAATCAAGTGAAATACTATTATGACAACCTCACCAGGTAATAAAGTGAGAAGCCAAAAAACAACGCATAAAATAACTTTATTTGGAAAGCCTATTTGTCCACCTGCAATAGATTTGGCGCACATAGCTATGAAAAATATTGGGAAAAATCAGTCTCATTAAGAACTGTAGTAATATGCTAAAGTCACAATAACATAGCTAGAGAATAACAATGTGAATTGAGAGCCTTATCCTTCCCCAGTTTTTGAGAAAGTAACAACCATGAAACTCTTGGCTCTGATAGGGACTGGGACTGGCCAGAAATCAAACTTATTGAAGAAAAGGCGATGCAATTCCTCCATAACTTCCTCGCAGCATTCTGGGTTGCTTATAGCATCAGCATCATCTTTTCGTTCAGCTGACGCCTGTGGAAAATGCAACTCTGATTTTTGGCCTGTGGTTTTATTACTATTTTACTCCAAAACTCAGCAAGCAAAACTGATGCTTTTCTGTAATTTTCAGACAGCAATCAGGCAGATTTTTTTTTAATAGAAATCAAGAGTATGAGTACAATTTTCTGTTTGCCGTTTATTTGCCAAATGTTTCTGATAACAACAGACGCAAACAATGAACCAGAGAGATAATGAACTACTTATGAAGATATAAGTAATAGAAGGTGCAAACCAGGGAAACTTCTTTGAGGTAGTTACAGAGAAATGTGGTACCTGAATAGTGTTTCTTAATTTCTAATTCTCCTAATGGTAACATATGTCGAGTTTTTCTTTTCTTTTTTTTCAATGTTAGCAGAGATGAAATCAATAAAGTTATAGAGAACTTAGAAAGACTCCATAATCCTGAAATGTTTTTAGAGTATGCTGTCTTTTTCCATAGACGTCACAAACCACCATACACGTTGGATCAGACTGCTTTACCTGGTACAGACTACTCCTTGGGACCTTTCTGAAGCTGTTTATATGACGGGTTCTCAAATTCCACAGGTTATGAACTCTGGAGAACGGCAGAAACACAATGCTACTGGTGTGCCAACTCCTGCTGCTATTGTGAAGTAATTTCTTGGCATGCTACCAAGTGGTGTTCCTTCACAAAGACTGCTCAGTTCTGCTATGATTATCTATTTTGATCATCATGGTAGACTTAGGCTGAAAATGGATGGAGTTCTCCTTTTTTTTTATGACTGTTTCAGGCTAACATTTGAATATTTGGCCTATACTTAACGGAGGAAGAATGATTCTGCCTCTGATTCATAGGGCTATGCTATAACACAAAGAGCCATGAGAAGGACAAAATTACACCAGGAAAGCACCTACTGGCCAAACTTCATGGAGAATTTTAGATTCATGCAATTGGAAAAACAAACTCAAGATTGACTAGGAGCACTGCCCCTTCAGGAATGATCTCTCAGTGCACAGACAGTTCTGCACAACTCAGTATGTTTATTTCTCTTCAGAAAAGCAGAAAGGAATTCAGGTTAGAACAGAAACAAAACTCTTGATCTTAATAAATTCTGTTTGCAAGATCAGTCCAACTCTTCTGCTTGCTGAGCAGCCTCTGCACATTCCAGAGGCCTTCACAGTCTATTTTTTCAGTATCTGAAACAACTTGGAAGTAATATAGTAGATATTCAATTTTAAACGTAAATCTAGCTGCAGACTTGGCATCAATTCTCACACCATTTTAAAACAAACAAATGAAACAGGTTGTTTAACGAAAGTGAAACATCTTGGTCTAAAACATGGCATTTAGGTATACTCTCCAATCCCTAGTTCTAGTGCTACACATCCCAGTATCTTGCCAAATGTCCCTCCCTTTCCAGTCTACACGCAATTTAATTTCTCTGGGAAGAAAACCAGCCTCCAGGGCTGAACGTAGTCATAGCATGCTCTGGCTCAAATCCCAGTGTATGGCATAAAGCAAGCACAACGTTGTAACAAGAGTACTCCTGCCCTATGGTTTATATTTACTGGCTTATCAAAGACGCCCACACTTTAAACATACAAAAAGATATAAAACCCTATTAATACCATAAGTGGGGAATAGACAGTTCTACATGCCTTCATTGGCGTACTACACTGACTTTTTTTTTCCTTATGGAGTTTTATCACTAACCTTTGGTTAGCATGTTATTAATTTTGCTATTTCATAAATATATATATTTATAATTCAAAGCATTCTAGTGCTCTAGTCACTTTTATTTAGCAAACATTCTCTCAATGCTCTAGCACTTTAGTAGCTCCTTTGCTCTTTCAAAGTCTATTTACTTACTTAAGCAGGAAATTGTTTAGGAGCTAAACAATAAATATACATTAACTTTTATTTTCCCTGGTTACATTCTACTTTTGAAAAATATCTGAAGACCTAATCTGATTGAAAATATTCTTCCTTCATCAGACAGATAGAATACATTCAAGCAGAACAGGTGGTTCTTGAATGTGGGTGTATTTGACTGCCATAAAAACTGGCAGATAATAATTACTTTTATGAAAGATTTGTCAAATTCAAGGTGATACCTGTTAAAGTTTGTTGTTCCTGTGAACTATCTAGAATAACAGAATACCTAGCTGTCAAAAATGCATATAAAGTCCTTTTCTATGTATGTGAGCTCATCCAATTAATTGAAAAAAATCAGAACATTTGTTTCTCTTGTGATCAGAAATTTTCCCTTTCATATATCAAGCATATTATCATTTTTCTCTATAAATCAAGAAACTATAGTGGGCAATAATCAACACTTCTCAATTATTTGTGCCAAATACTGATCTTTTATCATAATTTAAAGAGCAAATTCAGCTTATTGTTTAATTACTGTGTTCTGGTTACCATGTTAAGGCACATACAAGACAAAGAGGTTATCTGAAACAGGCAGCATGGCTTCACCAAAGGCAGATTTTGCCTGACTAATCTGGAGGCCTTCTATGATGGCGTGATGGCATTGGTGGACAGGGAAGGGCAACAGATGTCATCTACCTGGACTTCTGCAAAGTTTTTGGCATGGACCCTCACCACATCCTTCTCCCTAAATTGGAGAGGTATGGATTTGAAAGATGAACTGTTCGATGGATTAAGAACTGGTTGGCTGGTTGCAGCCAAAGGGCTGCGATCAATGGTTCTATGTCTGGGTGGAGGCCAGTCACAAGTGGTGTCCCTCAGGGGTCAGTCTTGGGACTGGTGCTCTTTTACATCTTTATCAATAACACAGACAATAGCATTGAGTGCACCCTCAACAAGTTTGCAGATGACACCAACTGAGCAGTGCGGTAATAGACTGGAGGGAAGGTAAGCCATCCAGAAGGACGTGGACAGGCTGGAGAAGTAGACCCATAAGAACCTAATGAGGTTCAACAAGGCCAGGTACAAGGCGATGCACTTGGGCCATGGCAATCCCAGGTATACAGGTTGGGAGAAGAACTTGAGAACAGCCCTGATGAGAAATACTTGAGGGTCCTGGTGGATGAGAAGCTGGACATGAGCCAGCAATATGTGCTTACAGCGTGGAAGACCAACAATATCCTGGGCAACATTAAAAAAGGGATGGCCAGCAGGGAGAGGGAGGTGATTGTCTCCATCTACTGAGCTCTTGTGAGAACCCATCTGGAGTGCTGCATCCAGGCCTCAGGCCCCCAGGACAAGAAAGATGCAGAGCTTTTGGAAAGGGTCCAGAGGAGGTCCACTAAGATGATCAGAGGGCTGGAGCACCTCCCTTATGAAGAAAGGTTGAGGGTATTGGGGTTGTTTAACTTGGACAAGAGAAGGCTCCAGGGAGACGTCATTGTGGCCTTCCAATACTTGAAGGGAGCATATAAACAGGAGGGGGAACAACAGTTCACATGGGTAAATACTGATAGGACTAGGGGGAATGGTTTTAAACTAAGACAGGGGAGATTTAGGTTAGATATTAGGAGGAAGTTTTTCACACAGAGGGTTGTGATGCACTGGAACAGGTTGCCCAAGGAGGTTGTGGATGCCCCATCCCTGGAGGCATTCAAGGCCAGGTGGATGTGGCTCTGGGCCTGGCCTAGTGGTTGGCAACCTTGCCCGTGGCTGGGGGGTTGAAACTAGATGATCTTTGAGGTCCTTTTCAGCCCAGGCCAAAACATCTCTTCTAGTTCCTATTAAAAACTCCTGATCTTCAGTAAAAAAAAAAAAAGAAAGACCAAAGATGATGAAAAGCTAAGTCTGTCCATCAGGGGTGGATAACAGAGAGGCAGAGGGCATTTCTTGTGCACCTACAACACCTTATTGGTGTTTTAAGGATTTCACTGGACAAAAAAATGTAAATTGTATTCCACTAAATATATTATCTATCTTGTTTAAGAATGGGTCAATTAGCTGTTGCTAACTTAAAGCTTTACCACAACTAGGTTTAATGCTATACTTCTACAAAACCCGTAGTGCCAGAGCTTGTTGGAACAATGACACTTTTACTGAGTAAAGAGTTCCTTTAATGAGTTATTTGCACCAACTGTTAGCACAAGCTGTTCTTATCTGCTCAGTTTCTGAGCCCATTCGAAAAACTTCTGCAAAACCTGGTACGCTCTCAGCATTCAATTTGAAATGCTCGTAACTCAGGCTGATGAAAACCAATTTTCTCTAGAAAACTCAAAAGCCTTTCTTCTTGGTAAGGGCAATTTCCACACTGTATTTCAAGTTTCAACTCCCAGCAGTTTTGGCTGTAGAAGTATTTAAATGTCACTTTCTTATAAATATGAATGCATATAGATTATATACATATTTTGGTATATACTTTTACCCCTCAGTTTCACCAGATTCAAGAACAGTTGAATTGCCTTTGCTCAGACTTTCCAGGCAAAATAAAAACACAAATAGTTTCAGGCAGAGGCAAGGCAGAACGTTTGAGACTCAAACTTCAGGAAGCAATTAAACCTGAGAGACAAACAGAAATCTTAACTATTGTTTAGTTATTTCTTCTGCCACGTCCAAGAGGTAATGAAAAACTTTCCCTTTTCAACGCTTACATAAACATGTCAATGTTTATACATTTTTTCAAAACCGTGTGGAAGAAAAATACTTTTGTAGATTAATTTTAGAAATAGCACATCATGTTTACATCATGCCATACACTTCTGAAGCCTTTAGCATGCATATGACCTAAACTGTAATCTATATCCAGTCTCGAATATTCAATCTTATATGTATATATAATTCTCCTTTAAAACAGATGGTCTTGTGCTATGCAGTTACAATCTTTTTTTGCATTATTTTTGTTTCCTGTGATCTTCCTTTTATCCAAGCATTAACAATGAAGCAAGAGCTTTATTTGCAATGTAATGTCATACATCTACTGCACACTTTAAACAGGAAGCAGAAAAACATTTACTTTCAAATACTCCAAAAGACAACCTTTCTCAGTAGAATAGTTTCTATACTTATTTGTGTATATGCAATATGTATAAATATCTCCATGCTTCTTTATTTTACAGTATCATTTCAATCAGATTTACAGTTCAGCGTGTTTTGTTCTAAGTCATAGCAGTTCTAAGCATTTACTCTTAAATCCTTCAGTCCTAGATGACATAAGTGATACATATATTTTGTACTAGCTCAAACAAGAACACACTTGGGATGAAAAAAGGAAACAAACCTTTGACTTGGTACACGTGTAGATCTGGTTACTTGAGAAAGGCAATCATGACTGTAAGTGAAGTGCTTGGGTTGGAACTCAAACTGCTTATGAAATATTCAAATGACTGAAACAATGACCCCCAAGGAATGGCAAAGTAGAAGCAAAAAACTTGAGCAGATGAAGAACAACTTAAATCTCCAAAAAAGCATAATGCAAATAATAGAACAATAAGAGGTACAAGAGTAAGAGGGAAAGAGGCATAGTGTGGTAGAAGAGATGACATTAAAATATTTGCAAAATCTCATTCAAGAAGAAGTCTTCTTGAAGAAGACTTCAAGAGGAAAATCTCCTTTGACTAAGGCAGGAAAGGTAGGCACCATTGCAGTCTACATGAAACACTGCCTTCTGCAGCAAATATTCCTTGCTAGGACCATTTTTTTTCCTAAGCTAAGCTTATCTGGCTGTCAAGTTCTATCACTGAACGTCTTATTGATTAGTTCCTAGATCATTCAGCACTGAAAGCAGCACAGGACCATGTTACACATCTCTCTCCTGAAAATTGGCAGAATGCAAGGAAAAAGTGAAAGAAGTGCAGCAGGTTACTGCAGTACAGATCTGTAACAGGTCTGTAATAAAAGCAATTACTTCCCACCATACCTACAGTACTTTATCTTAGAATTTAGAGAGGCTTTTTGATGGGGAGCAAATATGACCAGAGGGAAATGGATGAACCTTTTGGACTACCCCATACCCCAAAAGTGATGACAACAAACGCATAAAAGTACAGCCATGCAGGTGTTTGCAGCCCAGTCTGGAGATCACAATAGATTAATTCAGTTTCTTGCCTTTTGAAAAATAAAATATTCATGTGAGGACTTTTTTCCACAGCAAATTTGAACTTTGTCATTTGTCTGCTACAACATCATCCGGAGTAGAGAACCGTACAGAAGTTATTTTCACCTTGTGGCCTTCTGTAGGAACTAAATGTTACATCCATTTTACATACTGACAGAGAAGAAGAACAGTCTCATTGAGGTCAAGATTGTGAAAATTACTAAACTGGACATGGTAATAGATGACCATGCAATCTGTCACAATTTGACCCTGGTAGTACCTTGATTCTTAATAAACACTAATCCAGATAAATGCACTGAGCTTAAACACATATCTCTTCAAACGAGGGTCAAATCAGCCTTTTGATTACTGAAAAAAATGAATAAAACCCCTTGAAAGCATGGGCTGTAAACACCTGCCAGTGACAATGCAGAATAATGGATATGTAGATGGAAGTAGAGCCCCTGCTTCACCTGTAGGTGCAGCAGATTGCTGTATAGCTGAGAATGGTCGGAGGTCTCATCATATCAGCATATAGCAGCTGGCATTTGTGGCAGGGTGGGGACTGTGGTCAAGGTGGGTCTTGGTACTCCCAGGGCCACAGAACTATGGCTTGAGTAGGCAAACATCAAAGGCAGGACTGCTTACCGCTAAAACCACTGTGTATTTCTTTTGGTTTAGACTGCTCACATCAACAGGCATGCATACAGGACAGTAGAAACCAAAAGAGACTTTTGCTAACTGGATTTTCCTCCCTGCTGTCAGTGTTTCATACAAGGAGCCCAACCACAGGTTGCACATAAAAGGAGACTGTTCATTTGCTTTAGCTATTCCTGCATGCAGAGCTAGCAGTAGGGAGCAAGCGCCAGCATAATGTTCTCGGTTAGCAGCAGCCTAAATGGCAGTGCTTTCCCATTTTGTGTTTGAAAATCCCTTTGTATAAAAGGGAATGGTACGGGAAGCAAGATCAATGTCTAGTGACTGCTTTGACCACTGATATCTGAGGTATCTCTGCTCTCAGCATGATGAAATCTGGAAGCTTATTACCATGCCTCAACATTTAATACCATGGATTGCCTTTTCCTTTTGCCATTCAGCTATTTCAGTTTGTCTTGACAGAAAACACTGCTACAAAGATTAGCAGTAGTATATGGTTAGCAGGAATAACTTCTTTCTGCTTAAGATTTCTGCTGGTAAAGTTCAGGATCTAAACAAGGTTCTCTCACGTTAGAAAATAAAGTGAAAGGTCTTGGTCACTTCCATAGGGCACTTCCTAGGTTTATTGGACTGGCTGAAATACTATCAAATGTGATGAATCTAAACCATTGCAAATATACTGCACAGAAGACTTTCTTCCCTTTGTCTCTGCAGTAGCAACTTCATAAAGCTAAACTCAGTCACCTCACTGCACCTTAGGGTGCAGTGCTAGACACCACACAGCTGTGCTAGCAAAGCTGTGTACTGTGCAAACATATCTGGCAGCATGCAGCTTGCAGACAGGGTATTAGATGCTGCTCTAGTTCACAGTTTTCTGATGCTCTGTACAAGTGCAAAGATATCTGGTCTCATTGTTATACAGTAATACAGTTTCTTCTCCACATTTGTCAATTTGCTGAAGATATCTGGATCCATTTCATTCAATAGAATTTATTTCCTCCTTCAGAACAAAAACATTTCTCAAAGAATAACTAAGTGGTCTGATAAATAAAGGTATTTAAAAATATAGATACTACTTCTTATATTTCTATATTTCAAGGATACTCTCTTCCTGTCTTCTGTTACCTAAGGAATATTATAGGTCCTACTTCTGGACAATATTTTGGTGTTTTTCTCCAAGTATGTTTATGCAGTCATAGATCAGAGCATAGCTGGAAGCAGGACACTGCACTACATGCAGCGCGGGCCAAAAGTGAGAACTAGCTCTCAGCTCCTGCTTAAGGCACTGCCTGCCTATGGTCCTTCCTCAGCAACAGGGCAACAGGGATCAGAAAGCCACAGAAGGGCTGGGCTGCACCACCAGGGGGCATGCATATAATTCAACAATTTAGTCATAAACAAATTTCAAGCCTCCAGACTAATTTTTCTATGTTATAAATTAATAATGCAGTTTTTCTTATTTGTTTTGTGTTTGTACGGCAAGTTTTCAGCTCTTAAATGTTTCACTTACTTTGCCAGAATATTAAATGCTTTCACATCTTATGCTTCTTGTTTGCCTCCTTTCATTTTCAATATGCCCTTTAATTTTCTTGTTATCTTTTAGAAATGGTTACATACAGAGACAGACGAATGACTTTTAAAAGAACACTGCTTCATTTTTTGAAAGGTAACAGAGCTCAACTCTGTTGCCTATCTTACTGCAAAAACAAGAGCTGATGGAGAGATCCAACCCCATGTGATTATTCCTGGTGACTAGATACTACCTGAGAGTAGGAAGAAAAGCAATTTCATTCTCTCTGGAGGTTTTGTAGAAAGAGAGGTGTTTTTCCACCTCTACTGGCTACAGAAAGGAAAAAAATCTCCAACTGCTGCAAACTAAATTCTCATGCATCTTTTGAGTCATTTGGAAAAATTTGAGCTTGAAATCCATCATTTTAAACATACTGCTGTTTTTGCTAAAACTTTACTAAAACTTCAAAATCTTTTGATTGAAAACAAGGAATTTCTCTGTATTATTTCAATTTCAGCTGCAACAAATAAATGCTTGAAAATTCTTGGTCAGTTAAAACTAAGTCAATAATGGCTAGAGGAGAGCAGCCCCCGTGGCATCACCAGAGTTGGTGGTGATGTTCCCACACACATCACTGTCTACATGAATTCCCTGTACAGTACAGGTGAAGATCTGGAGGCACGCATTTAAGCACACTAAAACAAGAAGAGATAGATTAATATTTGAAACTTCAGAACACCTTGTGAATACTGATTGCTCAGAGGTACACACTCTGCTTTCTTCACTGTCTGTAAATTTCTAACACAAAGGCAAGCTCAGTCCTATTTATATTAGTGATGTTGATTTCTGTTTACTTGGAGATACGATTGTGTATTCTATTTTAAAGATTTTTCAAATCTTTTCTTATTAGTGAAAAAGAACACAAGCTACACTTTCAATAAAGTCAGTTGCAGCAATAACCAGTGACAAATGGTAAAGAACTAGCTCCTTACTCATTACATTTTGGAGCTCATTAACCTAAAGCTGATAATCATAAAGCTCTTTCTCTTTTTGATTTGCCTTTACCACTAGCTGAACGCACTCTAGTATAGATCAAAAATAAAAGTGCTAATAATGTTTTCTAATTAACATAAAGTGGTAATGTATCCAAAGAGTTTTTGATGATGCCTTGAAATAAAACAAAATATATTCGTGATCTCAAATAAGTTGAGCAATAATGATAGAATGTCAACAGTTTATTTAAATAACTCCATTATTCCATTACTTGTAGTACTCCATTAGCCAGTCCAGTTCTTTCTTTTAGTTATAAGCTGTTGGAAAGAACCCAATGTATCTGCAGTTCTAATTAGACAGGCACGTACCTATGAGGTAATTGTTGCAGTGCCACTCATCCCTATGTTGCTGCATAGAGATTCTGTAGCAGTGGTTCTCTTGCAGTTAATTTTTTTGATGTATTGATATGTAAGGTGAAATAAAGACAAAGCATCCTCCTGGACAGTTCCTTCCTCTGTCAATTTAACAGGTCCTTCATGTTATTGCTGCTTTTTTTGCATTCAGTAAGAACTGCCATATGCAAACAGTAGGATAATGACTGAATCACCATTTTACCTGTGAAAAGGGGTGGCAGGCATTCAGGAGGCATTCAGCTAAGCCTCATAAAGCTTCATTGCTTGGGGCAAAGTTAGAAGTAACAACTTGGCTTACTGAGTCTTAAAATTTCTAGCAGAGTCTATGGTCACTTTGAGAGTTCAGGAAATATCAGTATAAGCAAAACTGGAACACATTACCACTTGTGTCTGAGCAAAATCAGAAATCAAACAGGGAATAAGAAGGATGTGATTTCCTCAGAAGTTGTCATAATTTGGAAGTCAAAATACAGATTCTCAGCACAAGTAGAATTACATTGGATCAAATTATTTCTTCGGTTTGAATGGAGTTTCATTGATGTGTAACATGAAGTTATTTGGGTTCCACTGATTTAGGCCCTCATAAGTTTCTTAATTACTCATATCTAAGTAATACTCATAACCAAGTCATCCAGCTTGGCTATAACATCCCCATTTTGGAACCTTTCAATGAGACTTAGTCTCCAGAAAACAAAACCATACAAGCAGCAACTACATGCAGCAGAAATTTCTTGCAAAGAAGTGATATGAGGTTAGAGATGGAGTTTACTGAAAATATACTTCCCAGCTATAAAATCTTGCTGAAAATGAGTGTTTCTCAAAGACATAACTTCAGCATACTACAATGAACAGAAATAGTTGCCATACTTGTAACATCACCAAAACATTAACTCTACCAGTATCACACTGAAACACAAAGGAAAGCACAGCCATTACAGCAGGGCAGGAAGGACCACGGCTACAACAAGTGAGGGTTTGCTCAAATGCAGCAGCCATGAGCACAGAAATAAAGGAAAGAAGCTGCCTATCTCCAGAAGATATCAGATAGACAAGGATCTCCAACAAGACACCCTTCCCTCCACTGCCAACCCTTAAATGAGGTCTGGGAAGGGGCGGATCCTGGCTCCATCCCTTCTGGTCACTCAGCATGAATGCAGCTGAGCTCCCCTGGGTTGGCCCTGCCTTCCCACCAGGTGCTCAATCATTGGTTCAGGCCCTGACTTAGCATTTCTGCTACACATTTACCCTTTCTTACAGACTGGAAGAAAAACATTCTGCATGTAAACTGACAGCATCCAGAATATGTTCAGTCCAGAAACATTATAATGCGCATTCAAGTCATTATTGAAATGATAGACAGATAGGAATACATTTTGTATACATGCAATAATTATGTATGATTCAGCTCCAATTAAAAAGCAAGGGAATACTGTACGTATGATAACATTTCATGCTGAAGCTGAGGCTTGTTGTTATATTCACCCACAGATTATCAGGCTACTGCTGCTTGATTACATCAGCAACTCAGGGTCACACAGAACAAGTTCACTCACATGCGTGTAATTTTTTAAAACCTTTTTTTTTTTTTCCCAGAGAGATACAACTGAAAGATGTCATCAATGTGAGAATTTTATTTAGATATAATCATGCCAAGTCAGCATGACTGGACATAGATGAGGGAAAGAGATAGCACAAGAACTAAACATATGAGTTTGAGATCAGTGTAAAAAATAGATCGGGATTGTGTGTTAAAACTAACAAGATTCTAACATACAGTTGCTTCAGAGATGTGCTTCTCTATCCACTGATGTGCTAGAAATTGTTCTTCCATATACTGTGCACTACAGCTGAAAAGTGATTTTTTTCTTTTTTTTTTTTTTCGGATGGCAACTGCTGTATATACAGCTATGCTAAAAAATTACCTAGAGCAATGCTTTCAAAAGCAGATCTCATCCACCTTTTACTGAAGTATTTTCACACACAGCAGGCTGGGCAGTAACTTTTTGAATTGCAATTTCATAGAAGATTGCTAAACCTTCAGTTATTCTAGACAGTTGCCTCTTGAAATAATCTTCATAGAGTGGCAAACAAGCCTCACTTAACCAACAGTGCCACTGATACTATCATCTTTGCTTTGGGAATAGCCTTTGCTAGTGTAACTACTGTTGCAGATCCATAAAATCACTCAGAAAACACTCAAATACTGAACAAGACTCATCTCTGAAAACTTAGCAACTTGGAATGAACCACAGTATATAGTAAGCCATGAAGGGCAGTAACAACACCGGGCTTACTGCAGACTGATTTGGATAGCTTGTTAAAACTGACTGGTAAGGGTGTCAAGTATTTTTCCCAGCGTTTGACAAGCAGATAAGGTACACATTTCTTTATACTTATTTTGAGTGTTTTTCTCATCAAACAAGACATTCTGCTCTGAGTTTAGCCAATTGCCTTGTGTAAATCATAGATAGTTCTTACAGACCTAATGATAATGTTTTAAATACGCAGGCTGGGGCTGAAAACACCTTCTCTTAGTTCATCTGCTATGGAGAGATTGAAGGAGCTGACATTTGTGAGCACAAAGATAAAGCTGAAAGTCAACAGAAGCAGATCAAAACATGCATCAGCAAATCATACAATGATAAATGCATTTTCTTCTTGCATACTGCTTTATTCTTTGTCCAGAACTGCAGATTTGTATGAGATATCGGGATAATTTTTATAGCAAAATTGAGTTGGGAGGAATATGGGACTAGCAGTCACATACTAGTCTGTAAGTGCATGAAACAAACTTCCTC
The DNA here is from genome assembly GCA_028571105.1 of Tragopan temminckii. Lineage (NCBI taxonomy): Eukaryota > Metazoa > Chordata > Aves > Galliformes > Phasianidae > Tragopan > Tragopan temminckii. The sequence goes on along the minus strand of JAOWBP010002392.1, from coordinate 32,663,316 downwards.
TCCTTAATAAAATCAGCTCTATTAGACACCCAGCCATTAGGACACAAAGCGTCAAGCTAAATATACAGAAAAGGAAGGTTAGCTAATAAACTATCCGTAAGTAAACTTGCTGCACCACTGACAGCCAGTGAAAAAGCTCTCCCATAGACAGCCCAAGGAGGTTAGAAGCTAAGCAAGAAAACAGCAGAGGAGAGCATGAAGTTATCTGAATCTTCCTAAACAATTGGCATTGGCTCACTAAAAATATTCTCAAAGTATTTTGAAATATTTACATGTATTTAATACGACAAAATGTTCTTTATCTATTATCATTTCAAAGACTGATTTATTTGCCTTAGTAAAATATTTTTAACTAATAGCATCTTTACTTTGAAATGGATTTTTGCAGTCTGCTTTGGTGGCTGACAGGCTCTTAGGTGTGCCCATTTGTTTTCTGTTTGCTTCTTACTTGCTCACACTAAAAGTTTCCCCTTCCATTTATATACTTTTTATTAAACCAGCAGTTTCAAAGCACTGGAAGGTTATGGATTACAAAAGAGAGCCAAAACGTGTGTGCTATGGAATGGGTTCTGGTCAAATACAAAAACGTTCCATTTCAGGACATTTTCTTCCATTTCAGCTATGTTTCTCTTACAAATTTGTATGCTACAGAATGCTGAATTACTTTAAAAAACTGTAGGTTTCAAGATGCTCTCCATATTCTTAGTCAAAGAAGTTCAACAGAACTGTGTTAATCTGTTATTTCCTTATTTTCCTTGCTTCTAAGGTACCAGCTTTATTTCTCCTTGCATAACTAGTGATATTATTTTCTGACTCATGGAGTTTAATGCTAATTTTTGTGGGAGGTCCTGTGGTTTTGTACTCAGCTGACAACTCTTTAAAGAAAAGCACACCTTGGGTTTTCATGTCATCAGTCAGGAGACGTGCTTTGCAATCATCTGCTTTTAGAAAATGCTAAGCTTACAACAAGCATTATGGGGACATGAACAAATACAAGTGGTTTAATTATGATTAAACATAGTGAGGACAGGTAGGCACAGAAATAAATAATGAGAGCAAACTAACAGAAGTGTGGTATTTATTTGAATAAAGTCAATGTATGGGAACTGTTTAACATTTGTTTTAATTCCATTCTAATCCTAGTTTTACCACAGACTTGCTATGAATTCTGGACACGTCACAGTTTTTGGGGGTGAAATATCCATCTTTGAAAAGTATTCAGAAGTCTCTGGAAAGTAGTTAAGAAACTGTTATAATTATTTATGGACAGGCTAAATATTTTATCACCTATGAAACGCATGATAAACGAAAACCAAGAGACTGCACAAGCCAGCTACTAAAATGTCACTTGAGAAACTAATACAGACAGTGACTGTAGAGATGGATGAAGTCTAGTGAAATCTACATTCCATCTATGAGTTTATAGAAGGAAGACCTCTACCAAATCCTTAACATTTTATGTATTTGGAGTTGGGACTGACAACTGTAAGTAGCCTGTAACAATGACCATCAATTAACAAAAAAGATTGAAGTTCAAGTTTAGAAGGAAATGCAAATGTTATTTCTACCCTGAATATATTTTGAAGTGTTTCCAGTTGTTAGTGGAAACTAGCATAAAGTAGAATGCTTTCTGCTGAATAAAACACAGAAATCATGATCTCTGATATTGAGTGTACAACTTAAAAGCCAGATCTTTAAGCAGAATCCAAGTATTTTTATATAGGCTAAATATAAAACTGGTCTTGAGTTCAGTTATGCTGTTCACATGTACAGAGCTGGCGTGCTATAAATGCTTTTAGAATGAAAACCCACTGAAGTCAGCATCAATATTACCACTGAATGCAGTGAGGTTAGGTTGAAATTTCCCTGAAAAATACACATCTGCTTTTCTTTTGCCATCTTGTAGTACTCTGATTAAATATTACTGCACTTAGCAGAACACAGCAGAATTTTAAATTGGTATCCTTGAGTGGTAAAATTTATGTTTATAAAATTGCTGAACTGACAGATGTTCTAAAAATGTGATAAATAATAAATTAGTTCTATTTTGTTAACAGATTAGATGAATTAATTAAAATGCCCTAGGCTTTTAGAAATTCATATATATTTTGCATAATCTCCTTGGATGTGTTTTAGCAAATTAATAAATGAACATTCACAGTGTCTTTTCTCCTGTGTCTCAAAAATTACTTGCTTATCTGTAAGACACAGTAGTGGAAGAGGAAAGTATTATTATCTTCAATAGTATTATATGGAGAACAAGATGTATAGAGAAGTTAAATGTCTGCTTAAAAACTCTACTGCGGATAAATTTGAGTTCACTCTTTCTAAGCTACAAACCAACCAGCCAGAAACCACTTGTAACTGGAATCTATATAGCTCACCAGAATTCTAGAGATCACTAGAGAGTGTGTAGTATCTTGACCAGAACACTAGGTTGATAAGACACTTATGGTAATCACAGCATGGCCACAAGTCCTGAAGTGAGTACACACGGCTTCAGCAGAAGATCACAAAAATGTAATCTAGGCTTACAGCAAGTCTGAGCAAACAACAGGTCTGGGTCTCACAGATCCCAAACTCTTCACAGAATTCCTACATCAACCTAACTCACCTATTTATTTCTTAGAGAATTTAAAGACTTACATCTCATTTAATTTTGAGTAAATATGGATGGTACTTAATTGCACTTGGAACTTTCATTTAGTGCCACTTACGAAACTGCCATTGTAGCCATGCAATTAAAAACCATGATTCAACAGGGAATACTTTGATCTTGATATACTTCCTTTAAATGTCATTTATTTTTAATTGATGGCATTTAAATATTACAACAACCCATTAAAAATACCTTTCATATTTTAATACACTTCATAAAAACATAAACTACTGCAGCTGTGTCTCAAAATTTCTTGAGAAATCTGACCTCGTGCGCAGAGCACTTAAGAACAAATTATCTGGCTTACTGAGATCTCTATTGAGGAATAAGCTGAGGAGCTCCCAGTGTACCATTTTAATGTTTTGGGTTTTTTTTTGATACTTCATGAAAAAAAAAACAATTAATTCCCCTATTTCCTCTGGGAGGCTTTGAGTATTTACTCCTTCATCATTTTCTTCTTGAACTCTTTCTCTTTTACTGTTGCATAATGAAAACCTGTTATGTCCCAGAACTGTACAGTATCAGACATCATATAATTCATACTACCAGAAAAAGAATCTAGTAAGCAAACAGTACTGCAATGCCATGTAAGAAATAAAAGAGAGTGCCCCTTTTTTTGTCCAGCATTGCAAAAAAGATTCTGAAAAGGCATAATTCCAAGTTGCGAAACGTATCTCCACATTCATTTTTCTTTTACATGGCTCTCTTATACAGTGATTTGCACTAGATGCATATATTCCTCATTTTCTAACTTTCTCTGTAATAATTTCTACAGAAAAATCTCATATTGATAGTGAAGCCTATTTTTGGACTCTGGCAATAAGAATCAGTGGTTTAAGGAGAAAAAGGACACGTATGCACTGTGTTGAAATATATGTCAAGACCATACATTTATCTGCATACCTTCTGGACAATATCACGTCACTAGATCTCTATAGCTCCTAAATATGATATTCAGAGGTTAGCTAAAAATCTCCTATCTGACTGTTCAGAGGGTTCAGAGGAGGACCACGAAGATGATCAGGGGACTGGAGCACCTCCCCTATGAAGACAGGCTGAGGGAGCTGGGCTTGTTCAGCCTGGAG
>JAOWBP010002392.1:32642956-32657487 GCA_028571105.1 Tragopan temminckii | reverse complement strand
TTTAGAAAGGTATGATCCCCCTCCCCCCCCCCCAAAAGGCATCACACACTCCCACGAAAATCCAATAATAAAAAAATTAAGAAATCATAAGGTTTGACTTTATTTATTTTTAACAGTGAAAACACAACGATTTGTTAAAGCACTTTACCTGTGACTGACAGATCACAGCATTACCACCAGACAACAGCAGCTGGCTGATGCCAAGAAATCCCATAGGAATTACTGTCATTCTCCAGAGAATGACAGCATTAATAGCTCGAAAAGAGATTAGGCAGAAGAGCTGACACAAAGAATTGAAGATCCAACAATTAATTGAAAGCTATCTATTTCTTGTAAGTCTGACAGAGGTTGAATTTGTTCCACTTTATCTTGTGGCTACCATACTAACTTGGAGAGTTTAAGAGGCAAAGCTGAAAAATACTTTGCTTGCAGAATAATGGTATAAGAAGTCATAGACTGGGAAAACCAACCTCTAGAGAAACATAAATAAGCATGTTGTCAGCACATTCCCTTAAAAAAACAAAACAAAACAAAAACAAAAACAAGTCAAGCTTTAATTTTTTCTTTTTAAGTTAGATTTTAAAGAAGCATCAATATTTTATGGGAATTTAGTTTTTGGAAACAGTCTAGAAAACTGCAAATAATAGATTGATCTGAAAATCCCATTTCTTCAGGGTGGAAGAGAAGGCAATTTTCTTCCTAACTCACTTCTTAGGATGTGCTTTTCCTTATTTCCCACTACCTCACTGCCACATTCTCTCTCCCACTATCTCCTCCTCGTATTTTTTAAATTTTTCTTTTTTTGGCACTGCACCCAATATCAGGGAAAAATAACTAATTTTAGGGATGAAACAAAGTTTGTACATCTTATAAACAAGGCTCATGGAGAAAGGTGTTAGCAAACGCGATGAGAACATTGAAATCTCTTTTATGGCTTCACACTTCAGCAGCATAGCATGTATAACTTTGTGGCTATAATTTAAAAGATGATAGAAAAGATTGTGTTTCAAGATTATGTAAGATAAAAGACTGCTAGAAATGCAGATCATAGAATCATAGAATGGCTTGGGTTGGAAGGGACCCAAAGGATCATCCAAAATCCCCGCCTGAGGCAGAGCTGCCAACTTCCACATTTAATACTAGACCAGGCTGCCCAGGGCCCCATCCAATTTGGCCTTGAACACCTCCAGGGACGGGGCATCCACAACCTCTCTGTTTCAGCACCTCACCACTCTCAGAGTAAAGAACTTCCCCCTGATGTCCAGCCTAAATCTTCCCTCCTTCAACTTCAAACCATTTCCCCTTGTCCTGCAGTTACCTACCCTTTCAAAGAGTTGATTCCCCTCCTCTACGTAGGCTCCCTTCAGGTACTGGAAGGCTGCAATGACGTCACCCCGCACCCTTCTTTTCTCCAGGCTGAACAAGCCCAGCTCCCTCAGCCTACCTTCACAGAGGAGGTGCTCCAGTCCCCTGATCATCTTTGTGGCTCTCCTCTGAACCCTCTTCAACAGCTCTCTGTCTTCCTTGTACTGGGGGCTTCAGACCTGGACACAGTACTCCAGATGGGGCCTCACAAGAGCAGAGTAGTGAGGGACAATCACCTCCCTGTCCCTGCTGGCCACCCCTCTTTTAATGAGTCCAGGAGCCCAGATATACAAGAGCAGTGAGAAGGTTCATAGCAGTCCCAACAACCTTTTTCCTATGTGCAGCAGGAACACGACTGTTACTGGCACCATGGTTTTGGAAACTTGCAGTGCATTCAAGAATCCTGTGAACCCTTTCTTTAGCTGTCTATATGTGCACATAAACAAACCCCAGGTATTGGTGAGACAGTAACATCTAAGGTTTCTTGATTTTCATTAATGAATTCTGAATATTATCAGTATTTAATTTTAGCACTACCACATCTTAAATATATTCTTGTTATCACCTTTCTGCATTTTTTTTCTTTTCTCCCTCTTTCAAATTTTGATTATGGATGCAATTCATAAATTTGTTGTGAATATCATTTATATATCGCTCCTGTGATTTACAATTGCTGCAGTTTACTGTATTCATTGATGACAAGCTCATAAATCAACATGGATCAAATTGTTCTATTTCACTTAGGTGCCAATGTTCTCCATGCTAATTCCATTTAGTAGGTCTAAGTTGTTACACAAAAAGCTTTGAACGTATTTGTTTCCATTTTTAAATGTGTCATAGTTTGCAGTGTGAGACTAATAAAAAATAGTAAAGGATGACTCTGGGTTTTAAGGGTGAGATAAACGGCAACATTGTCTACTGCCTGGATATGAACTAGTTGGTAAATACTTCCTAACAGCAAATTTTATTTATTAGCATGATAACACCTTTAAGGACTTATTCAAATTATATACTACCCACAGCTGAGCTGGGATGTTCTTGAAGTCTGAACTTCATTATCCTTCCAAAACTTCTGAATATTCATTTATATTTCTCAGGCTTCAACTAATTCTATAATTACTGATATGAATCAGTGAAGCTGTTGATGTCTGTTACACTTTAAAAAGCTCGCTATTATCATGTGCAGCAGAAACATATTTTTTAGCTTAGTTAGTCTAGGTACTAAAGTTTAAAATCTTTTAATATCCTCTAAATTTAATATTACACCTACTAGTAGTTCTCAAGGAGCCATTCAAAACAGGCTTCAAAGGAGATAATATAGAAAGAAGTTCTAGTTTTTTCTTCTCCAATACCATAAAGCCCTGGCCAAGAGAGAAGACAATTTTCAGAAAATAGAAACAACTAGATCTGGTTAAGTACAAAAGCTTCTGTTCTCTTGCACACCTTTAGGCTGCAGAAACAAACTCACAAACTACTTTGAAGACACTTGTCCTTTTATATGACGAGATGCTGAAGAGATGAAAATAAACGTGTTTCTTCACTGTCAGACATGCCAACCCTTCAGATATTAGAACCTATCATTAACCTCAATTATTAACCTTTCATATTTGAATAAAGTAAGTAGTGATTCAGTCAATGCAACCTGTGATCACAAGGAGGGAATAGCCTACTCTAGTTCCCCAAAGCTCTCAAATTTACCATTACCATCCCTGATGATACAACTTTCTCACCACACTTTTCTGATCACTCAACAAAATCATTTTCCCACTGGTATTTATAAAATGACTAAAAAACATAATCATGAATAAAGCTTAATTTCTAACATGTCAAATTTTATCTATCTTAGGTGCTTTTTTCCCCCCAGTTTCTCAGTGTTATTACTCCTAATATTTATCCTTTCTTGTATTTCATCTTGTACAGCAAATGCAAGAAAAGATTGCTAATAATTAGACAGAAGAGACCTATTGCTCAATTGAAATTGTTACACCAAAACGAACAAAATATACATTATTTGCTTAATATTCAGCACAGATTTCAAGACTTCTATTTCAAAACACATGAAAATACAGTTATTAGAGATAAAACTGGATTTAGTTGATAAATGTTAGCTGGTATCTGGGCTTTGATTAATTAAAGAAATAAAGCAGAAGTTGCTAATGTTAATGTGCATAGCAATATAACCATTTTAGAATATAAACAGGCACTTATAAAGTGGCCTGAAGTCACACTGATGCATTCAAAATAATGATAGTTTTAATTATGACACACAAGGGAATGCAGAAGAATTGGAAATAGACAGAAAAATGTTTTAGTTGCTACATTTCCTACACAGACAGAAAGGAAGGACCCACAGTAAGGGATTTAGTCAGAATTGTTCTCTAAAGAAAACACATAAAGACAACAAGTTAGCTCAGACAGAGGTACTTCTCCAGGTCCTTGCACTATTATTTTTTCTTTCTTTTATGTAATCTCATATCAATAATTTTATTATGTACACAGGCCTGACAGCTTTAGATTTATCTGACAGCTCTTTTTTTCTAATTTCTAAAGATTGCTCTGGAATGTTCTAAGTGTTGCAAGACCTACTGAAGTAAACGTTAACAGCACAGACAGATCTGCAGCCAACTGCTTCAAAACTGTTGCATAAGAATTGCCTAGGCTTAAGACAAATTAAAAAGAAACATCATTTTCATAATCTTTCCTATAAAAAAAATGGGAGAGAGAGCTTGTAACACCATTTTGTTTCTAAAAAGACCAAGTTCTGGAATAGTTTTTTCTGGATACTTAAAATAATTTTGTGATTTTTTTTTTTTTTTTTTAATAATGTTGCCGTGACTTGAAAGAAGCATGAAGCAATATTGTAGTCAAACTATAGTAAGTTTCCCATTTTGGAGGCTGATGGGTGGATTCCTACCTTTGAATCCAGAGGGATACAAACAATACATCATTCTTTGCCAAACAGCTGGAAAAGTCATTAAATCCCAACAAAGCCTTGGCTAAATAATCATCTATTCCTCTCACTGTCCAACCATATGCTCAGTGAACCATAATTTATCCCTGTTAGGCCCTAAGCTCTCTGGGACAGTAATCTTTTTGGATATGAAGTGGTTAGGACATGCTCCACAGCAGCAGAGCAGGAACCCCACAAACCAAGCAGGGATCATGCAAGGTTTGATGGGCTCAGCTGCCAGCTCAGTGGTTTCACTGCAAGAAAGAGCACTCAGTGCTGCAGTCACTGCAGTATGTCCAGCCTGCTCAGAGCTGACAAGCAGCTCTGTCAGTCATCATAGGGTGGAGGAGGGCCACAAAGTGAGAGAATCTTTGTTATAAATACAGGATTTGCAGACCTGACCATCTCTGCTGCTTGCATAGCCTTTTAGGTAAATGATAAAGTCATATTGTTTAAGGGTTGGCTGAGGTTTGGAATGAATTTATCTCCAGAGTGTTGCTGAAGCAGTAGCTGAAGACAGCCCTGATGTGACATGTTCACAGACTTCTGGATGAAATTACTACCATATACATATAACACTGCTGCAGACCAAAGCTGGCTGAAGAGCTCGGCTTCAAAACACCTCCCCACTTTGTTGGTTTTGCAAGTTTCGACGGATTAAAATGACAGCTGAAATTTCTGAGGTTTATTATCTGTTATATTTAATGTTTAAATATTTATGTCATATTTAAATCACTAAGAATTGTGAAGAACATTTCAACAATTACACTAACACTTCATTTTTCATCTTTTCCTTCTGAGTAGTAGATAGATTCAGTTTGCTTTTGAAAAAAAATGTACGATTTTATAAGTCTCACAAGTCAAAACTATATCAAAATTGATTTTTATTTTTATTTGTGTGTGTGTGTGTTCTCTTTCAAACTGCTGTTCCTGAGTAGAACAAAGATATCATTTTCTACTTTTACTGTGGAAGAAGCGCCCTGAAGTGAGTCTATTAAAAATCTTGTTTTTTTTTTAATTGATATATTTTGATGGAATTTTTGAACTGCAAAAGTCCATGGAGATTGTCAAAGTACCAAAACTGTCTGGGAAGACTAAGAAGGGAAATTGTTTCTAAACACACCAATTGCAAAGTTTTGTTTTTTTTTTAAATTACAGTTTATAATTTTAACCATCCTCAGATGAGGGAATGCCTAGAGAAGAAACAGAAGCCTAATAGATCCTTATAATTTCTTGCTAAATGAATGGTGTTATCAGCCTACCTTGTCATAAAACTTGAGTGTTTTTTTGTTATGAACACTCTGCAAAAATGTTACTTTGCCTAGATTCTTTCCATTTCACTTGGTAAAATCATTTCCCTGATGAATTTTCAAATAAAGGGAGACGGAAGATATTGGAATCAAAAGTGCAAGAATTGGTAATATTGTAGAAATTTACATTATTGGCTTTATACAAAGTATTCAATAACAACTGCAGTTTAATAGCAAAATTCTGCCTGTGAGAGTATGTAAAGGTGGTATCTATACTCGTTCGAAAGACAAATTTGAAGCTTGTTTATCTTCTGTGAGGGATATGACATCATCTCTTCTCACCATATATTTTATAATCATATTTGCATAGTATAACATATGCCCATGGTGATTTATAAACAAAAGATAACTAAAAACCACAGGTAATCAGTACCCAATAGTTCCATCATGACTTCAGCAGTTACCTGGAAACCACCCATGAAAACACCTGCACAGAAGAACAATGGAGAAGGCATGTAAAAATTACATTTCAGTCTCCCCTAATTAGACTGAAATGTATAATGAAATCTATAAGAGTCTCATCTCTTTTGCAGAATATGATAAAGTGCCACCTGCAGAAGTGTTATTCTGTTTAACAGAACCTGTTGTTTTTTTTCCAGTGCATTTGGAAAAAGGCTGACCCAAAAAAAGGCTTAGATCAAGTAACTGCAGTTCTTGTGAGGTTGAATAAGAACAGAGAAGTGTGCTCATGCTGCATGCTCTTTCCTGGGGGTACTGACCATTCCCGCAGAACCTGGACTTCCCAGGAATGGAAGGAAAACAGGTGATGCAAAGCCACACCAACTCCATGGATATCAACGTTAACCTGTTGTCCTAGGTCTAGCTTTCTGATTACTTCTCCAACCTCCAGTCAGCTAAGAAGTGCCAAACACCTTTTCAGACGTGGAGATCCTAGACAGATAATTTAAGAAAACATTTCTGCCTGTGGATTGTTCTGCCACTATATCCTGTTTGTTGCCATAATAATAATTCTTCCAAATCCAGAGATTTCAGCACATTTTTTAAAAGCTACTGAGCATTCCAATAAATTTGAGTGGTTCAAAGTTCTTTGTTTTGTCAGCAATTCAAGTTACTCAAGACCTAAAGCCCAGGCCTCATCGAAACACAGATCAAAAGCAGTTGCAAGCAGAGATGTCTGCAACAGTGAACGTCTGTAGGGCGGGGTCTCCTTTCATGTACTCTGTACCAGTAAGAGTAGGGAGGCTAGGCCACAAAGAAACAGTGGAAATAAGATAATAACATCTGACTTTACACATATAAATCTCAGGCTGTATTTATGACAAATTACTTTTCCTGAGGTAAATATATTAGAAATCATACTGGGCACAAAACAGCCTGTGTCTACTCCACAAACAGTCTTCATACCATGAAGCGTAGGGTGGGGAGGGGAAGAGAAGCTCTTTTAACACATCATGAAAGGCTCAAATGCAGCCCACAGAATGCAAACTAAGTGCATAACTCTGATTAAAGCAGAAGGGTCAAAGGGCCATTATGCACTTCATACTCCCTTTTCTTCGTTTGTTTGACAGCAGTGAGTCAGTACTCTGGCTTGTGGCCGGAGTGTCTGCCACTGGGAAAAATAACTGCAGTACTGCACTGCTCCCATCTGACACAGGAGATGTGAGTACAGGTCGTTATCCTACAGAGGGCTGACACTATGAAAAAGTTGAATCTGAAGAATTTTGTATTTTCTTCTGTGAAATTCAGAAGGGATTTATTTGCTAAATAGGAATTCGGCAGCACTGCTGTATTGTAGATATGAGTGCTGAATTAAGACAGGAAGTACAAAACCTGTTTATAAATCAAATTAATGTTACTACTTATTAAAGAACGATATAAAATTACAACCAGGGTGAGAGAGACTTCTGTAGGATTTGTAAGACACAGACTTGAGTAAGTTTTGAAGCTATTATTCCCATGTGAATAAAATATGTAAGAATTGCTGTGGAATGAAGGGTCTAAGTTGTACGTTGGTCCTCTGTCTTCACACAGTCTTTCAAAACCAGCCAGAGAACTGCAAGGACGCTTATTTTCCAAACTGTTAATGTTGCTACATTTTCAAATGTTTGAATTTTAAGGCAGTTCAGTGCCCTTCCATCCAGAAACAGATATTTAACGAAGGCTAAGATTTTAAAGCTCCAAATCCTAGATTCTAAAAATTGAATTCCCGCTTGACTTATTATATTGGTGGCATATGTGAAAATAACATTACGAGACAAGAGGGAGGCAAACATCTAGGATTTCTCTTGTGGTCTTTGAGAGGTGATGATTTGAAAATATATTTAATTTATGCTGCTCTCTGCTGCCCTTGAGGAATACAGGACCCACTGTCTGCATTTTTACTGCTTTCTTTACTACTCCCATCAGCTTTTGTGCTGCTTTTAGATTGTTATAGCTGTAGAAGATAAGTATGCATGGCAGAGAATGATGGCCTATGCTTGTTTGCCTTCTATATGTCTGCCTCGGGTAAAACTGTTATTACTTATCCACAATAAAGAATTTACCATGTAAATTTTGATAAGATGACAGACAGAAGAATCTTATTATAAAACAAACAAACAACAAAACTGTTACATTTTCATGTTTTACTTGCTGCATATAGTTTTATCTCCCTCCTCCCTCCCATCTATAGATTTTCAGGGTGTTGTTTTGGTTTGGTTTTTTTTCACCCCTGATCCAGACCTTTCCTTTTCCCTTATTACAAACACTGGACTCGAATTGGGATGTACAAAATAAGAAACTAAAATGATTAGTCAGTTGTGAACTGCCTTGAAAGGTATTATCTCTCTGCCTATCTCCATGCCTCCCTCAAACTATTGAGGATGCCATTTTCATTGCATGCTCCAATTTATTTTCCTCTTTAGATGGAATAGCAAGAAAATGTGATGCGTTCGGAGTAATGATTATTGTGGCGCCTGCATTCTCATCAGTAAAGACCACTGGGTTATGTTACGTGGCTTGGTTATTCTAGGTATACCAGAGGCTTATTGGGTCTGAATGCTGAATAATAACTGCCTCTCTCCTGCAACTATTACAGCACAAAAGCACCTTAGCAGCTTTTCTCTTTCTGGAGGCAGATCCCTTTCATTTCTACAGAAAATGAAAGTACCTCTCAATTTTGTATAATCGCTCTTGTACACCACATGAACAGATATAACTCTTTCTTTTTTGGCCTACCATTACCACAGTATTACATCCCCGAAATCAGACTAATCAGACTAATAAGGATTTTGCAGCAAGTACATATATTTTTAAGAATTGTTCTCTGGCTTCATGGCTAAGCAAACTAAATAGATCACAGTCTGCACAGACTTCACTCACAGGCTGTGAAAATGGCTGATGTAGCACAGGGAAACAGGATCTCTAAGGATTTTAGTAGCAATTTCAGTATAATGCCAAATAGCATGAAATACAATGTGATTCAGAGTGTTCCTTCGATAGTGGAAGTGATAATTAATGAAAGCAGTTATTATGGAGGAGCACAGCCAGCTTCATTTGCATCAACACTACTCTGCCAAACTCTTTATATTTGCTATAATCCGTAATTCCCAGGATATTTTGAGTCCCTTTGCACAACCACTGTGAAGGACATAAAAATAGATAATAAGATTTACAATATTTTTCACAGCCTGAAAAATGAAGTAAAACCAATGTGAACCAAGTTTGAATAAAAAAGAATGAATACTTTCTTCAGCACGCTAAGTTTCATACTAAAAAAGAAACAGTGAAAGACCACCAGAAATTTTGTTCTGGTGTAATTGTTATGTTCTATTCTGCACCAAAGGACTCAAAATAGTTGATGCTAAAGCTACTGAAGATACATCCAAAACATTTCATCAACTTTCACTTTCTTGGAATTGCATGATCAAAGTTAGTTAAATCATTCATCCTTCTTTTGTAAGAAACTGTGTGAAACATCTGCTGGCAGCACATTAAAACCTACAGCTTTCTTTTTATTTTATTCGCTAATACAAGAAAAGATACTGAAGTCTAGCTCAAAATCAAGTAAGATTAGTAGTCAGTCCTATTAGCATCAGTGGATTTCTTTTTTTTCCCCAACAGATTCCTAATATGTAAAAGATTCAAAAACCAGTGAGCATGCTTAAAGTCTTTTACACGCATTTTCTTTTCTTTTCTTTCTCCATTTTCAGTGGGATGTACCAGATACCCTCCTTCCTCTCAAGTGATCAAATGCAAAATGAAGATTTACAGTGCTGTCAGAACGAGACAAGCAATTTTTCAAAAGACAAACTTTGAAGATATTTTCTAAATATATATGGTAAATCTTCTATTTTGCAATGCACAGAAGAGGCATATTCGATCAAAGTGTACTGATAGAAGTGCCCCTTACAGAACACTTAAAAACACATTTTTAAGCATTGCCTAACAATCTTCAATTTTGGTGCTTTTTAAGTTTGTTTTATTCTAAGCCTCAGCAGCCATTAGAACGGAAAGTAGACCTGATTTGTTGCTGCTGCAGAAGGAAATTGAGCTTGAGATAAAACATTTGTCAATTTGTATCTACTCTCCACATACACGGTGAGATGGAGTGATATTGCTATTTATGCATGGAAGTGGGGATTAATCAAAACACTCAACTCTTTCTTCAAATTTCAGCTTTCTGGACTGCTAATCTGAAAGTAATACAATAAACACTGAAAGGTTTAAGAAATTATTTCAAAACCACATCAAATTAAATATCCTGTGTACATTCTGTTGAATGATACCCTATGAGGGTTCAACTTACGGGAATAGAACACCTTGAACTGGGTATAGAAATCTATCAGCAAGCATGAGGAAATGATCATTTAAATGATTATTTTAAATTTAAATATGTTACTGTTACTGACAGGTAACAGGTACACACTGAAAACCGTTAATCTGACAGCAAGCAGAAGACAGACAGCAACTAGTATGCATCCACCTAAAATTATCTGCCAGAATGCTTCATCTAGAAACAATTTGTCTTATGGTTTCTCATTCTTTTTCCTTGCAAAAATCAAAGAACCTCTGGGGCTCTAAGGGACCTCTGGAGATCATCTAGTCCAACCTCCCTGTCTAAAGCAGGCTCCTGGAGTAGGCTGCATCCCTAAGAAAATGTTTAAGGTATATCATCTTCTTATTAATGCTAGAACAAATAAATTTGCAAAGGCTGAGATGCTGAAGCAGACATAAGTGTTCTTGAAAGGCACAGTAAGGTCATCTATGCCAACATCAAACACACACTGTTTTCTCACCAGTTGCATGCCATTTCTTTTCAGATCAAGCATCACAAACAGTTTCTGTTTACTGTAGAAATCTCAGTAGATTTATTTCAAAAAAAAAAAAAAAAAAAGTGATACAAATACTATGCTGACAGAGAAGAATTAAAATGGAAACACGTGCTTGGGAAGTGAGCTTTCACTAGATAGCTGCTATTTTTCTACACGGTTCTTTCTACAGAGGTACATTTACAATCAAAATCCCTTCAGCAGAAGCAGATGAGATCAAGTGCTGACAGCTCAAGATATTTCAATAATAATTAATGTTCATGAAGGAAAATTGAAAATCTAATTTCCCCTCTATAACCATATGTTTCTATATTGAGTTGCTATCTAGCTCAAAATTCTAAATAATTTGTAGGGTGTCTGCAATTATTTTTAAAACTAAAGGATTTAAACTTTTCACATTGAAGAGAAATATACAATTACTTCTGACTATCTACAAAATCACTACAAATTGCCAGTCCTCAAGCATCCAAGGACAAATTAGAAATCTTAGAGTCAGGGGCACAAAAAACATCAGAAACTTCAGTCCTTTCATTGGAATAGAAAAGATTTTTACTATTATTGTTAAATGCTGAGTCAAGTGTCTACGGATAGGGTGAACAGTAGTCTTGAATGATACTCCATGGAATAAAAACTAGTAAAGAGTCCGAGGAAGAAAAATACCACCTAATATAGGTGAAACGTATAGTCCTAGCAATAATTACAAAACCTTAGTTTTTTAGTTGACTTCACTTTACTACGCAATTTGGAATCCCTGCATTTTCTCTTTTCGTTTGGAAAATTAACTGGCTTCTCTAGACTGATTTAAAGACTAGCAAAGATGCATAAAACCCTCAAGACTAAATGCATACATAGTTAGCATACAGGATCCAAAAATCACTAGCATCAGTAATACACTGATGACCTTGGATGAAGAGAGAAAGCACAAATGGTGAAGGACCTCTCTTTTACAGACTGCAAATCTGCTATAACACATGCACTTCCCTCCCCCCGCTCATAAATATAATGTTCTTCATATAGATATTCTATCAGTTGGCAACCGTGCCTGTGGCAGGGAGGTTGGAACATAGCGATCCAAGTCATTCTATGATTCTATACTTTCTTTTCTGGAAAAATAAAAAAGAATTGTGGAAACTACTAGGGAAAAATGTTACTTTTCAAACACTCAGATGTGATTTTAGAAAACAGGGTCAAATGTTGGTCTGGAACTTAGATGTGAAAACAACAACCACTACCAAACAAACCCAAAATTGTTATCTGAATTCTTTTATAACTGCCTGACTTGCATGAATTGAGAATAAGAAAGACTACATACAAAATATCAGACACAGTATGACTGGGTAATCTGGCTGCCTGTGTTTCATTCCCAGCCCTAGCTCTACCTGGTTGAACTACCTTAGTCCCATGTTGAACTCTCAGATTCTTTTAGGATGCCAGAGGATGTCCATCAACTGAGAATAGAGTGAAGAAGAAATGCCAAAAAAAACCAGGTAGAGCTAGGACCTACCCTTCAAAGTTGATTAAGCAATTAATTCAGTAATAGCATGTAATGTCTGTCTTCATTCAGGCATTTTATCTCTGAGTATCTCATGGAATTAGGCACTTCTTCAATGTCAGTGCTTTGTCAGCACTCTGCAGTCTTCTCCCCTTCAGTCTCAAATCGCTTTGAACATTCCCAGGAGAACTTGCTTGATTGGAAGGTAAGGGCATATATACATACATCAGACAAACAGACTGCTAGAAAAAGCTAGTGAAGCTACAAAATGTTACAAACAACAGAATACACATTGAATCAAGGACACAAGTCAAACCCCCTCATACATGACTACAGTGTTAAAATACTCAGTTCTTTATTACATTTAATATATTTGTAATGTAATTATTATATACATTACAAGAAAGCATTTTTTCATGGGCTTTGTGTACATGAACAGTTTTGGATCACATTTACTTCATATCAGTGAGCAGAGTATGGTCATCAAAAAACTACTACTAGTTGTGTTAAAGGGTTCAAAGCTACTGCAGAAAATCAAACTATTCCAGAATCTCAAGTGCACATACTTCAAACTCTACTCCCTTTATAAAATGTTATTTAAAATTACCAGATTTATCTCATCCACTATTTCATACTGTGAACATGCTAGGTTATTGTTAACCTGCCTTTCTAGTTCTTCTCTGGTATGGCTGCGAAGAATCTCAGCCAGAATCAGTGGGCACACAACAGGGTCTGACTGCAAAAGGCTCACTTCTACTGAAGTCAGGTAAGTTTTAGTAAGAGAAGAGGCAAGTCTGCATGCTGAAAACCTGACTGCACACATCCTTTGTCAAATAAACACATCTTTCTATGTTTATGTTACCTCTCTTTGTAGTGAGTATTTCAAAAGACCTCCTCGATTTCACACATTAAAAGGAAGAAATAACACATACAATCTGAAAGAGAATTTCAAATGACTTTGCAGTACAGGAAGGAAAAAAAAAAAAGAAAAAAAAAAAGCAGTAGACTGTTCCCTAGACCAACTTTGCTTTGACAATAAGTTGGTGAATTATGCAAGCTGCTGCTTTACCTTAGCTTCAGAAATAATGACAAGAATGTTTATGAGTCTTTAACTCTTCTCAATCTTATTCCTGTCTGCAAACAGGCTTAGAAACTTAATACACAAAAATATTGCTTCTGTCTTCTTGCAAATAGGCATCTAAAAGCAATGAAGCAATGCGTCCAGATGTTCCAATCAGTGTTTTCAATTTACTTCTGTTCGTAAACCAAGTGTGAGTTGGAGATGACTCATACATCGCTGTCTATACTTTTACATATGACCTATTCTACACAGATTTGCATCACGTAAAGAATACTTTGCCAAGAGGGTTACTCAGAACATCAAAAATTCAAAATCAGTAATTTGGACCTTTTTTTTTTTTTTTTTTTTTTTTTTTTACATACAGTGAGTACTGAGAAAGCAATGTAACCAGGCTCTTAGAATAGCATGCAGTCAAATGATCATGTTTTTATTCTAGCAAATTGTCCTTTTTTTCTCCACTGAGAATTCTGCCTAATTCTGTTTCCTGTCCTGCCTTTGGACTTAGGGCAAAGAAAGCTTTCCAGATGAATGACTAGACTACTCCATCTCAGCCTATGATTAGGCATAACCTATTGTACATAGGTTTGCTCCTTGTGCAAAATCATCATGTGCAGATTTTAAGTATGTAAAACTTCCTATGAGGTATTATAGAAATAATATAATATATATATATTATATTAGAAATGCTATAATAATATAACATATTGTATGAGAACAAGGGTGTGTCACCTGAGGAAAAAACAGAGATGCTGTCCAGACTTGAAGAGAGGGGAATAGGAAAGCCAAGGCACCGATGGAACTGAACTTGGTGAGGGATGTTAAAAACAGCAAAAAGGGATTCTATAGGTATGTTGGCCAGAAGAGGCAGAACAAAATAGAGTGTATCTCATTTGGTTAATGAGAAAGGAGGACTGGCTATGACAGATATGGAGAAGGCTGAGGTACTAAATGAGGTCTTTGCCTTAGTCTTCACTGGCAGCCAGGACTCTTGCATTTCTCACAATGCTGAAGATCGCATCCCTGAGCCTCTAAGTGGGAACTGGGGGCGTTCCTTGGGGGGGGG
>JAOWBP010002392.1:32604047-32635032 GCA_028571105.1 Tragopan temminckii | reverse complement strand
AGTTATATCTCCTCACTGACCGCAAAGCCCCCTGGGGAATGTAGTTCTTCTCCTCCAGACAGGCACCCGGAACTTGAGCATCAATTGTCAAACCCCCAGTGCATTACATGATGTTATGATGTGGAGTACTGATAACCAAAAGTCATAAAACCATGACAAGTACACAGGTGCTTATCTGATGCTTCTGGAAGACGTTAGTGATAGGAAAAAATAGATTTTTCATAATAAGGACTTTGAGTGAATTTCATTCTGGATTCAAAGATATTAATTATATAAGAAAGTACATAAGAGATTGCTCTCATATAAGTAATAGATGATTAAAGAAAACCTGTTCAAGAAGATCAAGAAAAGTCTTCCAGTCGTTATGGCCCAACAGATTAAACAAATTCTGGTATTCCTTCTACTTTTTTTCTTTTGCAAAAATTAAAGTTTGAAATTTCTTTCTTATTTTTTCAGATATTTTTATTTTATAATATTAAAATGAAAAATAATACATACTATCAGAAACAAGACTACACAGATTATGGACTATTCCCATCAGAGAGTTCAGCATCCACCAGAGGGTGGTAGTTAGCAGAGCACGGCAGTCTGTAAGGGGACACCTGAGACAGGAAGACACCGCGAAAGAAGGACCATTCCTGTGCCGCAGCAGTTAACGTGATATGGTGGAGCTTGGTTGCACAAACACTGCTCAAATGAATAAACCTCTTTAAAACTTATAACAGCTATCGTTTTCTCCCTGTCGAGGAATCAAGAGACCCATTGGCTTTCTTGTTAAGATGATGTGATTCCTCATAATGAGGTCAGTGACCCACAGATTCAGGTCACCCTTTATGGGCTAACCAGTCCAACCACATCAAATGCACGCAGCTGACCACTGCCTCCAATTTATAGAAGACAACAGGACAAAACACTGGTTTGTTCACACAGCATACCAGCTTCAGTGTTTCAGGAAGGTTCTGAATTCACACAACAAAAATGAATGACCATGAAGACAGTATGTGAACATTAGTCTGCTTATTTTTCAAAAGTTGACGATATAATAATCGCTGACTATAAAAAAACATTTCTGCTCATTCATACTTCTCTGAATGTTTTACTTCCAATTTTAAATGTGCCAGATGGAAGGAGAAAAAAACAATACAAATATTTTCACATCTGGAGTCAGTTCCACACAAACATTTCAGAGCTCGGTTGTATGCTAGGACAACATGTTACAAGAGTACTAGTGTTATTTAGGGCTTAGAAGAAGGTCAGAAAAAAAGTCAAGCGCAAACTGTGACTGCTTGCAAAATTTATATGTAAACAGGCTTGGGCATATAAGCTTATATGCAATGTAGTAAATCACATTGCTGAGGATTCAGCAGAGATGCGTCTTTCCTAATCCCCAGTGTTGTAACAATAATGAAAATAACAATGGACTGATATGTTATTAAATGCCAATTACAATTAGATGATAATGGTTACTGTGAGTTGTAATTTATCTTATGAGACCTTACGGTTTAGCAATACATGAAGGATAAGATTTAAGCACCAATGCAGGAAGGGTAGCATTCAAAATGTTGGGCAATCTCTATAAATAAAGGGGAAAAGGTAACTTTTCTGCTCAGATATTCTTCATAATTTCAAAATGATTTTTAAACGTTCGTGAATGCACAAACTATAAAAATCAGTTTTGGACAAAGCTTAACTACCATGTGACTACAAAAAAGCTCTTCAAGGCCTGCAAATTTATTTTCATAGTAGTACTGTGCATCCTGACTCACTATTCTTTGTACCACACAAACACAGAACAAGACACTATCACTCACTTCTTGCTAGAGGGATGATAACACACTATTGCTCTCCACAAGTTGCAGCTGCCTCAAATGCAAGGTCCTGTAAGGATTTGCGCTGACAAATGGTATCAAGTGACCTGCAACTTTGTGCCTCAATATCCATAATTTAAGATACCATCTTTCTTTCTTCACTTATACAAACAGTTGTTCATCGTGCTTGCATTTTAACAAGGGACAATTTGTAAAAATATAGTGACAATGACTATCACGAGTCATCACAGGTACACCCCAAATTACCATTTATCACTAATACAGAAGACAATTTATCGAGCTCTGTTTCAACAGCGGTGTTCCTTCTCAGGAATGGCAGCACAAAGCAGCCCCTGCTTGAATTAGCCTGGAAGCATGGTCTGCCACTGGGTAGCGTCTGTGATCCTATATTACAGTTGCTGATGAAAAAAGTCAGTTAAAAAATGAGGTTTTTCTGAATGAAATTCAACAGGAGTATTCAAGGCAAGATATTGACAAGAGGGGAACAAGAGGGGACATCGAGGGGAAATGGCCTCAAGTTGCACCAGGGTAAGTTTAGGCTGGATATTAAGAAAAGCTTCTTTACAGAAAGGGTTGTTAAGCACTGGAATAGGCTCCCCAGGGGAGATGGTTGAGTCACCATCCCTGGATGTGTTTAAAAACTGTTTGGATGTGGTGCTCAGGGACATGATTTAGCAGAGAGTTGTTAGAGTTAGGGTAGTATGGTTAGGTTGTGGTTGGACTTGATGATCTTTAAGGTCTTTTCCAACCCGAGCAATTCTATGATTCTATTATTCAAATTCATGGGAAATGCTACGAAAATATCAGTCTCCAGGGCTAATCGTTTGATATCCAGGGTTATCATTTGGCCACCAAGAGCTGACGAGCACTGTTGAATCCCTTTTTTTACCATAACAGCCTTCTGTATTTTATAGAATGCTTTCTTCCCATATGCTATCTTTAATGTTAAGATTTCATTTATTTTATCAGAGTCAGTTTTTCTTCTGGTACACATATGGGATGTAACTACCAAGCCTTATCGTGCCCACACTGTCTCTATAAACACCAAATCCAATACCATAGGAACTGATAATGAACCAGCTATTTTGGTAGGACGTTTTCCACTAAAGCACAAGGATGTAGAAAAATATCATGGGCACTATAACATCCCTCTGTCAAACAGTCAGTTATACTTTTCAGACTTTTTGTAAATATTCTGTACTTCATCATCAATAATGAAGTAGAAACAAGTGAAATGCAATAGTCAGTTTAACAGAGATGCACAGCCCCATTAACTTAAATCTGCTCATTTAAAGTTCATATATACAACAAGACTGGGAGAAAAAAAAATTAGCACGAGAAAGTAAGGTTTAAATCATGTGGATGTTCCTGAGCTGTGAAAGTGCAATAATGATTTCAAATAACATTTTTTACTCTGTCTGGAGTTTGAAATTTTAATCTCAATCTCTACACAATTTGTTTCCCACTGAGAAGTTTGCTTCACTCATAGTTACATAGCAGGAGTCCCACTTTAGATTGCGTAGTGCCAGTTCTGGCTAGACACTAGAGTTACTATTCAGAGGTATGACATTTCTACTCTGCAGTAATAGAATGCAATCTCTACCTGAGAAACAGGAATCTTGAATGAGCAATAAATTCTGCTTTGGTCAGCTGGCAGACTTTCAGCATACAGGCAGGTTCCCTGCTTGTTGGGTGGAGGCATTGACATTCCTCTGGCCTGTGTTTGCTAATAGCTGTGATAATTACAGCTTTTTGCTCTGTGTGCAAGGGTAACCTAACTTGATCACACTGTCAATTGCTCTTATCCTCAATCTCATCATTCCCATCTATAATGTGTCATAGTTATACATCACTTTTAATTAGAAGGAAGGTACTTTAAGGGAGAGACCACATTTCTCCACATACAAGAACATGCACGTTAGGGCCTCAGTTATGATTTTTGGGTGTCACCACAATACAAATGATAATCTATGCTCCTAAATAACATACAAAATTTAATCTCTTTTTAAAAGAGATTAATTAAATGTTTTGCTATATACTACATTAGCAGAAACAGGTTTTTTTGCTGTTTTTTTTTTTTTTTAAGCAAATAACTATCTGCTTCTCATGACATTTTTTTTATTTTCAAGGATACATAAAATATTTAATTCATGACTGACAGACTGATAAAAGATCATTCAAATTATGCAAACTATACCCAAACTGTGTTTCTTTCTCAATTACTACATAAACTTCAACTGTTAGACTAGCAGATGGTGATAAAAATGACTACAAGAAATTTAAGTATAAAGTACAGGTTTTGTACCAAAAGTTTTAGAAACCTCAACATAAGGACTTAATTCTGCATTGCACCTAACTGTAAACCTTCTTCAAAGATGATTAGTAAAGTTTAGCTTTACTGAAAGTGCTACTCTTCCTGTTTACATATGTCACCTAAAGAAAAAGAAAATCAAAGCAATTCCACAAATAAAGATCTTTTTTCAAATCATCAGGATTTCTGATTTAAAAATAACTCAATTAATTGAAACTCCAAATATTTAATTTGAATGGGGAGTAGGAACAGAGGAAAAATGAGCCATTTTCCTTCAACAAAATGCCATCAGAAAAAAAAAAAAAATTACACCGTCTTCACCTTGTATTCATTTCTTTGTTTTCACTCATGTATGAGCAATTCAGTGTGATGTAGCTCCACACTGCCGCTCATATTCTCCTTGCCTGTGGAGGCATTAATGTTTTCCTTCTCATGTTCATCAAGCTACGGCCCCTCAGCTGAAAAGTGACTACCTTTATTTTCCATCTGGTTAGCTTTCAGAAGGATAAGGGAAATTACCTGATCTAGCTTTTCCTGTAGCTGTACATGTGACGTTGACAAGAGCACCGATATTTATTCTTATGAGATTCAAGTATTGACTGAGGCCTGTGGAAACTTGCTCTGACCATTCAGTGTTAATGATTGCATCATTAGGTTGAAACACTAGCCCTCTGCAAACACTGCGTTCACTCTTCAAAAGGGTTTAGTCAAACTGCTCAAAGTCATCACTTAGAATGTGGCTTGCCAGTTGAGGGAAGTCATAACAGACGATGCAGTAGAGAAAGTGAAAATGTACCTAGAGTGCTGGGCTGTCTCTTCTAGAAATGCACTGATATTAAAAGAAAAATATTAACTCTGAATAAATCTGTGTGCACTTATCTGATTATCTCCCCCCAGATGCTGCAGTTTTTAAAGGAGAGCCTCAGAAATGAACACAAAACTAACTCCTATGATAGGCAGTGATTCTAGGATAGGTAATGATTCTTGGCTTGTATTTCCTCCTCTGTTCTTTCTAACGACGACTCAAGCAAACAAAATAACACAGGGCGCTGGCAGATCTCTACAGCTAATTCAAGGAAAAAAAAAATATTTTTTCATCTCTTACTGCCTCACATGACCAGAGTTA
Source organism: Tragopan temminckii (assembly GCA_028571105.1). Lineage (NCBI taxonomy): Eukaryota > Metazoa > Chordata > Aves > Galliformes > Phasianidae > Tragopan > Tragopan temminckii. Next base: position 32,629,766 of record JAOWBP010002392.1, on the reverse strand, counting down.
CATGAAGCTTCTTTGTGAGATGTGAAGGATTTTGATGTCTCTCTTTTAAGGAGCTGGCCCACACTGTTAGATGTTGCAGTATTCTGCAACAAGAACTCACTGATAGATAGGACAATAAATACTCTTGTATTTATTGCATCTGAATGTACACGGCACAATTTAAATACTGTGAAACCTGTTGAAACACCTATCTGACACATGTGGGAAACTACCTAAAAGCAACCACAGTAACGAATTCTAAGCATTTTTTCTCATGTACTCTCAAGCAAAGCAGCTTCGGAGTCACTCAAAATAGATCTAAAAGGCACACTTATCTTACACAATCAGTGTACAGCAGAGCCAGAACCTCATTCTACACTCCTTAGAAGTTAATTATGCCTATTACTATCAGAGCAGAAGTTTACTGGAAGACTTCTGATACCCCCAAGTGTTTTAATTTGCTAAATACAGAATGTCTAAAACATTCCAAGAAATAGACTGTAAAATAGATCCACTCATTCTCACAAACAATTCTTCTCTTATGTTCTGTGGGGGTGTAGAATACTTGTAATGTTGACATTTGTAAAATCCCAAATGTATACTTTGTACCAAAGTAGCCTACTCTGCAAGAGTTTTCTGTATGTGCTCGGCTATTCTCAAGAAGACACAAAAGGACTAATCAGATATCAGAATTGAAAAATTAAAACAGAATTGAGCTGCTAAATCCGTATCTTGTACAGTACCCCGAGTAATGTGATTGTATAAGAACACTGTAGAAATAATAGTTCACACAGACTGATTTGAAGTGGTTTTCAACTAAATGCAAATGAACACTAGATTAAAGTTTTATTATCAGTTTTAATAAGACAAGGGCCTGATGAAAAGAGTCAATATGGTTGAAAAATAACACAGCGCTCAAACACTGGCCCACAGTGCACTCCGATGTGCCAGGGACAGAAATCTGGCTTTGTATTCCTGTGCACACCTCAACTGTGCCCAGCGCAAGGGCAGTGGAGGTAAATGCAATGAAATAATGTCTGTGTATGAAACTGACAAGAAGTTCTATTTCTGTTCACCATTTAATGGGTTAAAGGAAAAAAGAAAAAAAAAAATCAATAAAGCTTTAATGACAGGATACACCCCATCATTTCTTTGAGCTTCAATGTCAAAATTTATGAAAGACCCCCTTCTATTTTTCTCCTCCACAAAAAAGAAAATGGAACAGAATAACACTTACTGCACCATGCTATTTTGAGGAGAATAGATAGGTCCAGACTTTGAGTCCCAATTATATTTTGCTCATATAGGCACAAGTTAGGATGTACCAAATCTCTTTTTGCCATCCCCATTAACAAATTCGTACTTTGATTAATGGGAAAATACTACATGAAAAGTGTTGCAGACAAATCTCATTTTTAATCTAGTTTTACAGATCAGTGGAAATCAACAAGTATGGTAAAATAGGTAACTAAAAACACCAAACTTCTTAGACATCCATATCATAGCCATAATAATAATAATAAAAGACAGGTTGATTCAGATTTCATAACAAATATGCATTTTAATTGCAAGTTATATAATTTTATGCATTCATTTTCTCCCTCCTCCTGTACTCACAGTCAATCACAGTCAAATCTGTAAAATATTTTCTAGATTATATTCTACAACTGGACAACATATAGCATTCCTGTCTCTAATTCACACTACCATGATATATGTGTATACATATATATAAAGGTTCAAATAAATCAAGCCTATCATCTTCTTTAGAAGCAGGGTCGAATATTCTACCATAATTACAGAATCATAGAATATCCCAAATTGGAAGGGATGCATATGGATCACTGAGTCCAACCCTGGCTCCACAAAAGACAACCCAAACAAACAAACCCTATGTCTGAGAGCACTGTCCAATGGCTCCTTGAACTCCAGCAGCCCTGGGCAGTCTGTTTCATGCCCACCACTCTCTGGCGCAGAACTTTACCCCAGCCCCCACCTGACCCTCCCCGACACAGCTCTGTGCCATTCCCTCGGGCCCTGTCACTGTCCCCAGACAGCAGAGCTCCCTGTGAGGAGCTGCAGCTGCTTTGAGGCTTCCCCTCAGCCTTCTCTGCTCTGGACAGAGCAAACCCAGGGGCCTCAGCACTCCTCATATGTCTTGCCCTCTAAATCCTTTTCCGTCTTCATACCCCTCTTTTGCACACTGCCTAATAGCTTTACATCCTTCTCAAACTGTGGTACCCAAAACTGCTGACAGTGCTCGAGGTGAGGCTGCACAGTGCAGAGCATTACAATCCCTCCCCTTGCCTGGTGGCAGTGCTGTGGCTGATGCACCCCGGGGTATATTGACCCTTTTGGCTGCCAGGGCACACTGCTGACTTATATTCAACTTGCCATTAATCAGAACCTCCAGATCCTTTTCCATAGGGCTGTTCTACAGCCTCTCATGCACCTGTCTGTACATACATCCGGGGTTGCCCCAGTCCAGGTGCACTTACTCTTGTTAAATTTCACATGATTGGCATCCATGCCTCTCTTCTGCTGGGTTCCCATACTTGGATGCATATGATGATGAAGGCGTAAAAAACACATTCATTGTAACATCAGCTTTTCATCTTGGACTAAACATTGCTTGATTATATTTGAATGTTCTAGAAAGGGGATTCTATGGATTTCCTATAGATACCTGAAACGTTTTCAACAACTCATTACCGCCACAGTCTGAGATACCTTTCATAGCATTCAACATTGCATTCAATATTTTCCTATAATCTACAATCCACGCTCCAGTACACCTATGTGAATTGACCGTGCATAAAATACATCTGAGTTCACTTGTAACAAGTCAATAATTTATTGTTATAAAGAACATGCCAAATAAAAGGAACTTGGGGGAGAAAAAAAGTTATTCATATGTCAATTTCCTACTTCTGCTATTAAAACAAATGAGAGAGAATAATTTTAATGTTGTCGAGTTTGTTTTTTTAAATAATGAGTCATATGTCACTAAGGCAGGGTGAAATGGAAGGAAATGACGAAAAGGGCTCAGCTACAACACTGCATGACAAACATAACTTTGATCACTGAAACTTCAAGTGGTTAACCTGCTCCCCAGCAGGAGTACCTCCCGAGTAAATATTTAACACAATGAAGGATTCTGTTACTGATAGCAGATACAATTTACTACAAAACAAATTTCATACCCAAAATTCACTGTGATACAATTATAGCTGCATAGCACTGACATCTACAATACTGAGTTTACCTTTTTTTTTTTTTCCTAATCCAAATAGTTATATTATATTCTCCAGAAATGTTAAAGAGATGGCTTTGACCATTACACTCTGGAACAGAAGTTTTGCTTCATAAAGCATTAATTCAGGACAATGAAAGAATAGCTCCCAGTTGGCACTCGCATGAGAACTCCTGGATAAGGATTACTGATTACCTATGTGCAGAATATTTTCCAAGATTCAGCTTGAACAGGGGCAAGAAGAAGATAAATAATTGAACACTGCTTTTTATCTAGAGAACTGCTTGGTTAACAGAAACTCAGCAGGTTCAAAGCTGTTATCTACTGTAACTACAGCAGATCTCATCTTGGACAGTGCTCAGTCTGCTCCTTTTTATAAAATACTGTAGGACACTTGACATTCCCCAAAAATGAAAAAATCTTTTTTTTTTTTTTTTTTTTTTTAACTATTACAGCTTTTGTGCAAATTGAACTCTTTCCTAAATACTGCTTTCAAATGTCTTGTATCTACCTTTTTATATAACAAGTTCCCTCTTAAATCAAAATGACAGCATTGGTATGATTCATTCCTTTCCATTCGCAATTGACATCCCAACTATAAGAATACAAAAGGGCTGACTAAAAAGTACACAATGCACATAAGGCCACAAAAACACACATATTCAATCAGTCAGACATAATTAGCACAATATTTAAATACTCTGCATTTTGCATGCCCCTTCCTAGCACAGGAAAGCTTGTAAGCAGATCTGATAAGCTCACAGAACTACACCTTCTATGATTAAAGATTGTGCACAAAAAAAAAAAAAAGCGTAAAAAATCCTAAAATTTGCAAGAAAATGGATTTTCTGTTTCATCTGTGGGGTACCAAACTCATCACACGTACAGAATTGTGTAATTACATCCTCCCTCCCAAGTCATCTAGGGGATAGCATACTTACATATTGAAGGAACTTTACAAGAAAGACTTTTAAATTTGTTTCTTCCCTGAGAAGGCAATACACAGAGAAAGTAGTGAATATGATGAATGAACATGATTTTAGCTATAACACCAAAAGATATTTCTGAAGCTCTCAGAGATCTCAAACTCATTTTTGAATAATGTGTGAGCATCTGGGATGACATGAAACTGCTCTTTTATATCTATCTGGTAGAACATACTTCCATACTTTAAAAAGCTTACGTGCAAATATTTGAGGCTTCTGTACAAACCTGTTCTTAAGTATTGTATAAAGTGGCACACATTCAATAACGTTACCAGAGATTAACACAATCATTACACATTCTTCTTCTTTCCAGAAATACAAGAAAATAGGTCTAAAATAAGAGCATAAACAGATGAAGTGGAAAAACAAATACACAAAGGAGAGCTTCTCCAAGTTTTTTTTTTTTTTTTTTTCCCCCATTATCAATTTAGGATCTAACATGCCTTCACCAGTGATAGCTTCAGGAATAGTGAATTAGTCTTTCCTGGGGTGTAGAGCAGGTCAATTTTTTTTTGTCGTACACAATACGCTTTTCAAATTTTAGGATAGCTTATTACACATTTTGTAATGCTATCAGATGATTGTGTCACCTTTTAGCTCTTTTTGTTCTCGATACATTCATAAACCAATCTTTACTCTTGGGTGGACAGAGATTCCTTCCCATTCTCATGATGGTCTGGGACATGCTGCCTTCTGACATCTGCATGTGTTGACAACCTTTCTGATACTCTACCCATTACTAGTTTGTCCACATCCCAGTCTGGTATACAGACAAGAACACCCACAGAGTATGTGCAAGTTCCTGGCACTTCCAGCAGCTTTTTCCAAAGGAAAAAAAAACATCCTGGTTAAATTTTCATTGGGAGATCTTAGTCAATAACACAAGCAGCATTAAATATATAGCAATTTGTTTTCTTGAGTTGCAACATGTTTGACGTGTGCCATTCCTTTCTTATGACATCACCCAGATTAAGGTATTTGGTAGTGCTTTCAGATTCTGGATACTGGATGCACACCCTGGCTGCATCCCCATTGTGTTGCAATATGACTTTGCAATATATTCTCTGCTGTGACCTTGGTGCAAACCAAACAAGTGAACAGCCCTCTAGCTAGGTACTGGCAGAAGGAAAGGTAGTCTCAGGTGATCATCAGAGCTGGCTGACCTGGCTACCAGAATACAGAGGTTTGCCAGATAGTTTCACCAGATAAGAGCTAATAAAGACTAGTCTCTTCCTGGAGCTCCTAGTACCATTGCAAGTTGCAGACAAGGAGGGGAAAAGAAAAAAAGAAAAAAAAAAGATTGAGAACACCAATGCTTTTACATGATTGTTTTAATTCTTTCTTGGATGTCCATCCTGGGTGACAGGTTGTTATTCAGAAACTGCTTAAATCTGAAGTTATTATTTAGCATCTTCACTTAGGGTGATAGCATACTAAACTGCGAAGTGTTTGGCATAATGACTATGGTGTTTGACTGCCTGCTTCAGGGCACGTTTGCTCTAGTATTTATTTCCTTAAAATCTACTTTAAAAAGGGATTTGCTATGAGAGATCGAATTGTTTGTAATAATGCAGCAGAAACAGTAGTTGATCTTACTGACTGATCAGCACAAAAGATCAGAAAAAATATCTTATTTAAATCTTATATTTGCCCCTATCAAAACTTGCTTAACAATGGAACTGTCTGAGGCCAAATCAAGTCACTTAAGCTGTGGCCCTTGTCTGGAGATGCAGTGGTGCATCAGAATGTGAGCAGTTCAACAGAAGCCACAATTTAGTATGACACTGCTGGGTCACTGAGTCACTGTTTGGGGTCCACAAACAGTGCACTGAGGAACATCAACATTTGCTTTATTTCTTTCTATCCCTCCTAAAGAAACATATAGTTTCAGTCAAAGGACATGAATGTTAAATTTGATAAGTGGGCTAATAATAATGACATCCCTCAGCCCCATGAGATGACAGCTAGGGTGACAGCAAAGGCTATTTCCAGCAATACAGTAACTGTACAGCGCCAGAAACTGCAGCAATATATGCAGATAGGCAGATGTCCTAGAGGAATTTTCAACTTGTTGTAGAATTGTATGTAGACAGACTGCTGAAGTAAGGTTTTCCCAGGTGAACAGGCTGGAATGCCTCTTTTTCCCCTTTGCCTCTCCTTCCCTTGATTTTATCCAGTTAGCCTCTTGCTGTGCTTATCACTGCAAAATTTCTTAATCTGGTCTTCAAGAAGCAAACAGAATCTAATAAATGATGATTAAATCAGCTCTTCAGAAAATGCAATCCTGCTAACAGAAGAACAATTTATCCCATGATACAGACAAGAAAGCAACATAAAAGGATGAAGAAAATTAAAAACAAATCGCCAGATAAACATGTGGCCTACTCACATTTTTTTGAGTTCATTTGCTCCAGCCTGAACACTGGCACAGAGTTCTTTTCCAGGACACCTACTCATTTTTTTGTATGGTAGAACTAAAGAATTAGCTCAAACTCTACTATACATAACATCTGTTTTATTCAACAGAAGAAATCTTTCATAAACAGTTATTACTGAATAGCTTAGAGCTTTACTCCTACAACTACAGTCCATACTATTCTTTTTTTGTTTTGTTTTGTTTTAAAGTTAGGTTAAAAAAAATAATAAAAATCCTTCAGCCTACTTGCTTCAGTGGGCAGCCATTTCTGGCAACTAATGCCACCAAAAGGCATTTTAAACTGCTTCAAAGAATACAACACAAACAGTTGTTGAGGGTCAATACTCTCTGTCAAAATATCAGACAATATTTGTTCATGGTATTAAAGAAATTATAAGTGTTGAAAATACAATCACTCTTTCTATAAAGTCCTAATTATGTGAGTTATCTCCAATACAGACATTGTGTACTATGGAAGACAAAGTGGAGGAGGAGGTCTGCACACATTCCTATTAAAGCCCACTGACTGTCTCAGTGGGAATGCATGCTGCTAGGACATTCTTTTGGCTTCTGAGAGTCAGCATCATCTACAGCCTACTGCAGTAAACTGCAGAAGAATGACAAGCATTTAAGCAAAAGCCTCTGTGTGTGCACGTATGCACACACGGGCTCACGTTTGTAGAAATGCAAAGACAATCAGACTGAAACTATTTGAGATCTTGGCCTGAGTTCTCCACATATTCAAGACCGATCTGTTTTTCCTAGAGGTAGAATCTGCACAAAATTAGAAAGATAGCAGTGAAGATAGCACCTTTACATCCACAGTGTGGTGGCTATGGCCTCAGGATACAGGAGACCTGAATTCAGAGACTTGCTTTCTGAGGGGATGTAAATCCACTTCTCAAGGCAAGAATGATTTTTACTAACTTTCTCTAAAAGTACTTGGTTTGATGAAAATGCTATTTAGACAACCAGAGAACCTTAGAACGATAGAATTGCGCTCCATTTTTTTGATCCTGTGAAAACCCAGCAGGCCCTGCGTAACGGAACGTGTCATGGGACCTCGGAGTTGTTTATAACATACACTCAGCACAGACACTTTGTGTCATTTTACATTAAGTGCATGCATTGGTTTGCACTCAAGGAAATAGCTTTTGCAGAATGAGGACAGGGATGCAATGTGAATGCTGAAGAGTTCTGTCCTTTCTCTCAGGCATACTACCTCACTGCAGAATGAAATTCTGAAGCCAAAATAAACTTTCCCTGATACATATGGGAATATAGAAGACAAACAGAAAGGAAATCAACTCTTCCTCACAAGCACTTAATTTACATCCTGATAAGATTTGCATATTCTTGTGAAGTTTTGCTTACCCATCAGCTACATTACAGATAACCACAAAAAAAATAGAAAGTACTATACATCTTCAGAGCGTTAAAGGGTCTCCTTGGTGCTCAGTGAAACAAGAAGATGGAGCCCACTAAGGAAAGAACATGGGAAACTGATCTAGCAAACTTTTGTCAAAGGACAAGGAAATCTTTTGGCACGGTAGACTTGATGGCTGTTGTGCAGCAATGGTATCTGACATACATAGGGCATCAAGTTTATGATACCTTCCCCCTATTTTTAGCTAACCACTTAGGTAGGTGTGAATCACCAAATTTGCTGTAATTGTTGACAGCAGTTAATGAAGTGGGGAGGAATAGAATTTGCAATGAATTTGTTTGACTCACAATGTTTGTTCATGACCTGAGACATCTCTGAAGGATTCTGACTGCAAAAAAAAATTATAGGATATTAAGAATTGTCCTACATTTTGCTTGGTGTATGAAACGATCTAATTGAATACGAGTATGACCTAACTGTGGCTCTGGCTATGGATTTGTGTTTGTCCCTTTTCAACTCTGTCACCTCCATGCCTGCTTTGAGATGCAATTCAGTTTCTGGTACTGAATTTCGTGTTCTACAAAACCTCAGAAAACAAGATATGCTGTCCTGGAAAATGTGAGAAAGACTTCAAGCTGAATGATGAGCAAGTTTATCATGAAGTACGCCTCCCGATATTTCTTAAGAATATACCCTATTCCAGCTATACAAACACTAGACTTTAGTTCTGTTGAAAAGTTCAATAAGTTAGTAAATCAAAGATTATTACTTTTTAATCATTGCTGGTTAGGACCTAACTAGAGTCCCTCCATAAATAAGCTAACAAGACATACAAGGCCTGAGTGCATGTCCAAATCATTTTCAGTATAATACACTTGGGGCACTCTGTCATCTTTTCAGTACAGATGGTAGCTAAGAAATCACCCCAAATACATCAGCAAGAATCTCAAGTTATCGTTTGATTTTTTATTTTTTTATTTTTCAAATCCTGAATTAATTCAGAAACCTTATCACCACATGAGAGAACTTCTTTTGAGATTTGGACTGTGCAGCTTCAGTAAGCCCTTAGAAAACAGTACTGTCAGTAGCTTTCAGAATGCAGTTTTGACTAAGACTCTGCTCAGTCTGGGAAGAAGAGCTGGATCCTAGCAGTGACTAACCTCTTCCTTTCACCTACAGGACTGCTTTGTTCTACAGTCAGTAATAGTTCTACAATTTGTCCAGCATTTTTGCCACGCATAAACAATTCCGCTATTTTATTCTTTCTTATCTGCAGATGTGTGGAGTGTAAGGACAAGAGGCATATGGGATAGAAAGAAGGTAGGGTCAGTGTGATTTCACACCCCATGTGCTAGGCACAGTTCCACATGGAGGTACATGATGAACAATCCTGCTCCTTTGGAAATGACCTTACCATGACATTAAGGAGGGTAGGGACTACAAGACTGAAACTAAGTGTTTGAATGTAATCAAATCTAAACACCATGATGTGCTACAGCAACCAATGTTCTATTTCTCCTGGGTAGATGACAAAATTCAGACACTACATTGACTCAGCAACACCTGAAATACCTCTGATATTATGTAAATAATATACCACAGGCCAATATGTTCATGGCTGAACTCAGAACTGTGTTCTGAAATCTGTGTTCTCCTGTAAAGCTGTGGCTTGTAATAGCACCCAGATATAACATTCCTAACTGCATGGTTCTCAAACCTGCAACATCAAGCATGTCAGCTTGGGTGAAGAATTTTAAAGCTGGGTAAGTGTGATCTGTCTACTTGTAAATGAAAACTGTGGATTAATTTTCCCCCACCATCACTCCTGCCCCTCTCCTCCCCACCTCTACTGACAGCCATCAGAAACAGCTCAAAGTGAGTTTCAGGTAAGCTCAGCTATGCACGTATTCTAAGTCCCGTCTTCTTCCTTGGGGCACTGTTCAGCTGAAATGAAGTAGACCAATGCTAACCAACAATTATTTCAGCTCTAGTGCATTGCACAGCCCTTGCTTTGCCTCTCCCCTAATTCTTAAGGCAACTCTCTCTCCTTTGCTGCACTTCCAGGGAGGTTTGCCATCTCTCCTCTAAGTCTTGCAGTTCCATTAGTCTTTGCCTAATGGCACCCATTCTCTCTATTTGTCCTTGTCCAGTGGCAGGAAACAGAATACAAGATCAAACTAGTATGGCAAGGTTTTTTGTGCTTTTCTAACACGCTGCTTTCCCAGAAGTCTCTGCTGGTCCCTTTCACACTCCAGTAGTTGTTTTCCTCCCTCCTCAGCACCGTTATGTATTTATTATGATATCCTCTGAAGCATTCCTACTCTCAGACAGCATTACCTAATTTAGTCACTGGAAACTGCTGATAGTTTATTCAAATCAGCAAATTTTAATTGTTCTGCATTGGTAAGGGTAAGTTTGTGTTAAGGATCCATATTATCCACAGCAGCCCTTCCTCTCACAAAGGATGGACTGTGTAGTGTTTGACTGCGTCTGACTTTAATCAGCAACTCTGCAGTACTGCTTACGTTTCCGAGATCTCTCCTGCTGATACACAAGAAGCAGGCACAGATTTACATAATGTATTCCATCGAGTTCAACTGGATACAATAGTGTAACAGAACACAATACAGGGTAATAAGGGGATACAAAAGAGAGCCACACATTACTCAGCGGAACAACTCCAATTATTTTGGTAGTTAAAGAAAAATAATAATCATGCATGTATGTTTTCAGGTGATGACTGTATAAAGCTAACAATATGAATAACAATCATGTAGTAAACAGCAAATATGCATGTAGAATCTGAATAAAATCTGTGGCTCCCAAATGCTTTTGAAGGACAGGTCAATGCAAATGGTATATTTTCTCAGAGTAACAAAACCAGACAAGCTTATGGAGGAGGGCAGTCTTTCAGCATTGCAAATGTATTAGATACTTAAATAGGGGAGGAAGGAAGTACAAATATCTCCAGTACAAAAACCTCCATTTGGCTGTGCAATACAGTTCTACCCTAACACGGGTCCTATCTAGCTGTGTGGTTAATTGAGGAACACAGAGGTTTCTGCATCCACTCTTACCTTGTGACACAGCAAGGAAGTAGCCTGAGGTAGCAAAGATGTTCTTTTCCCCATGTAATCATCCAGTTAAGGCAGCGTAGGATACAATTTGTGGAGTCCAGTTTCAAATTACGATGGCAGCTAGTATGCAAAACAAGCTTTTGTTCCTCTGCAGCTGCTGTAGACATTCATTATTTATGCCAGAGGTTGCTTTTTTATTAATAAAATTGTATTTAGTAAATGACTGTAAATGATACAGTCCCCATATTCTGTAATATCTTACTAGATAAATACATTCATACACTTGTAAACTCCAATTTCCATGCAATCTGCACATCTAAGTAGTGAATTTGGCTGAATTCCTAATGCTCCATATGAACTCTCTTAGCATATCAGAATTAATGGGACATAATTCTTACCTTAATTTTTATTGTTCTCACTCTTATTCATGGGTCTGGAAAAGAAAAAAGCTGTATAGCTAATGAATCTTGCAGAGGGACACCAAACTATGTTTGAAGTTCAAGCAGTTTAAAGATTGACATTATCTGCAAATTCTGAAGGTATAGCAGAAAATCAATCCATACATTGGTGTAGTAAAATTCAAGTGCAGTAAAAAAAAATACAACAACACGAGGATTTCATTTGTATCTGGAAAAATTAACATTATGAATGGATCACTCCTACCAGTTTATCTTCTGTCTATAGAAACCACACTGGGATACATCTTTTGTATATACTTTCATCTCAAATGTTTGGAAGATACTCCAACAGAAAGTCTCAATTCAAGTCCCCACCATAAAAGCAAAGATAGTTAATATCTCTAGACATACTTTTCAACTTTTTATAACTTTACTTGTAACTGGAATTGTTGGGATTTGTAACGTCACACTGCATGCAAGCCTCTAGGGAACAGTACTGGGAACTATGGCCTGACAGAGAGATCACTGTAACCCATTACGTTAGGGCACAGTCTATAATTAAATTTTCCTTAGAAAGAACTCATGAGAGATAATCTTACCACATAAAATGACAACTAATCACACTTGACATGCCCACTTAACAATTTCCTTTTTGTTTCTCCGTTTATTAAAGAGAACTTTTGGCAATAACATCTTGATATTAATTGTGCTACGAAGTATCAGCAAGAAATCGACTGATATCCATAGTATCAGGGAAAGATTCCAGAATCTTTTCTTATGTTTTTCCATGAACTTCCTCATTTTCTCTCCATCACTTCCCTAAATGTACTAACGGTGGAGTAGAACAGGTACACACCAGAGAATAAAGATGCATTACTACCAGAAAGTAGTTAAAAGAATTTTAAAGTTGCAAAGACAAAGATGAATTGCAGAGCACTAAATTTTACTCTCTTTTACCCATACACTACAGCATAGCCTCCAGTAACAAGTAGATTCCTGGGGTTCTCCATTTCAAGAACAACCAGTTTCACTATCTCCTCCACCTATTAGGAAATTAAACTGCAAGAAAGAGCTTATTGAAGATTGCTATCCTGGGCTATGGTATACACAGCACATATACATTCTTAGCAAAATTTAACTTCCAAAACCTAACAAGTCTCTACCAAGCATGTACAGACCTCTCATGTTTCTGATTTTTTTTTTCAATACGCTATTCCTCTATCAAATACCAAATTCTTGCTTTTCAGAATAGAAACAGTAAAGTTTAACTGTATTCCTCCAAATCTTTCTTTTCAAACTTCCTATAATATCATTAAACCTATAATATCATTAGCCACGGACGGGTGAAGATACACGGAAAAATTCAAAGCAAGTTGTTAAGAAGAAATGCCATTATGCACTACAAAGAACATTATGATGCAAAGCACCATGCAATTATAACAATAGGTAGCACCATCTTGTTTTTCTGTAACTGATACTTATGATCCATGTATATTTATTATAATTTATGCAGGACACAGATCTATATTTTTTTATACGCTTAACATTTTTCTCTTGCTACACAGAACACCACCTTCAATCAGTGACTGCACAGAGCTTACTTAAATTTAGCTTAAATGAAGAAAGGAATGAAAAACCAATTTAATTGAATAAAAGTCTTTGTTTCTGGAAACAAATTGGTATTGAACAGTACAAAACCAGGAACTGGACAGAAGATAATAAGATTGTGAAAACATTGAATATTTGATTAATATTAATCTGATGAGTAGTCTGTCTTAAATTCTCAGTATTCACCTACAGTGATTAAGCAATCTTCAGCACAAAAATAATGAAATGAAGGAAGAAAAGCCAGACGTGAAGTTGGGAAGCTGTGCCTCTTCTAATTCAAGACTCACATTTCCTGTTCTACTGAAAGCAGCACCCTGAAGTACATTCCTCTGTACTGAAGTTACAAAATAGAAGTTGGCAGTGCTTTGGTGTATTAACCTAAAAGTATAAATCTAGCAAACACACTGAAGAAGTATGGAAGAACTGCAATTGCAGAAGCTTTCAGGAAATAAAATACTATGCACCAGGGAATACTTCACAACAGTAACACAGAATGGCACAGTACATTCAATGTTTGCAATAGATTAGCAGCAAGGACTAACATGGCAGTGCCATTAGTCAAAAAAGTATGCTCATGATATTTGATTTCAGATCAAATTCAAGAACTTAATCAAGATTTCCCAAATACCCTAAAACCCACTTAATTTTCTCCTGCTTTATTAGAAAATAAGTGCACACTCCTCCGCCATTAGAAGATCACCACTTGATTGCTCTCAGTTTTCCTTGATGCTGTTTCATAGGACAATTTCTTGTATCCTTCCTGCTCGTGCATTTTTAACAGTACCTGACATATCTGTCACTGTTTCTGTTACTTTGAATCTTTAAAAAAAAAAAAAAAAAAAAAAAAAACTTCCACACTTCCACCGATATATACATAAAATAAAACTAGCTAAAACTAGCTGTGGAGTTAAGCCTTCTTTCAAGCACTTATTTCTGAATTTTAAAATGTATTATATATTTCTATAGTTCTTTCATTTTATTAAGTAGCTAGCAAGTCATAAAGTAAATCATATGCCCAGAACAAACTTTAAAAAAAAAACAAAAAACACACACAAATAATGACATATTACAAAATGAAGGAATGCTCATTACAGAAGGAGCAATACTTTGTTTTAGGGTTCATAGGAAAGTTCCTGTAACTAACTACCTGATCAACTTTTGCGTATTTCTGATCTCCGCTACTTCAGTACGCATCATGTCTCCTGTGACAGGATGCAACAGCCACTTCACCTACCCACTGAACCAATTCCTCTTCACCACCTGTTCTTCCCATTCTGTAATGGAGATTACTTTCAGACATGGCTGCTCCCACTGGTGTCCTGCCAGTTCAACAGTTCAACCCAAGGCATAGAGGACTCTAGAATTTTCAAGGCAGTATTGAGCAGATGAAAAGAAGGTCCCTACCCCTAAACTGCTTCTAATGACAAGGCAATGAAAGGGACTTGAACAGTAGGACCAGACGCCAAGGCACGGAACAAGCTCCCTGTGATGCCACCATGGAAAGTGCTTTCAAAAGAGCTTCAATCACTGTTTTGGTAGTTGCAAAAGCTGCTCTGACAAAGGTCAGCAGCCAACTGGAAAATGCTGCTGCAGAGACATGTGTCAATTAGTGCTATTTACATTTACAGGAAGGAAGGAGTTAGAAGTATGTTTTCCCCTCTTGTGTCTGACGCCAGACTATGTGGACCAAAAAGCCTCTCACTCCTTAACACTTCAATTCTGTCCTTCTCAACAACATGCTCAGAACAGATTCTAGAGACTCACAGTGTAGATGTTGTTTTCTTGATCTATCAAATCAACGGCCTTAAATGACCTGTAACATCTCTAGCCACTTTGCTTTTCTACGCTGAATTTCACTCATTCTACTGCAGCCTGCTTCTTTAAGCCCCTTCTCAATATTGGCATTGTGAAGACAGCAAAAAACAAGTATGTTACATCACGCACATGTCTATTGCATTGTCCAGCCAGTACAGGAAGTACTAGGAAATTTACTCTGGCTTACAGTTCCATCTTCAACTAAATGTCAGCAACATTAATGAAAAATTTACCCAATAAGAACAAAAGAACCATCAAGTTGAATGAATCTTCACATCTAAATTACATCATCAGTTTGCATTAATCCATTTTTTATGTTGCTAATTTACACCAGCACATACCTGAAATCTACTACCACAAAAAGCACAGCCTTTCTTGAAAATTACTCTGTACATGGAACTAGAAAGTTACCATCATGTTGCTTCTCCTTTTGCATATTATCAGGTATCAAAAGCTCTGTGAAATGGCAGCACCATGCCTGCTTGTTGCAGCTTCAAATGCATTAAAGTTCTCTTGACATTCACAACAAGGCACAAGCATCAGTAACACATCTTCCCCGTATCATTTGAGAGCAGACAAGACAATGTACAAGACAAGGTATCATGGGAGCTTAGTAGTTTAGCTACCAGATCTAAATTCTTACTGTGGCTTACTGCAGAAGAAAAAAGATCAGACAATCACATAGGACAACACTGCTCCCTGTGACAGTGGCTTAGAATCCTGAAAATTTATTCAGAAAATGCACAGTAATTTGTGGATACTCAACTAAAGAAATTTCAATTTACTACAAGAACAGCAGAGGTAAACTTGAATAGCACTACAGAAAAAAAGGAAAACAATTATGTCTTATTCTGCCGTGGATATAGCCTGAGATAAACCACTGTCCACTTTTTAAGAAAGCAAAATGTAGTTATTGTCTAGAAAATTCAGGATGCGCATTCTTGTAAGAGACAGGAAAACAGCACAATACATCACAGCATTTCATTTTTTCCACTGGATAAGTTAATGATCAAAACAGAACTTCATTCAAGGCAACCAAACAAACTGCAGTTACAGTTCAAAACCCTTTAGCAACATCATACAGCATATGTGTAAACAATCACTAAGTAACTCACAACTCATGCCACCGATGCCTAGAGTAAGGAACACAACTCTCATTCTTGCACCTATATTCCTGTTCAATTCTGATTTCTAGGCTGAATCCTGTAAAAAGAATAGCAAGTAGAAATGTGTGTTGTCAAAAAAAAAAAAAAAAAAGAAAAATTACTCAAGTGCTACACTGCTTTTACACTGCCACAGTACTCACATTGGAAGGGATGTATGAAGTCTGCTAAAGATATGCTGACTGCACCACAGAATGGGAAATGTCAAGTTCTAAGTGTTTATGTGGTGCTATCACTATGCAAAAGATGCTTTGATAGCTGATAATTGTATTCCACAATTTTTAGTATATAATCCCAAAGCGAAGAGCTAGTAGAAGTCAACTTTTCTTTGAGATGACTTGAAACTAAATAACTAAAATGCTTAATGTAAGGAGCCAGCATGAAAGCAATAATTTATTCTGCAGTTTCTACACTATTCTACAATTCAGGGATGTATACTAAGTGCATTCACCACTCCACACTTTCGACCTCAGAAGCGCTCCTTTTTACGCATATAAGAAATGTTAGACAAGTAAATCCCATTTAAAACTACATCAAGTGTCAGTGTTGAACTATTCCTTAGGACACTGAGTACTGCTATGATATATACATACATATAACACATAGATTACATAGCCATATAAGAATGCCACTGTAACTTGTCATTCAGCAATACCCGCTCTGGGCAACCTGTTACTGTACTGGACAACTATAGCCTATTAACAGATAGATGATAATTACTTTCAAAGGAAGTTGCACCCAATTTTGCACAGCTGCATACAAAACAGTCATTGTCAGTCACTTAGGAATTTTGCAAAACAACTGTTTACTTGTAAAACTTACATTCCCTGTTTCTAGAGAAGACACCACATAGCAGCTCTCTCACCTCTCATAAGACTGCAAAACATTAACCTTAGTATTGTCTTTCATCTAGAAAAAGGTGTATTCATGAAAAATTCTTAGTTTCTGCCTCTTTCTTTCTATGCTTAAGTTAGCATTTATAATTTGGGATTTACATTTAGTTGTAAATAAACAACTGAACTCAGCTGGAAAATAGCTGTACATAACAACTCAATTGATGGGTTTGAATAAAAATTTGCAATCAGAACTAATTTAGAACCATAAACAATTATTTGACTTGTGAATCTAGATTTTTTCCTTATGCATCATTTAAATAAATAATGGCTCAAAGATATCAAATGTAACAGAAAGAGATTCCTGTGTATTTATTTCACTATTTAAATTCTTGTGTACTTGAACCAGGCAGTGATATTACAGGATCAACTTCTGAGATACAAGCTTTCATGCCTTCATTTATAATAGCTGATGACATCTGAACTGGACTGTGTATTTCTGCATTTGCAATATGGCAGGGATTTGTATGTGGCACCAATTTAGATTTTACACGCCAAACACAAACTGAGCGTAAGAAATTAAAATGGTTAGCCAGAGAAGAGATAGGCTTAATGATTATTAAAACAAAACAAACACACACAAACAGAAAAAAAAAAAAAAAGCAAGTTGGAAATGAAAGAGGAAAGGGAGGAAAGAAGAAACCGACAACACCGTATCACCTGTATCACTTTATGTTAAATCTGTTTTTTCACTCTTCTGGAGGGCTTCGATGCTTTGTACTGTTCTAATGCTCAGGCTATCATTTTCTAAAGCACTTGAATGAACACTGAAGGACAAAGGTATCATTCTGTTTGCAGCGAGGTATCCCTGAGATCTTCATTCTGTTGATTCAGTGTCTCTTCAGATCAGATGAGTGACAGAAGGTGCATCTGTCAGCAACTTTGCAACTTCCTCTTTATTGCATACTCCCATGCCAATGCTAGCAGGTCTTAGCAGAACTCCTTTAAAACCCATGTCCTCACCACCAAGGCTTCAATCAGAATAGGTTATACTATTTAATGAACAACTCATTCAGATCCTAAACATACACGCTGAAGTCTATTTTCTTCAATTTTGTCTTTGAAAGAAAACTGGAAGGAAATTAACTTCCTGACATTCAGCTGCTTTATTGTTTAGATGACCCAGATTGCATTTTTAAACACATTTGTTCAGTTGAGCTATGAACTAGCTTCTTCAGGGAAAAAGAACTATGCAAAGCACTAAGGCCGATTAGAAGACGCCTCCTTTCATTTCTGAATTCAGAGAAGACCTGCAATGTTCTAAGAAAGACTGGTTGGAAAGATCAAAGGAGAAGGGAAGGCAATTAGCAGATTGGCACTTATTCCTCTTCAAAAGAAACAGTTTGCAGGTTTTGTTGATAAGAACAAACTACTACCACTACCATATTTTAAGGGGCTCTTAGCCAAGTATCTTAAACCACAGGGGTGTAAGGTTTGTGAAAGATGTCTGCTTATTTTAAAATGTAAGTTGGTGAGAAGTATCTGATGAGGGAAAAGCCTCAATAATCTCATTAACAGAGATAAAGAAAAATCAACATAGAGGGACAACACAGACTGTACTGAGCAAGAGTTTGGAACACTGAAAGAAAAGAAAAAAAAAAGGGATATATCATGTATTAACTGCTACTTTTCAGTGAAATCCAAGGAAATAACGGTACAATCCCCTTTAAAGAGAGTCTGTTACAAACTGAGCACAAAAAAAAGCCTCATACTGAAGGTCTCACTCCTGACTGGCTAAAAATGGCTACGAGTCACACAAGAAGAGCTTGCCTGATTTTATGAATTCTTTAAAGAAGTAAAAGCTCCCCAGTCATCCTTTAGATAGAAAAGAGGCTACAAAGACAATGCCTTGACTAAGCACAGGGTTTACAAAATGACAAACCAGGGAGAGATGCACAGTCAAGAGACACTCAGTGAAAAATCTTAGTTGGGCTACCAAGCATCAGATTGTGGACAACGCTTACTGTACCATCCAGCCAACAGACACTGTTGTGTACTGTATGAAGGCAGTCTTATGCGGATGAATGAGCCATCAGTCATTGGTTGTGTCCCTGTTGAATGAACACACCACAGCCAGGAAAAGGTCTTGGGTGAGTTTAGTTACTTCCTCCATTACTTGGGCAGATTTGCTATTTGTAAGAAGATCATTAATTTAAGAATTATTTTGACTCACCACAGCTTTCAAAACTGTCAGGCTGAGAAACAACAGGCTTTTCAAGAGAGACACTGAAAAAGTTCGGGTAGACATAAAATAAGACAAGTTTTTGTATTGAGCTATCCATGAGGAAGTATAGTTGACATAGGAAATCCAGCAATAAATGTGCAAATGGACAATTAATCGGTCAGTATGCAGCCACTTTCGAATTCAAGTGTTATCTTCTAGTTACTGGTGAAATTAAAACATTGGGTTCAGAGGCCCATGCTAGAACTGCCGAGATATGAAAGCTCATATGGGCAATAAAAAATTCAGTATCCCCCTTACACTGTAGGGCCTATACACCTACAGGATCCATATAATTTGCATCTGTTGCTGATAGTGGTCTTTTCAGTTTAGGTATCTAGTTTAAGGATCAGTAGACGATTAACAATTGATAACCAGCTCAAATAGCTCACTCGATATCTCTGTCTCTGAGGCACACTCCTGCACTGTCAGTGTCTCAGTTCACTCTCTCAGCTACACTGAACAATAAATCAAAACAGTGGCAGCTGCGCTAGCAACATCAATAAGAAAAAGCCTTCACTGCTGCCTTAAAAGTAATAAATCAGCATTTATTGGCCTGATTTCTTTTAACATTGAAATCTTATGTTCTTAGAAACAAATTATTAAAAGTAGATAATGTTCTATAATGGTTGTGAATTACTGCCTAAGTGGATTTTAATAATTGAAAAGGGAAAACTTTTATCATTGCGCACCAGAACACTGTCAGGAAGAAAGGTTGGGGAGCTGAAATTTCCTTTAGTTTGGCTTTTTATTTTCATTTCAGTAGGATTAGAGGGAATTCTGGCTCTTTTTTTTTCTTCTAAATAAATTATTTACACTACTTATTGGACTTTTAAAAAATTTAAATCACAAAATACAAGGTAAGAAACAACTTGGTTAAAGAAAGGGGAAAAAAAGAAAAAGAAAAAAAGAGCACCCAGGCAGTCCAAGACAAGCTGCTTGAGAAGAATCATGAAGAAACCAAAAGGCAGCCAGCGCATCAGGTCCAGAGCTCCACTCCAGGAAGCAGCAGATTGCACTGAGCACAGTGGCTTGGAGGCCGAGGCATATGTGTGCATGTCTTCCTCCCTACTTGATGGAATCAATATTCCTCAGTCATTAGAACAATCCAGCTTTAACTTTAGTGCCATATGTCCAGAGAAAACTTTTAAGAACCACTTTTCCCAATTATTAATGGGAAAATATATGAATTGTCCCCAGCTATACAATTTTTTCTTCTTCACCCACCAATATTTTAGCATTTGTCAACCTGTATTTCCAGTCTTTCAGGTTTTTTACATCCTTTTGGAATTTTGCCAGCTCCTGCACCAGAACCATGGTCTGAAAGATTCAAATTACAGGTTATTGCCACTGGACCAGGCCCACCAGCTGCAAAATGAAATACTTGTGTCTAAACAACTTGGTAGAATCACCGGCCAGTTAAAATGCAGATATGAGAATTAAAATGCAAGCAATATTGGTGTCATTGTTCATGAAGAAAATAAACGTAACTGAAAGAATACAACTTGATCTGATTTAAAATTCCTATGAACGCATGCCTCACTCTGGATCTCTCATTTATTTTCTCTCTGCAAGCCACTCATTTTCTTATGAATCTTTCTGTTTCACAAGGCAAGAATCATCCCTTTTAGAAAAGAAATTAAAAAAAAAAAAAAAAAAAGAAGCTTGGATTAGCCAGGCTTTACTGACCTTCCTTCATGAATAAACAATGAGCTTTTCCAGAACTGCGAAAGAAATTCATTATGCACAATGAATGTGTTGCTTTGTTGTCAGACAAAAAACCTAGTGCCATATCAAAGCACTTTGTTCCATGCTGCTTTTACCTAGCACACTTTTTAAATCTTGAAATTATGGAGAGAGAAATTAACCCCCTGCCTCCAGGCAAATGACTGAAAACTCACCACATAGCTCTCTCAAGAATTACACTGAAATGGACTACATGTAGCACATTTGCCTTGCTGAAGCTCTTGACACTGGTGTGGATTTGATCAAAATAGGAATGCGCTTGCTTGTTTTAGCTTTGGATCTTCAAAAGAGATGTGCTCAGATTCTTCATGACCTTTTCTTAGCTGACTAAAAAGGGTGAGGCTTAAAAATGTCAGTACTTCCAGTCAATCAAATGCTTTAAAAACAAGAAGCCATACTTCATTCTGAATGTTAATATCTGTCATTAAAATGTTCCTTTTCTGCTTTCAAAATATTGCTTAGCCAATAATAGGTTTCCACTTGATTGTCTCTTTGAATGTCTGTGGAAATGTCAAATCTAATACAACCCAAATCTCACATGCCATTTCCAAAAAATTCTTCAGAAATTCGGAATGGGGAAAGAACAGAAAAATAAAGCCATCCTGTTTTATCAGAACTCCATGTTGCTGTTTTCCCACCCTACAATATCTGAGGAGCAGAAGCCATAATCCTAGCTTATGTCCTAGAGCTTGAAATACAAATGTTAAATTCAAATGACTAGATAGTAGTTTAACTGTATTGGTGAGACTTCAGACTTCTCAAAGAATTGATCTTCTATTTCACACATTGTATTCGGTGCTTAAGATGTCTTTCCTACTGATACATTAGTACTATTAACTTGCCATGCTTCACAAAAACTCTTCTTATCATAACCACGTTTATGACAAAGGCAATGGAGAAAAAGAAGCTAACAGACTCAGTACTGGTGAATCATTTGCAATATAACCAAAGCTATAATAAAATGAGATTCTCCAAATCACAGGGGCAAAGCACATTCACAGTGATTCTTCAGTTAATAAGCTATTTCCAGGCTATGCAGATCAAAGTTACAGTATGGTTAAAGGAGGACTGAAATAAGGTTGATTAGAAATCGATCAAACCAGATAAGAGCTACGATAGCACAAATTCTACCAGAAAAGCCACACATCAGAAAAACTGCTTTTCTCTGTTATGCTTAACTAATAACTACTTCTACAGGAAAAAACGTATAGCTTTCCTTTATTATACTTTTACGCTTCATATTTTCTAGATCCATTTAGTCCTGCACAATATCTGTGCCTCTTTCTTGTTTCTCCTTTTGTCCTTACATAAATATTTGAAATTTGTGAGTACTGACTCCTTTCAGGTCAGTTACTTGTGTTCCTTAGTATACCTCCATAATGAAAGCAAGCAGTTACCTGTTTTTTTTGTTTTGTTTTTCTTTTGTTTGTTTGTTTTTTAATGTGGCACTAAGCCTCTTCTTAAGTAGTATGTGTACAGATATATGCTAGAAATGAATGCGGTTTTCCTATCGATTGTTTGATTTAAAGTGGCTTGCATGAATATTACTAAAACTCTTCAAATCACATTTATGCCAGTGCCACAAATCATTTCCAAATACACTTCTTTCAGATATTACAATATAACCAAACGTCTTTCAGTGAATATGCCATTAAAAGTTCAAGCTGATCACTCTTATTGAAAGAACACAATCACCAGCTAAAGACAGAATGAGTCGATTACTATACCTTTCTGTCTGTCAGCTGGCATGGTCAGCTTTCCTATTCAGTATATCAATTCTGAGTTTCAGAAGCCTCACCGCTGGTTCTGCTGACAATGGTCCTTGAAGAAGAAATCTGGAGTTTTGTCTACTGTCTGGTTTTTCTGAGCTAATAAAAACCAGCACTGGCAAATCATCTTTAACTACAGATACAGCTGAGAACAATTCAACTCCCCACTACACAGCTGAAGCTATACCAGACATAGGCTGAGTAATAGTAGAGATGAGGGACAAGAATTCTACACTGATGTGATGCTAAGCACACCTCAGCAGGATTCAGCTAATATTTATATTCTTGCAGCATTGTTGCTAGAAAATGGTTCCATGTTTTTAAATGTCATTATGGACTCAGACTCTATATGATCAGTAAAGAATATGAATTAGACTGCATTGACTACAAGTCAGAGGAATACAAATAAGTTTGAATTGCAGTTCTGATAATTTAATAATTGAAGATAATAGAAGACAATCCTGACTTAAACTGCTACAAGATGCAACACAAACTAGACCCATCTCAGGCTTACGTGCAAATTTATTACCATATCACATCCATTCCCCAGTACCTGATCAAATGCTAGAGCAAGAAAAATGTCCCAAATAAAAGAAATAAAATATAAATAAATAAATATACATCTACAATGTATTTCAGGTGGCAGATGAAATACTGTGAGACTGTCTTTGCAGCAAAAATACAGAATACAGAATAATTTTCTTTACTGAACTATGATTTCCAAAAACAGAACTCTGTACTTATATCTACAGTTGGGTTGGTTTTAGATTGGACTTTAGAAATGCAGCTACTGCACAGCAGCTCTAATTCATGTTTTCTTGTGGAGTGCAGACACCACAGCTAGCATTTAAATTGGTTTTGGCATTTTGCTTCCTTCATTTACTATAAAGACAATATGTGCATAATATAAGGACAGAATTATCTGTTTAATAGAAATAAAATCTGAGAGAATGCTCATGGTTTCCACCTGCACAAACTGTTTAGCTTTCAGCAGCATGCTGTCTATAAGGATTGAAAGGTTTGGAAATACAGCATTTCCATAGGATTGTATGGCAATGCTATCATTGCAATAAAAGTATTTTTTTAAGGAGCAGAAAGAGCTGTATCTGGAATTCCTAAAAATATGTAAGTCTAAAATGCGTGCTATGAAAGAAAATTAATACTTCTAAAAGTATTAAAAAACATCAAAAATTGAGAAGCGATAGAGGAAAAGTTGATACTTGTAATGTATTCTGGATACCTGCACCATAGTTGCACTTCTTCAGTTCTCTATTTCCTGTAAACGTACACTAGATCAACTCAGTGTTATTACTCAAACAACATTTCCTTTATTTAAAGTCAAAGTAAAAAGACATAAATCAGATCTTTTTTTTTTCCTATGACTAAGTAATTATGCTGTAATTTCCCATCGTTTGCATTCTCAGACACTTTCCAGAACCAAAATAATAATAATGCTTTGTATAAGCACAGTGGTGAAAAAAATGCTTCTTTTAGGGTTCAAACTTCAATTATTAAAAAGTAATATTGCCCATTTAATTACACAGAAAACAATTTCCTTTTACTTGTTGCCTTGTGACTTCACACATCCTTAATACTACATAATTGTGATCACTGCTGATCTAGATAATATATGCATTAATCACTGATGTAGTTTCATTTAATTAATTCTACATTTTGACCACTCATGTATCTGATGCTGGACTATGACAAAAATCTGTAATTTAAAACAGAAAAAATCCTACTTCAAACAGCCTGAAGATTGGATGCAGGCTAAGAGATATTTAATACTGATATTATGCTTTAGACTCTACCTTTTTATATTTCACAGTGCTTCTCACAGACTTATTCCCCTCCAACCCCCATTCCCGCTACCAGCCTCTATATGCACAAGAAGTGTTGATATACACTTCCCAGTATCAAAGAATGAAAGAAGCATCTCATCTGGATGCAAACCTGACTTTATGTACTGTAAAACTCTTCTGTAAATTAACAAGTGTAACTATAGCTGCCAAAAACCTTTACAAACTCTTTACTCCTCTTTCATCAGTCACTGCCTATTTTGAGCCCAGTGTCAATATCTTCAGCATTTCTGTTATATAGATACTACATGTTACGCTGTCTGGTACAGAAAGTGGACTATAGCCTTGGTCTAGGCAGAAATTCTGTTGCTGGATAGAAATACAGCGATCAGAAGTGATTTAGCTGAATGCAGATTGAATAATTATAATGAATTCTTGCACTTCTTCATTATTTTCAAAATGCCTCCTTCTTCCTCTTACTGAGCATTGGGAAACTTTGTTTCACAACTGTTGTAGTTTTTAAAAGGACTCTAAGCTGACAGGTATTTTAAAATCAGTTTCTTAAGTGTTCTGAATACTATTAATTCAGACAACATAGAAAAACTAGACTACATTTCATAATTCCCTGAAAGAAAAAAAATGAAATGCTGTTGTGAGACCTTGAGAAGACTGACCTACAGTCTGCTGCAATGCTGAGAGCAATCATGCTACTCAGGCGTTCAGATTAGGCTATTTCTGCTGTGACAGCACTTCCAGAGTGCATGCACGACTGAACCTTCAAAATGGATTTTTAATTTTTTCTTTTAATGTGGACCATTTTGAAACAACTAGGATTTGACTTAAGAATTCACTATACAGCACTTTTATTACTGTCATAAACACTAGCACTTGTGCTTGGAACAGAAGTGAAACTACATCTGTAATTTCATATTAACTTCATCAACAGTGCTTTTACAGTAACTGATCAGAAATAAGAAAGCTTTCTGGATCTTAAATTGAGGTGAATAGCTCCTCACTCTGGAGCAAAATAAAGTACCTTTAAATATTCCTATCTGGGATTGTATAGCAATTTCACAAGTAATATGTAATATACTCCACCTAAGCCCATTTTCCTTTACTTCCCCTAGCTAATTAGTGTGGGAATTGAATGTTGTTTCTGCATTTGGTATTAAAAAGAGCAATTGGTTTAAAGAAGTAGAACATAATGCA
>JAOWBP010002392.1:32577018-32603947 GCA_028571105.1 Tragopan temminckii | reverse complement strand
CCGCCATTGCAATTGCGAATAAAATCTGCTTTATCAGAGATACCGTCCTAGAAAATGATTTGGATATTTCCTACATTAGTGACTAAATACATACCCCTGATAGGGCCCAAGCTTATTCCCATGGGAGCAAACTGTGGAAAGGTGATATTTGTACAAAGGACTCAATGATCCTTACAGGTCCCTTCCAACTTGCGATATTCCATGATTGTTTTGTAGGACCATAATGTAATACGTTGTAGATAACCTCAGAGTTGGAACAAAATTCTGGAAGTGTGACCAAGAAAAGCACACAGCCAGAACTGAAGCCTAGCTCCCCCAAATGTTTGAATACCAATCTGTCACTGAAACCAGCTGGTGTTACGGCTGTGAACCAATCAGGGATCCTAAAGCTATTTTTAGGACTTCCCATCTGGTTTTCTAGATTTCACTGTAGTAAAGCACACTCCTCTTCTAGAACTTGTATCATCTGCTAGCTCCACAGAATCATACAATCACTCAGGTTGGAAAAGACCTTAAAGATCACTGAGTCCAAGCACGACCTAACCATACTATCCTAACTCTAACAATGACTTCAAGTGAAACTGGATGTTCTAGACAGATATGATTGCAGAAATAAAGGCAATTATAATTTTGCATAAGCATTTTTCAAATGAGAAACACTTGTATTTTGGTTAAATACAAAGAAACTGCTACACTGATCAAAGAAGTTTACAAGCCTGTTATCACATCAGAGACACATGGCTCCTATATACAAAATCATGAGTTGTCCTTTGGATTTTCACTGATAGGTTAATTGCTGCTGCTGATTGTCACATGTACAATAAGTTACTCATTGAAATGTGATCTTATATCTCACTTTGTATGTACTTATTAATTTCTGTGCACTGACACAAGTGGAAATACAAATAATTCAGACTTAACGATTACAGAAAGTAGTATCCAAAAGAAAACCAGGTAAGTTAAAACTGTTCTAGTTTTGCTATGATGAATCATCTTTAGAATTCTCTTAATTTCTCCTCTTCCTTAAAAAGTAAAAATAATTTAAAAAAAATACAGTGAAAAACGTAAGTTTACTAATGAAGGCAATGCAGATCATCATAAGAAAGAAAAATGCCTTAGTACAACTCACCTGCCTCCAGTACTGTATGACCGAAACCCATACCTTTGTACCCTTTGGTTATTTTCTTCATTTGTTCTTCTGTGCTAAAGTAACTTAGCTCTAATTGAAGCTAAACAAGTGGCTTCCCTCATGGAAGAAAACTGCAGACATACTGTGCCTCCCCACTGGGAAGATACCTGGAGTGCAGCAGCAGTGTTTTATACTAGTTCATCACCTGTAAGAAACCACTATTGTAGTCTTACACCCCTTGCTCTTCTGGATCTGCAATGCCAATGAGCTTGAAATAAAAAAATACACATAGATAGACCTTACATACCTAGCCCAGGGCTAGGAGCATGCCCCAAGTCAGTTCTGGCAGCTTAAATTTGTACAGAATTGAATCTCTTCCTTTTTAGTGTTCTCCCCTCTCCCCTTCCAGCTTAATTCTTATAAAGGGTATTTTGTAGCATCTGGGGATTCACAGAAGCACATTAACACCTCCACAGCCACTGTGGGCCTTCAGTACAGTGTACATCCCTTGACAGGGTTTGTTCCTATCTTCTGATAGTAGTAGGAGGCTTTGAAATTAATTGTATAACCTAAACAGTGTTTCCACGGGAACGAAACAGGAAATGAAAGGTCTATTATTCAGACACCAAACCTTTAAGTACAGCTTGTTCTACTAGACATGCCTATCTAGCTCATCAGATCAATACAACAATTTGTTTTGATTTTTTAGGGCCACAGCAAAAAATAAAAAGAAAATCCTTGTCAATTACAGGCGTAACAGCAAAACAGTGCAAGCTAAAAGGACACTCACCTTTTCATCCAAATTGCATTAAAGTGAATTGCAATTAGTATTTCATTAATTGCCTCTGACTTGCTAAAATGTAAACTCCATCTACTGTATACACCTTAACCATGCTGGTCACAACACAGTCCATACAGCTGTCAATGCAGTTCTTAACAAGCACACTTTACCAACACTCCCGAGAGTTTATGCTGCTTCACTGAACTCCACCAAAAAAACACCTTTCTACAGGAACAATCCTACTAAAGCAAACTTTTGGCTTTGTTTATATCGATGTAAAACTCAGGTTGGATTCCTGCAGGAATCTTTCTAAAATCTCCCATAAAATCTTAGCAAGTGTAAAACCTCACAGTTCTTCCATGATTGCTCTGGCTACAACATATCCCACCTGTTAAGACAAAGGACTACAGATGAAGGATACAACCTTTCACCAAATCCAGAATTCTTAGTCTCTTGAAAAAGCTCATGTGACATGACATGATAGGATTTGCAAGGTAACCAGGTCAGGCTGTTGATCCTGGGTAGAGAAGAAATAAAAAGCAGCAGAAGAGTGGCAATGTTCTGGATTACTGACTTCAAAGAAATGCTGAAGTTTTTTAAAAAACGAAAGTAACATAAGTGGTTTATTACTGATATCTACTTGTTAATCTTCAAAGCTGATTTCCAAATTGTTGTATCCTAAGCACTTCCAAAACAAGACTAGACAGAAAGTGTTGTAACATTTATAAAGATGATTAAAAGTCTTGCTGAGTGAAACAGAGATCGCTTTTCCTTACTCTTTCCTCCTCTGTTTAGCTATCTATTTTTGGATTTAAGGATTCACAGAATCACAGAATTGCAGGGGATGGAAGGGACCTCAAGAGATCATTGAGTTCAACCCCTCTGCTAGAGCAGGTATCCTAAAACAGGTTGCACAGGTAGGCTCTTTTCTTCCAAAGACACAAAAACACCTGTCTTCATATATAGTAATGGTCAAAGTTGGTAGCTTGTATTTTGCTGTGATCGCTGGGATAAATGCAGGAGGTGAACTTCCACCACAGATGCTACATTCCTGTCAATAATGCATCAGCCAGGAAGGCAGGTGACTTGGACTCTCCTTGTTTCCACTGCATGGGGAGTTATGATCAGCCTTTGAGCAGCTTAACTAACATTCTCTTTCTGACCATCTCTCCCTTCCTTCATCTCACTTATAGACAGTTATATAAGACATAATATTAATGTGGCAAAATTATTCGATGCTTTCCCCTACTCACAACAAGAGGCAATGGGTACAAGGTAAGTTGCACTGAGAGAGATTTCATCTTTATATGTGTGTGTGTGTATTTATATATTAATTTCATTTTACAGCAAAAACAATCAAGCACTGTAACAACCACCCCAGTAGAGTCTGGAATCTGTATTACTGGAGGTTTTCAAGATGCAACTGGACTGGATATTAAAGAACCTCATCAAGGTTTCTGTTTCCATAAAAGACTGGAGATGATTTTCACCTGGGCTGTTCCATGATTCTATATGACTATAGAAATGGAAATTTTAAAGACAACTTAATGCCTCTCTCTCTCTAACTCTCTGCTGGTATAACTGACTCCTTCTGCATGCCTGGGAGCAAATGTACTTCTGTGGGTTCAGCAGCACTAGAGTAAATCCAAGTAGACTAAGAATTCTTCAAGGAAAGGAATTTGTTTTAATAAAAAAGACTGAAAGGACACAAATTTTGCTGTCAAAAACACTCTTCAAAAACAAGACAAGAAAAAAAAAAGTAGTTAAGCCTCCACAAGCAAAGAAACTGGTGGTTTAAATTGATTCCCTCTATCAATTATTTAATTTAGTTTACACTGGTGACTCTGTGGGGAGCTCTGAGAAATAAGAATTTGCAAGACTTTAAAGCAGTTAATCCAGTCTCACTATTCTGATTGCTCATCTTCTCACTTTCTTAGTGCGCCTTTAAAACTGAATTAAATTTCTGAGGAAGTTGCTAACTATCTTGTCTGCATTCGCACTCATTTGGAAGTCTTTCCTTAGAAACAAGTTTATTAGATTAGAACGGTCTCTGATTACTACACTTCAAAAGATAAAGAAAACGCCTTTACTGCCATAATATTGCAGTTACTGCTACGTTACTATAAAATGTGTCTTCTTTCTGAGAAGAGACTGAAGTGTGAGCAGCTTTGGATCAGTAGCAGCACAGGTACTTTCTTTAACAACTGTGCAAAATTAGCGCTGTGAAATCTCCCAAGTTTGTAGTATGTGACAGACAAATCTACTACATCAAAAGCAATGTAGCACAAAATCAGGCACGCAGGGCAGCAGCAGCACAATAGTCTTTATACAAACAATTGCACTAATGAAAACAAAACAATAGTCTTCGTTATCTACAAAATGCCTGGCTAAATAGTGCCAACAGGGGGTTTTCTAATCATAAAAATAATATTGACAATTTCCTATGGCTATGAATGAAATTTCAGCTTTCCTTTACTGATTAATGCATTTAAACAGAATGTTTTTACCTGTATTTATTACCATTGCAATCACCATAAAATAGATTTGGATGAACCAAATACAATCGTATTTTTATAAATTGGCAAAGACAGCACAGAAAAACTACTGCAATTCTTTGCATGACAACTATATAACCAAAGCAACAGAAAATGCAATTGAAGAACAAGAAATCTGAATAAACTTTAGAAAAGTTGGCAACATTCTTTTGAAAGGTAAGAAACTAGCATAGACTTGAAAGGAAATGCTGAGAGTCCCTGGATCACGTATTTGTGATTAGCACTAAAAAACAGTATGTTGTCTATTATGTTGTTAGGTGTGCTATCTGGATGTTGTCATAAGACACAGCAGCAAATACATTATATAAAATATATAAAAAAATAATTCCAAAGGATAAAAGTTTTACATAATGTATTGTAGTTATTTCATAATATTATTACTTACCAGTCTTAAAGCTATATCTTTAAGACCTCAGTGATATAAATGTCAATATTTGGTTTATGTTAATGAATATACTTAGAGTTGTGTTCTTTACTTAATAGCCTTTCAGTTAACAGATATAAACAACACATACTTATTCAATACAGCCATAGCTAGGGTGAAGTCACGGGTTCTCAAAGCCCTGGTTGGGAGGAGCAGTATTGTGTAAATAGAAAGTGGGCTTTTAACAGCTCATGTGACTGGTTAATGAATGACATTACAGTAAGTCTACTGTTTGGAAAACCTTGAAAAGTATAACTTCCTGGTATCTAATATTTTCTCCGTTTTTAATGACAGTGGAGTCGGGAACAAGGAAGGGGTATAACAAAGGGTTTTCAAGATAATCTAAAGAAAACAAATCCACAATCAACCCAAAAATCCAAGCCCCCCAACATGTTAAAATAAATAAATAGAAAAATATGTTAAAATAGAATCACTGAATCACAGAATGGCTCGAGTTGGAAGAGAGGATCATCAAGTTTCAACCTGCTGCCACAGTCAGGGCCACCAACCTCTAGATCTGGTACTAGACCAGGTGGCCCAGGGCCCCATCCAACCTGGTCTTGAACACCTCCAGGGACGGAGCATCCACAGCCTCACCTGTTTCAGCACCTCACCACTCTCTCTGTAAAGAACTTCCCCCTGACATCCAATCTAAACCTTCCCTCCTTGAGCTTAAAACCATTCCCACTTGTCCTATCACTGTCTACCCTTGTAAAAAGTCTATTCCCCTTCTGTTTATAAGCCCCTTTTAAATGCTGGAAGGCAGCAATGAGGTCTCCTCACAGCCTTCTCTTCCCCAGGCTGAACAAGCCCAGCTCCCTCAGTCTGTCTTCGTAGAGAAGGTGTTCCAGTCCTATGACCATCTCTGTGGCCCTCCTCTGGACCCTCTCCAACAGCTCCACATTGTTCCCGTATTGAGGGCCCCAGACCTGGATGTAGTACAGGTCTTAGATTTGGTTCTTAGATTTCAATTCTGAATTCCAGAGGAAGCACGTTGGATTGATACATTCTTATGTTTATTCATTGAAGAGTCCTGCATGTGATTTATATTAAAGGAAGAAAAGTTAGAATTGTCACTGTAAACCTACAGAACTCCACAGCTAACAGGAACTAAGTTGTTACTGGCATTGCGCTAACACCACACTTCTTCATCAGAGGAAGAATTTCACTTACTCATATACTAAGCATCATAGAAAGAAAAAAAAAGAAAAATGTGTTTCTCTTTGTAAATATACAAAGACAGCTGGAAAAGACTATGTAACGATTAAAACATAAAATTTACTTTTAAAAAAAAAAAAGTTAAGCAAAGCTGTATCTAGATTTTAAACTAGATATTCCATGAAGCTTAGCTGCACTTTAAAGCTTTTGTGTAGTCAGCAACGTGACCAGGTTTTCCATGCATACCATCTGTCTTTGGTATCTCTAAAATGTCAAACGGGTTAATCACTGATCTCAACAGATGTTGCAGTGCTGCTCTCCTCATTGTTCAGCTGTATGCTCTAGAACTGCCTCCCCATTCTGAATTTTGCTCAACAGGGAGGGGGTGGTATATACCTATGGTGCACCCAGCAGGCTTGCCCTGAAGCTTCATGGGCATGGCTGGAGTGTGCCCCTGCAGTCACAGAGCTGGAATTCAGCTTCAGGTTTCCTGCTGCAATGTCTGCTCAGAAATTTGGGATTCTTCCCTTTAGACATAAAAAGGACAAACTACAATCTTTCACAGGGATTCAGAAAGGTTAGATAACTTAACTGGAAGCTTCTAGTCCCAGTACAATTTTAACTAAGCATAATGGATTTCTAAGTCATGCCTCCTTACACTAATGCATCAATTTAGTTCAGCTATGTCAGAGTAGCAGATAGGTGAGTGAGCCTGGTATGAAACCAAAGTACCCTCCAAAGGCATTAAAGCGTAACTAATTTGAATCTGCAATGTTACAGTTCTTGAATCATTAACACATTGGAGAAAGCTACTACAAGGTCAGACTGGCTTATTTCTGTAGAACTGCAAAAAACAGTACCAACTTTTCTTAAAGCATTCTGGCAGTGAGAAGATTTCCTAATATCACAGAAGATTACCATTTTCTGCTTTGGTTTAAAAGATCTTTCATCATACTCCTGACCTAGACCTCATTTTAAGTATGATAAAAACAAATTACTTCTTAGACTTCCACAGTTGAACTATGTAGTTAAGATATTATATGAAGTTTCTTCCTAGAAAAAAGAAAAAAAAAGTATTTATAGGACTCTGGATTTTTAGTTTTGATCATCTTATATTTTGAACAAACAAATGCCATTTGGCATAATAACAAACAGAATATGAAACAGTTCCATAGCTAGAACCATTTTCTAACGTTAAAGGCAGACGTTGAAAAGGTAATTCATAGGTTACTTAGGTTTGATTGTCTAGGAAACTTGATGTCACACACTAAGCAGAAACAGTATTCCACACGAAGACAACAAGACAATCTCTATTTTCAAAGCAAATTCTTTGCATTTTTCTCCCTAGCAGCTTTTTTCAATGATGCTGCAAAATTGATGGCATTTCTTCTCAACAATGCTATGCAGAACATTTAAAATCAGCTACCTTTTATGCCTCGAATACATGTGGATAAAGCTTGGGGAAGAAGTAAATGTTTCTATGTTAATTTCAAAACAATTCATTTGAGGCAACCAAAAAAAAATAATAATCAAGTGACGTCAATTGAGGTCACAAAAACTTGACAAATGAAGAAACAAGAACTAGAAATCCTGAGGTCTCACCCAGAGCCTCTGGAACTTACTTTATGAATTTGTTGATTTTACTTACCATTTAAATACACAAAAGACAATATAGACAGAAGAACATGAAGTTAGCAGTACAAGATATGTAGTTTCTAACAAATACATTAAGAATTTCCTACTTCAACATTCCATTGCAGTAAAACTTCTTTTTTTTCAATAGCTAGGTACAATTCAAATGTGAAATGCTTTCAAGTACACACTCCAAAGCAGTTTGTAAGATTATTTCATAGGCAGTGAACCAAAAAGTCAATATAAAACCAGTAATTTTAGTTCAGTGTTGTGAACAATGTACTTACAACATAGAATTTCAGTTTCAGTTGAAAAATATCCATGATATGGATCATGGACTTCTCTTACATGACAATGCAATGACTAAGCAAATGGCAACATGCTGGGAAAATAGTCTCTGCTACAGCTAGACTGATTTATCACATTGCTCTAATTACCTTGACTTACTCATTGTTAAGATCGCTTTTCTACTGTGGAAACTTCAGGCAGCCTCACGCTTGGCAGACTTGAGTAAGTATGTACTATCTCAGTACATAATTAAACTTCCAAGGCCAATGTATTTTAAAAATATTCACAGAAATGCACAACATCAAAGAATATGCACTAGGAATATGTAATACTAGAGCTTCCCATTCATATTATACTATTAATAAACATTAATTTCTAATGAACCAAGCCACTTCACTTACAGAAGTTACATAGATTTCTTGGAAACTACCATCTGTTTTCACATTTCTCCGAAGTCATCAAGAGTTTAAAAAAAAAAAAAAAAAATTAAAAATTGCAGATGGAATTCCACAATAACCCCAGTAACTAAAAAATTATTTACTCCTTTGTAGACCAATAATCAGAAATGCCAAGAGATGCCATCCATGCTTGAGAGGTGGGCCCATGCTACCTCATGAAGTTCAACAAAGCCAAGTGCAAGGGTTTTGGTTGGGGGCAATCTCAAGCATAAATACAGGTTGGGTGGAGAATGGCTTGAGAGAAGCCCTGAGGAGAAGGATTTGGGAGTGCTGATTGGTGAGAGATTCAACATGAGCTAGCAGCGTGCATTTGCAGCCTAGAAGGCCAACCATATTTTGGGTTGCATCAAAAGAAGTGTGATCAGCAGGTCGAGGGAGGTGATTCTGTCCCTCTACTCTGCTCTCATGAGACCTCACCTGGAGTACTGCGTCCAGATCTGGAGCCTCCAACACAAGAAGGACATGGAGCTGTTGGAGCAGGTCCAGAGGAGGGCCATGAAGATTATCAGAGGGCTGGAGCACCTCTCCTATGGGGACAGACAGAGAGCTGGGGCTCGTCAGCCTGGAGAAGTCTCCAGAGTGACCTTATAGCAGCTTTCCAGTACCTGAAGGGGGCCTACAAGAAAGCTGGGGGTGACTTTTTATAAGGGCAGGTAGTGAAAGGATAAGGGGAAATGATTTTAAACTGGAAGAAGGTAGATTTAGACTAGATATCAGGAAGAAATTCTTTACTGTGAGGGTGGTGAGACACTGAACAGGTTGCCTGGTAAGGTTGTGGATGCCCCCTCCCTGGAAGCATTCAAGGCCAGGCTGGATGGGGCTTTGAGCAAACTGGTCTAGAGGGAGGTGTCCCTGCCTACAACAGGGGGGTTGGAACGAGATGATTTTAAAGGTCCCTTCCAACCCAAACCATTCTACGATTCATGCAGATGCTTTACACTCTTATGGTAACAACTTTCTTAACCTGATTTATCTACCTGGCTAAGATGAATTTGTAACAAGTTTGTTTTATGAGAGTGAAAGAAGACAGAGACAGACTAGGTTGATTTGGCCTATTTTTACTACACTTAACTACCAGTTACCCCTCTGATTCTATTTTGATGTAAAAAGCTGTTAAGAATACCCTCTTTTCTGATATGATTTAAATTGACCCCACAATATTTCACTTTGCAATGTTTTTATTATGCACATATCTTCAAAACAGCATTTTTTGAGATGCATTGGTATTAACAGGTGAGATGTTTCTTAATGATGATTCATACTCTTCACATAATGACTTTTAGTATGCATCTGAGTTTGGTTTAGCACTCACAAAAATTCAACAAGCAGGAAGATCTGCAGCTAGTCTATCAGTGAAACGGCACAGATTTAACAGAGAACAGACTCTGATCTAGTGCACGTGCTGAAATAAAATCCAGTAGTAATATAATGTGAGCCAAAGTTCAATAATAAAAGAACATTGACTTCAATATATTGACTTCAAATTCAGATAGTGCTCAAATATCCCATTTTGAAAACACTACTTCATCTGTTACTGAGCTTCCTTTTTCCTAAGTAGTCACACAAAGTATAAGCAATAAATCTTTGGCTTCTTCTGTTTTACAAGTCCTCACCATTTCCAGACATTCCACATAAGAACGATTTACAAAATACACTCATGAATCCAGTGGCCCACATACAGGCAAAAACTAATGTCTGTATGACTGATGATGCTTCAGCTAAATGTTCATCTAACATAGGTGTACATTGGGACTGACACCTACATCGCACTGACATCTACGGGAGAGTCTGGGGGAGAATCCAGCCCAGCAATTGTAAACAGATTAAGATGGTATTGATTATTAAGGTAAATTTCAGGCTACGACATGATTCAGTGATTTTTGCCTTAGAGTGAGTCAAAGATAAAGATTAAGAAGGGAATTGTCTTTACCAAACATTTGTTCTTATACCCATTAAGAAGAACTGAAATGTTTCTATAGATTTTCCATGGGCTTCAAAGGCAGTTTCTCTATACTGGCAGACTAGATAGAATGGAGGGTTACTTGAAAGACAGAGAATGCTGTATAGTACTCAGTATCTGATGTACTTTGAAGATTGCATATGAAAAATGAATACTCAGCACAGATCATTTCACTTAAGCTTGTTTCTGTAAGACAGCTTACACAACATCATGTACCTACAGCCTTCTCCTTCCCTTGCAAAGTCTAAGAGGAAATGTCTAAAACTACGGATTACAAGCAGGAAGCTTACCCCTGTGAAGAGAGACAAAGTGAAATCCATATTTAAGCCACGCTGAAGTCCTCTTGGTATCTCATGAAGAGTAAGTCATTATCAGTTTCACTTTATCGTGGTTAGAATCTCAAGAGATTGAAGAAAAAAAAAAAAAAAAAGAGAAAGAAAAAAGAAAGCATCTTTACAACTATGACTGGGAAATTAGGTAACTCACCAACAACCACACTGTGGCACAAGTATCAGTCCAGTATTGCAAACTCTATTGCAATAAGAGATGAAAGTTAACAAAACAAGAAATAACACAAAACGAATTGACTGACTTAGCAAACACTCAGAACTGAAGATATTAACAGTTATTACTCCACCCTTGCCTTTTTGGCACAGAAGAGGTAATTAACTTATTAAAGTGACCTATTAGATGATAAATCACAAGTATCTTAAACTTTAAAAGAATTATTTGCTTTTTATTTGGTCTTTAGCCTTAAAAATATCTGCAAATGCTAGCTAATACAAATAATTCTACATTGTAAAGCTAGGCTTTAAAAATATTTTTTAATTTCTAGTTTTTTACATGGCTTCTGTGGTGCACGAGAGGAGAATACTAGTACAGCTCCTTGATTTTCAATGCTAGCCTGCACTGTTGCAAGTCTAAAATTTGACCAGGTAAATATAACTGCTAAAATCTGTGTGTGTGTTAGGGGGAGGGGGGGAACAGGAGGGTGGAGTCAGAACCTGAACTGTAGCTTTCTGTTGTATGTAGCTGGCATAAAAATTACTTGCTTCTAACACAATATTTGACATTCCACATGACATAAATCAGGCTTTCAGATGCAACTGCTAAAAACTGTATCCCAACTTCAACCCTAAGCAGTCATTTGTCTAATAGTTTAACTAAATGCCTCATCTACTAGATGATGCAATTATGGAATATAGTATTTTATTTTTTTAAGTTTCATATACATTATATCTAGAACATTACTTGCATTGTTACTGTTTCAGTGTTGTTCTAGGTATAACGCATTTCCACAATGGACTTTTATTTACTGTGTGTCTTCCCTATTTCCTTAGAGTTTCATTCTGTTTCCTTTCACAACATACACTGTCATGGTATCACGCAGCGGGATGTAATTTATGTTGCCATTGCCGTCAGTCAAATGGTGGTGGTGCCATGCATCGCATACATAAAATAGATAAAGACAGGATGTTTCATCTTTATTATCAATGCTACCCTCTCCCTCTCTCTCCCTCCCTCTCAACAGTCCCCTCCTGCTTAAGTACGCCTTAAAAAATAACTTGCCTGTTTAAAATCTTGGCTTTGTTGAGCAGAATGTTTTTTTGATGAGTAAAATTACATCACCTACAGCACCAGGAAACAGAATCTGTTGCAATCTGAGGCAAAGCAAATCTCCAGGATAGCTATTATTTCTGGCTAAGGTACATTGACGATCAAGAACCATACTCTGAAGGTTCTTCAAGGACACATGTTTGGCCAATCACTACTGAAAAGACGTGAGAGCTAACATAAATGTAGTCAGGAAGAATTCTGTTGCCTAAGTTTGGTGGGAGAAAAAAATATACCACATTGCACAGATTCTCTGTGCAATAAGCACAATAAATACACCACATAAACTCACCCTTATCTCAACAGACCTTCATGGTCACTTCTTACATCAGAGTAACACTAGAAATGAAAAGCTTTAATGCCCTCCTTGGGAAACAGTTGTGATGCCACTGTCAGGCAATAGTGATACATATTCTGGACTGGACAAAGCTCACATAACTAGTTAACCAGCTGGATTAGGTAGAACCCAAACTGCAACAGCTCTCTCTATCTTCTTGTCTGTTAATGTAGTTGCAAAACCTGCTCAGAAGCATAGTGAAACTACATGGCAGTACTGAAGCAAACAGAAAGCAGTAACAGAATGTAACATTAAGGCCTATATAAGAGAAGAACTACAGAGGATGTTCAGAGGTGTTCAGAAATTCTTAGCATTTGAAAAAAAAATAATTGACTTTAAGCAAATCAAAGTATTTTGTGACACTGAAATATATTTTTTTTTAATCTAAAATGAATGAAAAATCGACTTTCAAATGGCAAACTAAGCGAAGATTTTCATTCACACTTCTACTCAATGAAAGCAGAGGGCTTCCAGCTTTTGTTTCTGGGATAAAACACTTTAAAAGACCAAGAGCTGTTGTTTGTTCTCCTACACACAGTCCTTCCTTTAAATCTTCCATCAGGTAAGTAATATTAATGATCAAAAAAGTAAATTAAAATTCAGTTTGCTGAACTCACAAAATTTAGTATTGTAGCAAAATTCATAACATTCTTTTAAAGTGGAGTCAATTACTACCAAGTAGACCACCCCAAACAGCGACCATATCTAATTGCACTAGGCACCACATCCACTCACTCAGCATACAAGATACAGGAGTACTAGTATCTGTAAATGTTTCCAGCGAAGCAGTCATGGGATACTCACTTTGTGAGAACTCATCAATGAATTTTAAACAGGCAACAGTGCTTTCTTACTACTTGCTCAACTCCTCATAAGTATAGTTTGACCCATGTAAGCTGTAACCATGCACTGTGCATCAGAAGTCACTGGTACGGTATGCTTAATTTCATATTTACTATGCAACTTAAAAGCACTTCAGCAACTCCTGTCTACAATTCTCAATTCCATTTTACTACACAATCGCCACATTAATACCACTTACGTGCCATTTCATAGATGTCTTGAGGTTTATATGATTATTTTACATCTAATTACAGTTTAAAGTTTTTGAGGGTTATTTCTAATCAGCATCTGCAGTGCAGCATGGGTTGCAAAATAATTCCTGAGTCACTATCAGCATCATGTCCTTACTTGTCCCATAATGAAACCACATCTTTACAATTATCTGACTGCTCTGCTGACTTGACCTGGTTTATTCCAGCACCTTTTGCCTCTGTGCCATCTGTTCGAGCAGAAAAGAAGTGAATGAACACCATTAGATCCCTTCTGGAGGGTAAGGCATGAATCAAGATCTTGTGATAGCTCAAAGTTTCATGCTCTGAAAATACACTGTCTTTTATAACTTATGAAAACATTCACAAGATTTTTACCACACAGTAAATAGAAACCAGCATCTTAGTAATGTTTCTCTTTCCCTGTACTTTAAAGACAACTAACTGCTACACCTTACTCAAACAAAAGGAGATACCTACAGCTGTCTTACCTCCTTTTTTCACATCTGTGCCTGGAAGCTTATATAGCATTATACAGTATTATTGCAGAACTTAGTGAATTCTTTACGCCACTTTAAGCTACTAAGTCCTATGTTTAAATTAACACAAGCTTGCAGCCTAGAAGGCCAACTGTATCCTGGGTTACATCAAGAGAAGTGTGACCAGCAGGTTGAGGGAGGTGATTCTGTCCATCTCCTCTGCTCTTGTGAGACCCCACACAGAGTACTGCATCCAGATCTGGAGCTCCCAACACAAGAAGGACATGGAGCTGTTGGAGCAGGTCCAGAGGGCTGGAGCATCTCTCCTATGAAGAAAAGTTGAGGGAACTGGGATTGTTTAGCTTGGAGAAGAGAAGGCTCCAGGAAGACCTCATTGTGGTCTTCCAATATTTGAAAGGAGTGTATAAACAAGAGGGGCTACATCTGTTTACAAGGATCGATAATGATAGGACAAGGGGGGATGGTTTCAAACTAAGACAGGGGAGGTTTAGGTTAGATATTAGGAGGAAGTTTTTCACACATAAGGTAGTGATGCGCTGAAACAAGTTGCCCAAGGAGGTTGTGGATGCCCCATCTGCAGAGGCATTCAAGGCCAGGCTGGATGTGGCTCTGGGCAGCCCGGTCTAGTGGCTGGCGACCCTGCACGCAGCAGGGAGGTTGAAACTAGATTATCTTTGAGGCCCTTTTCAACCCAGGCCACTCTATGATTCTGTATTTTCTTCTCTAAATGTTCCAATAAGCAGGTGATCATCAGAAAACAGTTTTTTTTCTCAATATTTTAAATGAAATTAAAAGACAACATTAGTATTCTAAAACATGATGATGACAAGAAGGGAAGATAGAGGTAACCGGGGAGACAGGATTTGATCCAAGGTAGAGTGCAAGATGTGACACCATCTGATCACCCCTGTGATTGCCAATGGTTACGAAATTCAGCTGTTTATATGCATTTTTTTCATTTTGCTGAAAAAAACCCCATATATTTTAATTTCAGTTATATTATTAAAATATAGTTATATTTTTAATTTTGATGAAATATTGTTCATTTCATTGGGCTGAAATGTATCTGTTTTGTTCTACGGCCAGAAAACATCAATTACTCGTGCAGATTTAATGATGCTCATACTGTTGAGCCAAGGCTATCATATGAATACAACTACTGCCAGTCTTGACACAAACAAGTGCAAATCACCTCACAAATTCTTCAATGACTTGTCCTGACTTCTGTCATGGAGATGCCTAAGTCCTGTAATATTCAGCTTCTCTTAACTCTTTGCCATCACATTTAAATTCTCCATGATTTATTATTCATATTGTTCATTGCTTCCTGGCTGTTGGTCATATCTATCTCTTGATCCCACGGCAATTATTGCTTTTACAACAGCTGGCATAAGCTGTCTCTCTCCCACCCGCCATCCTTGCTTCTCAACAGTACACACATTGTCCCACGAAAGCCAGCATTCTGATATGCGCCTTTTCACTGTGAAGATCACAGTACTCTTGCATCTTGGTTACTATTTTGTTAGAACTCTGTTGTATCAAAACTATTTCTAAATCACTTTACTGGAGAGAAATAAATAAATAAATAAATAAACATACTCAAGTCGCGGACAGAACAAAAGCTCTGCCCCATATTGCCTTGCTGAAGACTAACCTGCCCCCAGAACAGCAATATGTGGTTCCATTGGTAGAATAACACCTCTATCTACAATACAGCAGTCATCTTGCGTATTTCTTGGTAATCATTCATTTCAATGTAAGCATTAAGCAAAAATAAGCAGCACAGTGGTGGAATGCAGCCAGCTAGTTTCCAAATGTGAACTAGGCTGGAATCTGGGGAAATATTCTTGAGCTTCATGGTTAGGTTAGCAAAGAGAAAATGAAAGAAAAATTTTGAGCAGAAAAAGTGCCAAAGCAGAAACCGAACTCCACTTCGAAAGCTCCACCCCTCCCCTTTCTTTTTTTTTATTCCAACCACTAGGTGGTGCTTTCAAAAAGAATCAAGTAACAAAAAACTGAAATACCAGTCAAAGTCAGCATGCCGGTACAGAGAGAAAGTGCAGCAAACAAACCTAGAAGGGTATCCTGTATGCCTTAGGCTACCAATCACAAGTTTCTGCTTTGACAAGGGCACACTGTGGTTCTGTGACAGAGAAAGGAAGTCTTAACACTCTTTGATATCAAAACAGTAATTGATATCAAAACAGAGACTTGATGAACAAAAATGCATTAATAAAGATTCCTTGTTCTTATTTGCTCCCAATAAGCAATATGAAGAGAAGAAAAACTGTTGCAGCGTCTGGGTAAGCAGATGTCCTCTTGAGAACATAGATGACCCAAAGCCATCTCAGTTACCACCTGTCATATTCCCTCCAAGCATAACAGAAAATAACTGGGCTCAGTGGTCTGGGAAAAGACAAAAAGCTGGTGTTTGTCCTTGTGAATAGATAAAAATAAAAAGAGCTTTACAATTCATTTCCATCATTTAGAATGTAATCAAATAGACAGAATGAAAAGTGGCCTTCTGAAAAAAAACAACCACCCCCCCCCCCCAAAAAAAAACAACAATCAACCTTTAAAATTGTTGTATAGAACTCATTTGGTTGGAAGATTCAAGCTATATTGCTTTGGCTCATGCTTTAATCAGGTAATGAATAGAGCATGGCACAGAAAAATAATAATAATAATTGCAGTCTTTGCACTGTCTTATTGTTTGTTTAAGCCTGTCCAACTGAGACTCCTTGCACTATACGCCCCTGGTTGCATTCCATTTGAAACAAAAGCATATTTCAGGGAAGCACCTCTCACAAAGACGTACTGATGAACCAGAAATCAGAGTCCGGACAAATGACCATTTTACTTTAAACACAGCTCTATTGTTTCTCTTTTTCTTCT
The DNA here is from genome assembly GCA_028571105.1 of Tragopan temminckii. Taxonomy (NCBI): domain Eukaryota; kingdom Metazoa; phylum Chordata; class Aves; order Galliformes; family Phasianidae; genus Tragopan; species Tragopan temminckii. The sequence continues at coordinate 32,587,164 of JAOWBP010002392.1, read as the reverse complement.
GCTTGGGAATAAATGTTTCATTATTTAAAATAGAGGCTGAAAAGCAAATGGACTCCTCCCCTTTCTACAAGTAATCTCCCCCACTGCACCAGAGAAATGCAATGATTTCCATGACTCCTCACAGTATTATTATTATTATTTTTACTCTTGCCCTGAAATAAATTACTGTAGAGTTAAAAGAATAAGCAGCGACTTCATGCACGTGAATGACTTAGATCCACAAAACCCTTTATGTCTTGATACGTATACTGCGATTTCTGTGATCATTTGTCCATCATGCAGTAGTTTCAGTTTGACCTTCTACACCACCTATACTTAACTCTTGGTCACATTTGCTGTTACCAGTGCCTTCATTTCCACCAACATCATCTTTCCTCTTTTTGTTTGTTTGTTTGTATTCCACCTCTCTAATTGCCTCAACTGCAACAAGTTTCTTCAAAAGTGCTTTTTTCACAGACATGAAATAAATCAAAGGGAGGAACCACTAGTGACTGTCTTCTCTCCAGCTTTTGTAGATTTCAAGATCTGATCTGAGTCATGAATATATTAATTTGGTCTTGAAGTACTGTCTTTCTGGGAACCATTCTGTTTCTGTTCAATGTAAAACCCTCTGCACCAAAATTTACAGAATAGGCCCAAGACTTTGGTAGACATGGAGGAATATTTGTGTGCTACAGCCCAAAATCCACACTCAAACAAAGATGGAAAGTATATAATTAATAGCTACTCCAATGTTCTGTATTTTGAATCTACAAATGAAAACATACATCCAAAAACATTCCTTCTACTGATACAAAACACAGCAGCAAGGAACATTGTAGATAGATCATTATATCATTATAAGCAACTGACTCTTCGGTTCATCCTCCTAGAAGCAGAGTCCAGTTTACAGGTCTGTGTTCATACAACACATGAGAACTGAGCTTGTTCCACTTTGAAGAGAGAAAGCTGGGGGGAAATCTTAAGCTATATAATGGAATGCCTTAAAGATGACTCTTTTTGGAGTACAGTGACAGTATGAGAGGCAATGGAGACAAAGATCAATACGGGAAAATCTGATTTGATAGCTGGGGAAAAAAAGTAAATGTAAAGTTATTGTGATGACAGAAGTCTAACACTGGAAAAACTTTTCCAGACCGGCTGTGGAATCACCATCCTCAGAGGTGTCCAAAATTGAGGTGGACAGGCTCTGAGCATCCAACACTCATTTGAGCTGCTTTGAGTGGGGGCTGGACTAGACCAACTCCTGATGTTTCTTCCAACCTAAATTATTTTATCAAGGATCACTGTGTTACTGATCATAGCTACTCTAGATAACACAATCTCTAGAACTTTATTCTAAAACTTCTTCTGAGGCAACATTAAGCAGCAGACCTCTCTTCTGCAGGAAGAAGATTATGATCTCCAAATATTCAGACCTAGATGTAAAACACTTCTACAATGGATTTCAGTACACTTCTCCATTCATATATACATATTTTGCTTTGCGTGCTTTATATTTATATCTCAGAACAGAATCACATAAATTAATCTCATTCCTAATATGTTAATGGGACAACAGGAGAAACTAAAGTGTAACAAGCCACTGTTACAAATATCATGTACACTTTACACAGTCTTGGAATGAAACTAAGAAAAATCAGTTTCCCTTAGCAAAATATTCAATATATAATTCAAAGTTCCCAAGAGAGCTTTAATACAAATGTGCCCAGTCACAGACAATAGCTTCAATTAAATCACCAAAGTTTCAGTCAAAGCCAATGTCTTGCAGAAAAGCATTCGTATGTGTAGGGCAACACATCGAATGCATGGTTATAAGACAGCATCAACACGACTGCAGAGGAGTTAGAGGATTTCTGCTGAGAAATGCTCTAACTGCTCTTTCTCCATCACAAGTTAGGGTCCGTATCACCGTCAGCAGTCATCTACCCATTCTACTCTTCCTGCCCAATTCTAGTTTGCTTGGTAGTTCATAAACAAAGATGAGGTTGCATAATAATAGACTATTTCTAAGCAGAGATAACAGTGCTGGGTAGAACATAATTTATTCTCTTGTTTTGCTCAAAGAGGAACAAAGTAGAGGTCAGATTTCCAGGTTCTAGATCTTAAGTACTTCAGATGTGTAAGCTAAGTTTTCATTGCATTCAAATCAAGGAAAAGAAAATGTACACTCATGACTTTAGAGAAAAAGGACAAAAAAAAAAAAGAAAAAAAAAAAGATACAAACCATTGATCTGGTAGGTTTATCAAAAAGAAAATTGAGGCAACACAGCCACCAAGATTTTTGATAATGCGATTGCAGCAATGCACAACTATGAAGATATAGGAAAGCAACTGTAGTTTCACAAAAATCTTAAGTAGTAATCAGTGTAGAAAATGTAGACTCGTGTTTGTCAGAAGTGATTAATGATTTTCTCCATAGGTCATAGATGCAAAGAAGATATAAGCTAAGTACTTCCATACGCTGACAACTATGTTTGACAATTTATTTGTGGAAGACAAGAAAGAAAAAATAAGCTGCAAATTTTAATAGAAGACAAACTTTCCCCTGCAGGAGGAGGAGAACAGGAAGAAAGATATCTAGAAACCAAAAGCACACAAAATACGTATTCAAAAAGGAATGTCCAGGTGGGGTTTTGAATGTCTCATGAGAATTAGACGCCCAACCTCCCTCGGAAGCCTGTTCCAGGGTTCTTTTACCCTTGCTGTGAATAAGCTTTTTTCTCATATTTACATGGAACCTCCCATGTTCCAGCTTGCACTCACTGCCCCTTGTCCTATCATCGGATGTCACTGAGAAGACGACGTAATTTAAATTGCATAGCGTGTGTTCCAAAATAGCTAGTTCTAAAAACAAGATCTAATCTTACTTGCACATAATTTGCACCTCTAAAACAGATTTTGATTGTGGAATTTTACACTATGGTTGTATTTCGTACATGAAAACAGAAGAAAACACAGTATGATGCTTGTAGCCTGTAGACATGCCAAAGGAAGGGAGATTGATCACTGGTATAATACGAAAAGAGGCTTCCACAGCACTCAGAACAGAGTCTGACAGAAAGATTTTTTTTTACCAGGGCTGCATAAAGTTAAGGAAGACAGCAATAGCTCACAGCATGTACTACAACATGCAAAGATGAAACAGTGACAAGGGAATTGTCTGAAGATGTGTATTACTTGAGAAACTGAAGAACAAAAAGGAATGACTTTCTGGAAAGTCTGCTTCTCTAGGTGTAATACTGACTTCTGCTGAGCTTAAAATGGTGGATGGTGGTGACTTCAGTAAAACATTCTGGAAGTTTATAATAGCGTTCACAGGACAAAACACAAGTACGCTAGTGAAGTATTTGGAATATGTGGCATGAGGATACAGAAGTGGCTACTCAAACATTGGGTAATTTCTTTTTGGTTTGTCATTGGTACACAGAGTAATTTTGGCATGTCTCCCACTAGACTCAGTGAAGGACTTATAACAAGATTAACAGGCATTGCTAGTGAAGGCACACATCTGTCGCAAGGAATTTAATACTAAAAGTTACTGACTTAAAGCACTACAGAGCTGCTAAGATATACTTACGGCATTTGAAATATCACATATATTCATGCTTCGTGGACTTGTATCAGTGACTATATTTTATTACCTTAGCAGTTTTAATTCATCATATTGTTGAACTGTTTTATTTTGTATATCAGTTGCTGGAAATCACTGCCCTCTCCCTCTCCTGGCTTTGTGTGCAAACAAGACACTGTATATTAAATAATCACCTGGTGCTGGAGCTTCAACTCAGGATCTTCACCCTGTACCCCCTACAATGTCCTGACAAGAAGGTTGAAGAGCTCTACACTGTTTATTTTCTCCCTCAAGTCTCTAGTCAACAATCCAGGATTTAAATGGACCTCCTAAGTCAAGACTACTATCCTACTATTGCAGGAACTCAGTATTACAAATTATTCCAAAGACTTATGAAACTCATCTTAAAACCAGTATTTTTATGACAAATGGAAAAGATAAAAAAAAAAATAATAGGGTCTTTACTAGTTTATCTAGTAAAATCTATAAGCATTCAGCTAGAGCACCGTCCTAGGAGATGGAAGATGTGTTCAGCCATTCATAGAAGTAGGACCTGAATTCTTCTCTAGAGGCTGTAAAACTGTTCAGCAAATTTTTCAGACAACTGCCGAGTGTCACCTTTAAAGACAAAGACGTAAGATCATTGAGCCCCATGCGGTTTTATTCATCTTATTACTCAAAACTGAACCAAAAAAACAAAACCAAAGAAAAAAAAACTACTCACCTTCATGACCCAAAGAGGAAATGTGGAACCCCATTTGAATGAGATGAATAAGTATTTGTTTTGTCAGGCTTTTGCCACTCTATAATTAAGGCTATGAAAATCCATTTATAAAACAAAACTGAACACACACATGAACACACTGCATCACACACCCCTGATGATTATCCCCTTATCAAATGACCAACTATATCTCAACTCAATTTACAACTTCCCTGAGTCGTTACTGAGACACGTTAGCTCTATTCATTACTCTTGTCTTTCAGGTGCGGTAATAAGAGCAAACAAGACGCAAACAAGTTTTTGGGTCTAGTGTTTTCTTTAGAAGGTGTGGTAAGGCAATGCTCTTATTAGTGAGAAGTGTTGCAAGAACCAAAAAAAGTACTGCTAGACTAATATATTGGTTTGCTCTGATACCCTTCCCCACCCCCTCCACCAACAGAAAGACATTTTAGTGAAGCATATGAGAACTATTATTTTATTTTATTTATGGTCATCAGCTACTAGTCTTTTCTGTTTATAAAAGAAAATGACAGAAGTCACAGCTTATCATCATGTAAGATTACGTTATAACTCTATCAGCAAGCCTAATCAGTACTAAAGTCACATATCAAGGAAGTATAAATACAAAGCATATTCAGGCATCTTGTTGCATTGATTTACTCTGTTGGCATTCCAATTTGGAACTCAATATTACAGTATGCAGCTAGCGTTAACCAAATGAATCTGGGTTCTGAAAAAGCAGGTTAGGAATAAAATTAGTATCAGCACCATACTTTGCTGAGTATTTAGATAGCTTTTTCCCTATTTTTAAATCATATTAGCATCTTGTAGCCACTCCTTCATTTTTAACAAACTAATCAGATTAAGCCAGTCTCATCACATAACGAGAGTTCAAATGCAGAATTTCGTAATATCTTTTGATACTTTAAAATGGCAAAAGGTTATACTAACAGTATCTGGTATTTGTTCTCCTGCTAAAGCTTAAAAATAAAAATATAGCTCCTACCTTCTTTTAAGGAGGGTAAAAATGGCTTCAGATGTTATTATTTGCACACGCAGTTCGGAAACCTGAAAAATAACAAGTGACATTTGTAAATACTAACACATTTTAACAGCAACTAAAAACACACACTTCTAATCCATACAGATTTTTTGTAAGTTTACATGTATTAGCTTGGTAAGTGATACAACAATCATTTGGCATTTCAAACTTCAACTGAAGGATACTAATAGCTTTTTAGTTTTTGCCTTTAATTTCAATTCCCAAAGAATTAAAGAAAGAATCACGACTTGACTCAGCAGTTTATGGAAATAAACGATAAATAAAAATGTATATTATTTTTGATATACAGGTTTTTTTAATACATACTTAATTTCAATTTTAGAAAAGCCAGTAGAGCAAAAGAAAAAAAAAAAAAAAAAAAAGAAAAGGACACAAAATTTGAACACCAACACCAATCTTGCTATTCTGTATTTTTTCAAAACCGTTATTGCACTATTCAAGAGGAACCTGAGTACAATGACCTAGGAATAGTATTAAAACACAAGAACGATATACAGAATTACGTATGTTTTGAACTGACTTCAGCAAGTGATGGCTGAACATAAAACAAACAAATGAACAAAAACCTACTCACAATCAAGAAATATTTGCACCACACCCAGCCTCTCTACCTACAATTACATTTCAGAATTAAATCCATACTAACTTAATACTTCAAAGTGCTTAGAGATAAGCATGAAACTTAATTTTCTAAAGCTTAAGTTCTGTAAAAACACACCTCCATTTACTAGTAGTAAGAAAAACAAAAGTCATTAGATTTTGCAAGTACAATTTCATACACAGAACTTCATCAATACAAAGCTAACACAAAATAATTTGTTTCATGAGTGCATATGCTTTTAAGCTAAGAGTTCTCAGTATGGGTGAGCCAAGCCACTCTAGGTCACCGCTCAGTTTCTGACAGTAAGAAGAGAGAGCCATTTCCTGTAATAAATTTCTTTATCTGACCGCTAGAATAAATGCTTATTGTATCTCAACAGTTGTAGTACAACCTGTGATGATTGTTCATAGACACGTAGCTAGAAATATCCTTAACCCTCCCTTCCAAATGATATTGAAGCCACCTACCTCTACAGTTTCCTTTGTTAAAAAGTAAGTTCAGCTGCTTGTTCAGAAGAACCTCCTTTCATACCTTTAATCTTGTTACAGCAAGCGTCACCTGGTTTTTGGATTATAGGATCTACTGAATAACAGCTGTGTATCTATCTACTTCCTTCAAAGTTTCATAAATCTTGACCATATGGTACTCAGCCTTTTCCTTTCTAAAGAAGAGTTTCAGCTTCCTCAGTCTCTACTCGTAAAGGAGCTGCTCAATCTCCTTAAACACTTAAAGCGCTCTTCCCTGTAACTTCGCTAGCCAAGTTGTATCATTTGTAACAAAGAACATCAAAATGATACTAATAGTTTTAAAAGAATTTTCCCTGAAATTGTTCTGGCGTTACTGCCAAAAAATAAATACTCAGAACAAAATCTCTTCAGAAATTTATAGTACTATCAGCCAACAAATAGTCAAAGCTGAGAGCTTACTTAACTTTGTTTACAAATGATTCTTTCTTTCTCTAATAAAGTTACTGTTTAAGGAATGAAAACGTATGCTTTGTAAACATACAGGCTGTACAGAGAAACTGCAACCGCATCACAGAAATTTCCATCAACTGAAAAAATGCTGGATTTGTAGCAGTCAACTAGAAATTATTATTCCAACTACTATTCAGAAATATACACAATTGCAGTAGTCACCTATAACAGTAGAATAAACATCACTTTTGTGATAGTATCAATTATTTAGGATAATAAGGCCAACTGTTGCCCACAGTAAAGGCACTCCTCCACACACTTTTATTGTATTTATGCGCATCTCTGAAGAATGTCACAAGATGTGGCAAGTACATGTGGAAGAGATGGTTGTCAGGGAACACTGCAATTAAATTAGATAATATGCATTTAAGATAATTAGATCCATCTGGCAAACTAGTAAAGGCAATAAAACTAAAAACCTTATTTAAATATATTGGTTGCTTATGATCTCATACCAATTAACAAGCAAAATTAGCTAAGGCTATCTTAGATGAGTTACTTGGAAGGCTACACTTCTATTTTGCTTGCAGAAATCCTTAAAATACGTGCATATATAAGCAATACAATCAAGGTACTAGGAAGAAAGACCTAAAGAATTGCTTGGGAATCATCACAGTCTGGGAATCTAGGAAATTACTTTTACCAACAGACTTGTGCAATTCAGGATAAAAGCAGCAGGGACATAACCCTTGATTTAAGGTATATCTGTCATTCAGTCTAATCAACTAGATGTGAAGATAAACAAATCTGGAATTAACAATTTTCATATTCTTATGAGAAAAATCCTAGTAGAAAGAAAACACAGTCTTGCAAACAGGAATCAGTGTTCTCCAGCAACTGCACTCTTATTCTCATCCAACAGAACCAAATTCTAACCCCCTCAGAGAAACACTTTATGTCAAGATTCATTCCTTGCTCCTCATCTATTAAAAACAACTTGAATTATGTAAATGTCCAACTTGTAAGCAAATTAAATAAATTTCTTTCTTGAAAAGAGTATAAATATGTCCCTTTGGGTAACAATGGAAGGTTATTCAGAAACTAAAAGTGTTTATTACCCATGCAAAACTTAATGAAAATTTTAAAAACTCCATATTCATAACTTTTTGTGAATGTTCATTGTTTTAAAACATATTTATTTAATTTTCCTACTAAGGAATTCCAAGATTCCAAAATATTTATAATAGAATTTCTGCTATGTTCTAAAATTTACTGAATAACAAAAATTCCAGGTTTCAATATTGGGCTGTACCTTATCTCTATTGTTTCCACAGCTAGGTTGCTATAAATATGCAGTACATGACAAACACACACACAAAACTTCATGAGACACACTTTTTATTCCCCAAACAATCTGAAACTCACATCTCTTTAATGATAAAGCAAGTATATGGACATCACTAAAACGTTCATCCCAAAAAAGGTCAGGGAATAAGATTGGAGCTGTCATGTACAAGACATCAGTATTCCAGACTGAAATACTACTTCATCTGCTAAGATCCCACAATTTGAGTTTTCAGGAGTGCCCAATATTCCTAAAAGAGATTAAATTGTAACAGATGAAACTTGTTTTCACATATTAATAATTATATTACAACTTATTAATTCTGGATTTAATGACTCTGTAAAATGATTGCGATGTGGAAATGAAGAAGGTTTCATCTCAAACTGAGCTGTACTTCTGTGCTTAAAATTTTAATCAAAGGCAAGACAGTCTATGTTTAGTACTTCTTAGTCTCCCATACCAGGAAAATCAATTACAGTCATTATTTGAGGTTGCTTTCCCTGGACAAGTCAAAGAAAAAAAATCATAATAGAATTAGCTGCATGCAAAATATAGTAAATTGAAGATTCTGCTAACAGAACATTCAAACTTGAAGATAGTCTTCCAAGCCAGAAGTCAGCTGCTCTGAGAGTAAGTAACATTATTGTAACATTACGTACTGAGTATTTCAGCACTTCCCTTAAACAAAAAAGATTGATTTTGAAATACAAAACTGTTCAACACAACTTAAGCACACAACTGGAGTCTAAGCAAAAGCAAATTTGCAGTAGTATGTAACTATAACAGGCAAAGACCAGACAATGTCATGTTCTTTGATTTGAAATGCTTGGTAATGAGAGCTGGAATTCATGAGCACTATGGAACTTATAAAAACATTTCCATCTGAGAAACGCCACTACATAATAACAAAATAGGTTTGCAATGCTATGAAGAAACCATTAACAGTGAACACGTTAATTTTCAACAAAATGTTTTAACTGCAGTATGCTGGTCTCTGGTGTGTTGAAGATGGGGAACTGGGAAATCAGAACATAATAAAATTAAGGAACTCTGCCTTGCCGAAACAAAAACTTTCAATATAATAGTGGTTCTGTGTGCTTGATTAAGGAACCTCTAACTTCAGATCCTGATTTGTATAAGCTTGTCCATACTTAACCTGAAAGCCAAGTGCCACCATCATCTTGTAGCTAACATCCAATGAAACTTAATACCTCATTTAATCTTAATTAGATATCATATGGGACATGAAATTTGAGAAAATTTGATTATTTGTTTTATACTTGGAAACTTCAAGAGGTCTTAGAAGACTGTGATGAACATCATACGAAGGTGCAAGTCCCAAACAGATTGGACTAATAAACTAACCCTGCATTTTCTTTTGCAAGCCATCTTTGCAGGAAAGGAGACCAATTTAAAGCTTATGTATTTTTTTTTTTTTTTTATCATGGCATTCTTTTACCTGACCTAAAAAAGGATTATAAATATATAACTTTCTTGCTTTGACTGATGAGACTTACAACTTCACTTTTATCAAAGGAGTAACTTGAACTCCTGTCAAACCAGAAAGAGTTTCTGAACCTTTTCCCTTAAAGTTCTTTATGAGAACTTCAACAGGAAGATGCTTAGATGTGATAACTCTATAAAGCATGTTTGGACTTAGAACTTCATAAGGACAAAAGTTTTGGCATTGAAAGGTACATGGCAGACGGGGGAGTCCCGCTCTCTTAAATACTGTTCTTCCTTTCAGCTGCGAAACTACCCTTTTGAAAAGAGTTAAAAAAAAAAAAAAAAAAAAAAACACAAAAACACAGCAATAATCACTGCAGAATTACCATTAGTATTTAAGCTTCGCCAGGTAATCATTTGGACGCCTCCTGGTAGTTTTTTCCCCAGGGTGACAGAAAGCAAGAGGTAAGACAGCA
>JAOWBP010002392.1:32549116-32576282 GCA_028571105.1 Tragopan temminckii | reverse complement strand
GTCCGCGCTGTTCCGAGGCCGAGGGGACGCGCTGGGGAAAAGTTTGGAGAGCGAAGTAAGCGGCGGCGGGACGGGCTGCGAGGGAGACGCCGCAGCTCGGCGTTACCTGGGAGCGGGGCGGGGTGTGGGGCTGCTCCCTTCGGGCCATCGCCGCCGCTTGTACGTTAACTAGATGGCGTGGTTTCCTGGCCCCTGGTATTGCAGTGAGGGACCGTCGCCGACAGACGCCCTGAAGTTGTGTTATGTAAGCCCGGGGACGCCCGGCGTTTCCTTCCCTTCGCGTTTCGGACCTGTGCGCGGGCGCTGGGCCTGGGACCTGTCCGGCCCGGGACCTGTCCCTCCTGCGCAGAGGTGGCGGTGGATGCGCTCGGGTTCGGAACGAGCTGCCCGGCCTGGGAGGAACGACGCTGCGTGAGTGCTGCGGAACCGCCCCGCTGCCTTTGGAAAGGAAGACAAGAGCTCAGCCTGAACTGCGCACCGAACGGGTCAGCCAAGTGACGGTATTTAGGCAGACACTAAATGGTGTCTTGTCTTTGTGACTTGTTTACATACTCATTTTAGTATGACTACGGAACATAGGAAAGGGTGAAGAAAATAATACGTGGGCTATTTTGTGTGTGCGTTGGAGTTGCCTCGGGAAGAAGAGCAGTGGATGAGTTCGGTGGAAGAGGTTCTTAAAGGATTTTTTCCCTCAGCAAACTCCTTCAGAACCGTATTTTTGTTTCTCGTACTTAGACTAGGGGACTTGATCTGGGAAATAATTCATGTAATGTTGGTTGTTTCTATATTTTACAAATGGCCAGGGTTACGCTTCCTATCTGGAATGGCCTGCCTGCTTTTCCAAGCAATTATCACACAAGGTCACTTATGTATTTTAGCTGAGCTAGTTTTGTAGCACTGACACAACGCTGTCTGCTGTTAACCTTTACTTCACATTTCCTTGTTTTTGTTCTTCTATTTCAGCCATTGATCCAGACTGGATACTGCAGTGACTTTTTTTTTTTTTTGTAGGCTACTATTCATGCTAGAGTTCTAAATTCTTTCAGATGGCTTTCATGCAGTTGTGAACTACTCTCCTCGGAAGAGTTACCTGTGAAATGCTAGGCAGTAAATGCCTGGCCTGAAGCGCTTGCTTTGTGACCTTTGTGCAGTGTTTTGCCACTAACAGAAGCTATCTGCATGAAACAAGAAAATGATATCACTTTGTGTGTGTTAAGTACCAGGAGGAACTTTATAAATACCCCTTATATTTCATGTTCTTAAAACACTGAGCAGTTGCATTGTTTTGAAATAGGGTTTGGATGGGGAGACCTATGGGACTAACAAAGGGTGGAAGGAAGATTCAGAGATGGTGTTGTCTCCTGATTCTGCCTAGGGCTGAGCTTTGCAGGAGTCTCCTCCCCTTGCACCCTGTGCAAGCAGGGTGGAGAGCAGCTGCTGTACCAGGGCACTGATGACTTAGCAGTGGATCAGGTCTGTGCACTGGTGGCATCTCTGGTCTGGTGACAGCTGCTGGCTCTTGTAGTTCACCAGGTTTGGGATTAAGGCAGGGCTCAATTTGGGATTGGTGCCCTGTAATAAGCAGATAATTCATTTACTGCTTAGGGAAACTGGAGGGAGTAGGGACTACCGTGGCAACGAAAGGCCATATTTAATGCCATATTTACCACATCTAGAACACTTGACGGGTTATGCTGTAAGTCTCATTGACTCTTTGGAATAATAATAGTCATAATGGATTTACTCAGAGGAGTTGTACTGACATAGTAAATGAATACCAGAGAGTGCTATCAATCATGACAACATAGTCAAAGTTTGTAGTGAATTTTGCCATAATCTTCTGCCACACATAATTTGCTGCAGATGGATTTTATTGATTTCGAGCAATTTATTTAATTTCCAGGACTAAGAAAAAAGAATTATCAGTCTTCCTGTGGTGGGTGTGTTACTACATATGCAGACATTGGGTAAGACAGTGCTGTGGTAAGCCTCATCATCTGCAAAATGATGCTGCTGAGCATGGTTCTGTGTGGGGCCATTTTTGTACTTGTTGGGCGTTGCGCAGAAAATGTGTTTAAGGGAGCACTCTTAGAAATACAAATATGTTTGACAATTATACTAATAACTGTAATAAAAATCATAGTCTGACTTAATTATTTTCTAATTGACCTCCCTGAACATGAAGTACATCGCTTCTGGCTTCATCGGCTAAACGTTTTATTGCCCTACCTTTCTTCATATTTTCCATTTTGGGCTCGTTAAGGCCCTTCTTTTCATGTTGATGTGTTAGTCAGCTTTCTTCCTGTAGAATTGTACCAGGGACTTGCATCAGCTTATTTCACCTTGAATGAGCTCCTAATCATTTATTTACTAGAAAAATCCAACTACAGTTTTAAAAGCTATTGAGATGTTTGTTGTAAGATCGTATTGAAGAAGTGCTTACTGAATTAAATATCTCTTCTCTGCAGATCTTAACGGAAATGCTTTTATTGCTGTTTCAGTATTATAGAGTGGTATTTAAGAAGGGAATTGTTTTAGGAATGCCGATACATTAGAAGCATTTGAAATCATTTGTTCTCTCTTGGACCTTTTTTCTTTTAAGAGTATTTAACAAGGATTTATTTTATTTTTTTTCTTAAACATACGGATCAAAGTGGTGTTTGTGAATAGGTATTACCAGAAGTCTGTTTTTTTCCCCAAGGTTGGCTGTATTTGCACTGAATTTTCAGGCCCTGTGACATGCAAGGGTTCATGAACCCTTCACAAAATATTTCTGATCTTTTCATCGTTTGTAACATGTAGGATGTTAAAAGCTCAGCATGTGAGATGATGCAATCACTACTTATTGGGAAAAAGCCTAAAATGTGTTGTAACTTTCTAAATAAAATCTTGGGAATTGATTGCTGTTTTTTGCAGCAGTTTGTTAAAATTTTTCATTGTTTTTTTTTTTTTTTCTATATAATATTTTGCCATCTAACAGAAGAAGGATTTTTAGTTACTAAAAGTCCCAGTCAGCTTTTCTTTTTGCTCTGTTATGTAGTGACACCATGATACTTCCTATTATATTTATTTTGCTAGTTACATGACAGATTTTTGCAGCAGTTCTCTATTTGGACCCAGTATACTGGAGGAGAAGTGAGTCCTCTTGGAAGCTTTTAAAATTTTTGTAGGTTTTGACATACAATCTTATGTGTTCTTAATCCCTAGATGTGGGAAGAGATGACATAAAACCTATGTTTTTATGAAATTATATACTCATATACCTGGACCTAAGGGACGTGCATACCATCCTTATTGATTTTTGTACTATTGGAAACAGTATATACTAGATCAGTTAAAAAAAAAAACAAAACTCTCAAACTTAAAAAAAAAACAAACAAACAAAAACCCAGTACATGCAACAGTTGTGATTTAAGGAGCTGAAGAGGAGTTGAAAGACAACGTAGGTACTTGTTTTCTAAATAGACTTGTAACAAGTCAGGTTATCTCTAGTTATTGCAATTTCTCTTAAGTAGCACGGTTGTCATGCACATAATTTTGTGTAATGGAACAAGTACAGCTTTCTTCTTTGCTCTGTGCTGTTCTTTCTTCCTATGAATGGATCGCTCAGCTTAATGAGAACTGAGTGACTTTTTTCCTTCCTACTCAGAGACCGAAGGGAGAATTTACTGAGAGGTGCTGGGCCAACTTCAGGTTCTGAACTGAGTTAGAAAGGAGCCCCGATGCCCTGGGGAAACAACATGCTTTTTAGAAGAAGAAAACAATCTGACGGATTCTTTAAGTGTGTTTAAGAGGAGATTGTGATGTGAATGTGGAAGGTGGAGTTCCTTAATTTAAAACACTAATCTGCTAAGGAAATCATTTTCAACCGTAAATCAACCATAAGTCTGTAGCAAGTTGGTATTTCATACGTTTGTTACACGTGAGGATTGAGTGTATTCCAACAACTTCCAAATATTAGATCTGTAATTCAAGGACTGGGAGAGGAGTGCGTTTTAATCAGTCCTAACATCCAAATTTGATGATTTCTTTTTTTAGTTTCCCAACTTGGAAGTCATTTGACTTTCACTTAAGTCAAATGAATAAGGCTTTGTAATTTAGCGCCAATAAAATCAATTTATAAAATGCAGGTTATTAAGCAGGGGACTGTAACAATTTTCAACAAAAGCATGGCTAGTGCTTGTGTTGCTGCTTATTTCCTTAACTTCCTTCTTGGGACGTCTTTGTTATGCCCCTGATTTAATGTTTAAAATTAGAGGTTTTCAAATTTGGAGGAAAATCAGATATCTCTGAGTTTACACTACGAGATGCATCAAAGAAGTATGTCTGTCTGAATGAGATGTGGGTTAAAACCAGGAATTTTGTACGGAGCAGTCCTGTAGACAATCCTAAAATTTACACAGTGTGTAGATGAACAGCTTGCTTTTAAGACTGAAATCAGAAGTACAGCTGAGAAGCCTGTGTACCACACCTGACAAACTCAGTGTAGCTAGTTGTGTTTTCTGGAGCATGTAGTACCTGGGGTCTACTCTCTTGTATGCAGTTGTACATTTTGCCTGTTGGCAACACTGTTCTGGACTCATTGAGATTGTAGGTAGTAATTCATTTGGATCTCATTTGTTTCATGAGAAGAAGTATTCCTTCTTCCAGCCACCACAGTTTTGATTAAAATTGATTATTGTCTAAGATGAAAAATGGTGAAGAGATGCAAGGAATAACAGTGCAGACATAGCAGATGTGCCAAGTATGTTAATGTTTCATATTTTTGGAAACTATAATGAAATATTCTTTCGGAAGAGTAATTCCTTGGTTTCTCCCTTCCTATTCTTAGTAGCCATTACTGAGCTGCAGTGATAGTTTATTGTATTGTTTTCAGATTAGTAAGCATCACAACTTTTTAGTGGGATAGCTGTTAGAGGATACAAGTGCTGCATGCAGGCGGCTAAAGGTTTATTTTGTGTATTTGCTTGCAAAGTCATCAGTTTCACTTCAGCTCATAAGCGCTGGAAAGAACTTTTTTTTTTTTTTTTTTACTAGCTTGAGTGCCGAAACATTGAACTTGGACTTCAGTAGTGGTATCTTTTAAGTGCATTCTTGACTTGAAGATTGCTACCGCTGAAGATCTCCTAAGTGGCAGCACTCGGGGAGAGCTGCAGATAGCAACAACTCTGCAGCAATTTCACTTGGGAGAATCAAGGACTCAACCAATTGTGGTGCTTACAGAGTCAGCAGGTGCACAGAATTACGGAACTGTTGGCTAGAAGGGTCACTGGATGTTCTTACACAAATTTCCACTCGATGCAGAATTGTTGGCAATGAATGAGGGGGTCAACTGTGGCTTTTTCATCCGAGTTGTGAATACATCTGAAGATGGAAATTTCACAACCTCTCATAACCTTTTATAGTACTGTACTACTTTTCTAAGAGGAAAAATTTCTCTAGTGCCTGTCTCAACTTGTTAAGCTGTAGTTTGTGTCCACTGTTCCCTCCAGTAATAACTGGTAGCAAAAGAGTTTGGCTGTGAAGCTAAGGGGGAACATCTGACAAGGTGGATTGGATGAGCTAGAAAAAAAAAAAAACAAAAAACCCCCAACATTGTACCTATCAGTTTGCCACCTGATTGTGGAGTGGCATTTGCATCTGCTCCCAATGGTCCCAAGGGCATCTGCTGAAATTGCATTTTTTTGGCTGTGGGCTATAGGCTGCACTCTGTGAAGTGAGCTACAGGCCATGTAAATCTTGCTGCTACTCTATACCGCTTCAATTTTCTTCTAGGGTTCTCTTCTGCTAGGCTTGTTATGCCTGAGGAACGTTGGAGAACTCATTATTTAGACCACTATCTAAATAAAAGGTGTATACTGATGTGCTATAAATACAGATAAAGACATTGTGGAATTAGATCCTTGATTAAGTCTTGCTGGTCACTGGAAGAATGTTTTTGCCTGTACTGGGATGTTTCAGTGAGATCAAGGAAACTGAATCTTCAGAAGTGTGTTAGTATGTATGGTGTTTGATAGTTGGGCAAAGAAATATCTCAAAAAACTGAGCAAAGTGCTTGTGGAAAGTTCTCCTTGTAGAAATTGTTCCCAACAATCAGTGGTAGGAAATTGGAGATGGTATTGGTTTCTTGACTGGGTAGGCCAGCATGGTGTTTGGGAAGCTATTGCTTGTGGAGTCTAAAAGTCTGTAAGTGAGCTAGATGATAGTATAAATATTGGGAGAACTTGCATGGAAACTCAACGAAGCACGCTTGTATGGCAGCTTTAAGTTATGCTGTTTAACCATTCATAGCAATATATTTTTAATTACTCTACCTTGTGGTTCTTTAGCAAGTGTGTAACTTGTCAGTTAGCTTT
The DNA here is from genome assembly GCA_028571105.1 of Tragopan temminckii. Classification (NCBI taxonomy): domain Eukaryota; kingdom Metazoa; phylum Chordata; class Aves; order Galliformes; family Phasianidae; genus Tragopan; species Tragopan temminckii. Next base: position 32,569,926 of record JAOWBP010002392.1, on the reverse strand, counting down.
ATTTTCATGAAAGCACACTCAACTGGGGAGACTCCAAATAAATTATTGTAATCTCACTTGTTGTTGGACAGCCATTGCATTGTTACCATAACTTTTAACCTATCTACCATTGAAATAACTTGATAACTACAGCCCTACTGTATGCTAAGAGAACATGGTTGTTGTAAACCACTATCAGTATTTGTTTTTACTCAGTGATAGTATTCAGAAAGTTACAGTTGCTTTCCAGAAGTGGGGGAAGACAATCCCAGCTTCTTCAAAGCCCAGTGGCAGTGGGTAAGGATCGGTGCACCTGTGCCCATCTGGATGTTTGTTGTTTATTTGTTTTACACCTTCTACGCCTCTGTGAATCTTGGTCTTTGAAACTGCAGGTCATCACAGTCTCAACTCTCTGCAACTGTCAGATTTGTCTCATTTTTTTTCTTTAATGTTTGCAAATTAACCAATTGTACTTAATTCTTAGATCATGTCTTAGGATCTTGTCACTTTATTAAACAAAACAAAAACAAGAAAAACCCCAAACCTTATCTTCAGTCATTTTCCTTTCTGAAGGTACAATACTGTTTTAGTCCACTACTGATATTAGAAATTGGCAGGAAGTTTTTGTGTATTTAAAAATGTGTTTATACAGCTACTGCAAAATAAAAAACCTTGAGTCTTGTTTTTTAACTCTTGTGGGAGTGCACCTCTTAAGAAGGCTTCTGAGTTGTTTTTTGTCTTCCCTCATTCCAGTAGGATTTTAAGATTAGAGGCTATGAGCCTTAAATTAGAGAGAAAAGCAGTCATGTACAGTACTTTCATCTTTATTCTTACTACTGAGTTGTACTAGGAGATAGTTTGGAGCAGGCCCCATAAAGCGCGCACATATCTGAAAGCAAGGAGCAGTTTAAAAAACAAAGCAAAGAAACACCTGTCTGTAAATGCACACATTTCCAAAACAACCTAATAGCATCCACTCTGGATGTTGTTGGAATACAAGTTGTTGCTGCAAGTGATCTTAAGCAGTACAAGTAATTGAGCGGAATAAAAAGGACAGCATTTTAACATAGTGTTTTAACCTCGAATGTTTCCCACTGCAGTAACAAGTGTTCTGTAGTTTCCCTTGTGAATCTGTTTGTGTGGCTTATTAAAATGTAATTATTTGCTATAGGATGAAGTCACAAACAGAACAAAGAAATAATTCACTTCTTCTGGATGTCATGTGATGGCGTGACCAGGGAGAGCTTGTACCAAGCTGAAGCTAGCTGTAGTGAAAGATGAAGCATCCACCCAAAGGATTATCAAAGTTGGAACAAATTCCCAATAAAATGCTTGTTTCTGAGGATTATGTTGTTTCGTACCCTGAATCTTGTTTGAGGCAAACTTCATGCTTGCATGATCGTAGCCTGTAGCCATAGACTTTGTTACATCAAGTTTACTGAAAATGTCTGTCTCTGCCAGCTGATGTGATGCATCCCTCTTTCTTTCCCTGTGTATGTAAGAGGATTTCTTCATTTTTCTCCAACTTAATATCTGTACTTTTTGATCGTGCAGCGTGAAGCACGTTGTGATAAGTTGTGCTATTACCAGCGCTGTTCTTGGCACACAGTGTCATAACAGGCGCAGGGCCTTTGTTTTCGAGCCAGTGAACAGCATCTTAACCAGCACCGAGTCCCTGGGAAACACAGTGTGACCTGCTGACTTCTGTGTTAATATCCTTCCCCTCATGTCCCAACATCATTTCTGCTTGTCTTTCTTGCGCAAAACAGCTGAAATAGGTTGAGAAACAATGCTTTTAGATTTCAGTACTTTAGAAGAAAGGTCTTCAGAACTTGAGGCAGCTCTGCCAGGGAACTCATCTTTTGGTACCAGAATACTGCATTTTCTGGGAGCTCTAAACACTTGTAAGGAAGGTGGGTAGTTTGGGAGAAAACGGGAGAACGTTTTTCTCTGTCAGATGTATCTACAAGAAATATATGTGGTGTACTTTAGAAGAGGTGACTTTGTTTTGCTGAATGTAATCAGCAGTTAATTTTCCTGGATGTTGGGAGTGAAGTAAAGATAGCGAGGAAAAGACTGTCTAACATGGAGAGCGGATGCAGATGAAATTGAGCCATCTGCGCACTGATACAATTTGTATTTGTTTGAAGGTACGTGAGATTTGGAACATGCTTTTTTGTTTCTCAGGTTTCTGCTCTGTGCTTCCTTTTTGTCCTGAGGATACTGGAGGACACAGTGGTTTAAATAAAACGTGTATACTGATGTGTGCTGTACTAATGGCCCATCAGCTCCACTGCCATACGTACCTGCTCAGCTTTGCTCCGTCCAAACTGATGCACCCAACCTGATGTAAGCTGGTCTGCTGCTGTCTCCGCTGTTTGCAGTTCTGAGGCTGCATGCTGCTGCTGGCAGCCAGGAGGCAGGGGGCCTGCTCTGCTCTGGGCCGGTCCTGCTGTGGGGCATTTGGTACGCGTTTGGGCCTAGGCCACCATAAGACAGGCTGGGATTTTTGTACTTGCAGCCCATGTAGGCCTGATCGAGCCTTACAAAAGAATTTGCAGTCACATTGAATTTTAGTAAAGAAGTTTATATGCAAATCAGTATTTGCAAATACTTCAGTTACTCTGAAAGTAATGCTTTCTATTTATTTCTGTGGAAACTACAGCAGGTACAAAGAGTGCAATAACACTATCGATAAAGCAAATTCTCAGCTACAAAGCACTGTTTTTCAGCATAGTCACCACCAGTAGCTCTGCATTTTTGCAAGTGATGAACAACAGCGTGCGTGCTGTGCTTGTGAAAATGGGCATGACCGTTTGGAACATCGCTTACCTTTCACATCGCTGTCACCACTGCTGAAAAGCACCACCCACTCTGCTAACAGCCACTGGTTGGGCTCCATAAATGTTCAGGAAGCATCAGTGGATATCAGTGGGTGCGATTTTTTTCCCCATGAAGGAATTCAGTGCCACACCTTTGCTTCATATGCACTTCCATGTCAGGCACCATTCTGTCAGACTGCCGCTCTGTTATAATCCTTCTTTTCCCAGCTCTCTCAGGTGAAATCGTGTATTTAATTAAAAACCTAACATACAAATAAAAAGTCATCACTGAAAAAAGTTTCGTAAATTGCAGAGCCTGTGAAAAACCTCTTTGTAACTGCTTTGCTGCTTTCATAACTGATGCAGTAAGTCTGCGATGGATGCTTACAACAGAATGTCTATAAATCTTCCTCTCATCTGTAGCTGTGACGTTCTTGCAGTCATTGAAATGCTTAATTCATTGGGTAGGAATGTAGGAGTTCAAGAAACGGCTCAAAGCAAGTGCAAAATCCCATCCCTGTTTATGTGCGCACAATTGCTTTCTAATCATTTGCACTGATTTCTTAAGTTATTCATTTGGTTGAAATAGGTGCTTGTAGTTACAAGCCAAATCTTACTAATTATCTAAAACATTGCAACACAAAGTGATAGTATGCACTTACCTCAGTAATTTGTTACAAGATCTTTGATATGAAAAATTTAAGAATACAAATGCAGAGGTTCTGCAACACTCTTCCCAGACAACGTAGTTTGCTGTTTCAAGGCTCTGTACATCTGCAGATTTCTGATGCTTTCATTTCTTACATCAAGTGGGTTGTTGATTAGCAGTTACTTTCTAATCTGCAATTTGCTGCCTGAAGTCAGTGTATGGGCCTGCTTTTCTTTAGCTCTTAAAGGTTTATGGCGTAGTGCTTCCTATTACCTGCAGGAAAAGTGCTTTGTAGCGGAGTTATAGGCAAAGAACGAATTTACAGTTGGCAGCTTTAGAGGTTTAAGAATCAACTTATACTTTTAGACTGGAGAAACAGTTTTGTCTTAGTCTCATCTGCTGTGTCTCTTTAATTAATAATCTTCCAGTGTCTGTAATAATTTGCTCATTTTCTGAAATTTGCCATTATAATTTGATCAGTAAACTTGTTCGTGTTGTAGCATTTCTGTATAGCAAGGCTTGGCAACAAATTCTGATCTGCACTGGTGTTCAATCTTGAAGAAAACTGAGAGAGTCTGGAGTTTATTTTTATTTTTCTTCAAAAGAGTTCTTGGAGGAAATCCCATAGATTTCCACATAGGAAGTGATACTTATCCTTTTATTCATTCACCCTCTTCCATAGTTTACAGAACACACTGCAGTAGAGTTAATGTGTGTGTGTACGTTTCTGTATTTTTGTCTTTATTATCAACTGCTTGCCTGTGGCCGATAGAGCTAAGATTTGGTTTGGCTGCATGTATTTTATTGCTGAATCATCCTGTAAGCAGCACTAGAGAACCTTTTATTTGTTTTGGAATATTTTCTTCCTCTTTCAGCTTTACACTTTAGTGTAAGTGCTCTTTCTAAGCCATTCCTTGTTATCTTGGGCATGATAAAACGCTTTGCTTACAGGGCCTTTGGTCATGCAACCAGCTATGTAGGGCTTGGTTCATTATTTGTTTAAGTGAAATGTTTACAAGCCTGTGATGGTTGGATACAATGTTTTATCTGTAATACTGTATTTAATAACAGCAAAGGCAAACAGATTTGCACATGAAATAAGTAAACTTCAATAGGATTTTGAATAGGCAGTACTGGGCTTCAATAAATCAGGTAACGTAAGTAAGTGTCAGGTAACAACAGCCTGCTTTTTGAACTCATGAGCCACTCTGTGAATTTTTTCTTCTGGCTTCTGAAGATCTCCAGGAGGAGACTCCACAGCCTCTGGGCAGCCTGTGCCAGTGCTCCAGTGCCTGCACAGCACAGAAGTGTTTCCTGATGGTCGGGGGGACTGCTTGAGTTCTAGTTTGTGTCTGTTGCTTCTTATCCTGACAGTGGGAACCACTTGGAAGATCCTGGGTTTGTCTTCTTTACACCCTCCCTTTAAATATTTATTCACACTGGTGAAATTCACCCCTAGGCCTTCTCTAGGCTGAAGAGTCTGAGCTCTCCCAGACTCTCCTCCTAGAAAAGGTACTCCAGTTCCTGGGTCATCTTGGTGGTCCTTCACCAGACACTCCTAGTATGCCCGGATCTCTCTCATGCAGGGGAACCCAGAGCTGACCCCAAAAATCCAGGTATGTTTTCATTGTGCTGAGCGGAGGGGAAAGATCATCTCCTGGCAAAAGTTTGCCCAGTGCAGCCCAGGAGAGCAGTAGCGTTCGCTGTGGCAAAAGCACTTTGCTGGCTTATTTAAGATTCTTACGATCGCTATGCATTCCATTTTACATTGGAGATTAGTATGAGGGCTGCTCCGAAAGTAATGCCTCCTATATTATGATATTGACCCACAATGTCAGATGTGGATGTTTTTGCTGGTATAGCAGTGGAGATTGAACCTTCCCACCAATTTTCTGTCATTGAACTCTTCCATGTGGAAAAAATGACATCCATTCATATTCGTCAGTGCTTGCTGAACACTTATGGAGACCAAACTGTGAAAGTGAGCACATTGAGGCAGTGGATGGTGCCTTTCAGCAGTGGTAGAAGGCAACCTCCCCTGTTCTGCATCGCCCAGTCTGGAAATTCCATCAGTTATGCAACTTAAACTGATAAAATACACCTCGTTTCCCTGTCCAAAAAAGCTTGCTCTTTTTCTGCCTTTTGTTGTAATTGGGTCTGATGATGTGTTATTTTGAAGAGTTCATGACACTGGAAGTAGGGTTTTTATATTCTTTGTAAAATACTGAATTTTATATAGCAAACTGATAGTAGAGAGAGAGGATGATACTCTGAGCAAGGCTCGAGGAATAAATCTGTACATTACCTGAACTCTGGTACCAGTTTGCAGTAAGCACTGCTTGCTGAAGTGCATGTAAATCTCAGATTTCCCCTTTTTTGGTAATTGTACTTCTGTGATGTACCTCATTAGCTTAGCACTCACACATAGGCATTTCTGTGCTAATCAGCATTTGCTCTTGGGTTTGCAGAGGTGAAAATCTAGTTGGTAAGCTTGCTTTTCTAATGCGTAGTTGTATCTGCTAAATTGTAATTAGTAATTGGAAACCTTTGGGTAAGATGAGAGCAAGCAGTGGCTGGGAAGATTGTTCCTTTGCTGTCAGTGCAGTGCTGCTGCTTCATACGAAGGGCACCTTGCTAGGTGCAGGTCCTAGGCTTCTGACCTAACTGCCCAGGTGGGCCTTAGCAAATCTAAAGAAAGGCTGAAAGGGTCCGGAAAAAGTTACTACCATCACAGTACTCTGTCAACTTCATTTGCTTCTTTGGAAGTGAGGAGCACTGGGTGGTATCAGTGAATAAGAAGTATTGCTTTTGTACAGTGTGTAGTTTTCTATGGTACATGTAAAAGTAACCGGCTCTTATGCACTTTTGAGTGTATTTACCACTAGTGCTCAGTTTGAATTGAAGTTGTGCTGCGTGCCGAAGTGCTTCAGAGCCTCTTTGGCTTCTAGAACTGATGGTGCCAGTAAATAACCCACTGAAAATTGCATTGCTGCCTTGAAAATGAGGGTTTCTGTGAGATTCAGAAATAGCACGGTGTGTAGGTGGATGGTGGAAGGAATGAGAGGAAAAGTCTAAATTTTAATTAAAGGATGGTTGGTGTATTATTAAGGATTGGCAGAAAATCTTACCTTCAGTATGTTTGTCAGTGCTGCAACTGATTGCTGCATAAATTATTAATTTGAATGATTTTGAAATCATTTTTAGAATTGAAATGCAAGCACAGTATTTGTTCAGTTTTAATAGCATGCATTTTAAGACTTTCTTCACATAATTCATATAAACTTAAATGTTCCTTGATTTCTTTGTTTCCATGTCTTCCTGTATCAGGTCCTGAGTAAAATGCTGACTTCTTATCTGCATAGTCACATTTCCTGTTCTCAGCCCTGCTTTGTCCTTCTGCATGAATAGGAAAATGTGCCTTCCAAAGAACTAAGTCAGAATTTAGACCTCCTGGTCAGCTGAAAGCATCCTTCCAGCAGTCTTTTCAGTAGGAGCTTGGTTTTCTGTAGTAGCCGTTAAAACTCATGCTTTTTCTTTCATTTCAGAAACTGCATGTAGGCCATTAATTGTGTGAGAAGCCATTGGAATAGGTTTAATGTTTAACTTCTTGGTGTTTCTTTAACTTCTTCCAATAGCCAAACCCTTTACAGACAGCAGTTGCTTTTACTCATACAAAGCTGTTCCTTCAATCTCCTTTTTCTCCATACTTGTTCGTGCTTTTGGGACTTTTTGGCTTAAGAGTAGTAATGGTTTCAATTCAATAACAATTGTCTCAGTAATTTTTTAAATGAAAAAAAAAAGGCTTTTTTCTTTTTCATTCTCATACTTAACATACATCCTTATCTATAAAAGGACACTGTGTGCTAGCTTAGACACCAAAAGATCCTTAATGAAGGCAAATCCTAGGCAGGAGGTAAAAAATGTTTTTGATTTTTAAGTCTTATTAATGATCTTGGAGAAATGTGTCATCTTTGGGTTTTTTTCTCCTTACTATAAGGACACCTGATGATTCCTTTTAATATAGGATCCAGCAGCAGAGGGCAGTTACCCCAGATGTTGATCCTTTTTAATTATTTTGCTAAGTGGTTTATTCTGGTCAAATGCAGTATAAGATCAATGCCATTCTTCCCAATATAAAAAGGACTCTTAATGGGTATTTCTCTAATACTGTTGCATGTTTAGTATCTCTGTGGTTTGGCAGTTCCTGTACATGTATTTTTCTTTCTCTGTGAAAAGAGGCGATCCATAATACTTTTTGAAATGTGGTTTTTATTGGTTGTGAGCAGTGAAGGTACTGTATGTCACAGAGATCTAGGGAATTGTGTCATCTGCAATCCTTGGCTCCACAGTGTGGGGAAAACCGATGTTTCATAAACTGTCAGTAATTATAGTGACATCGTGTTAGCTAGCCTAGTGCGTTAGAGGAGCTTCTTGAAGATTAAGCCATCCCATATGTTTTCACTTAAAGCAGAGCTGTTGACCGAGGGCGGGGATGGGAAGAGATGGTGTGATATTCTAATCTTCCCAAGGAAGTGCAGCTGTAATGCCGCGTGGCTTTTGGTGGCATGCGCATGACGTAAGCTGTGGAGAACAGGCCTTAGAGCTACGGATTGTATCTTTCTGTTTGTTAGGACGTGCTGTGCTCCAGCCTGTATCAGGTCAGGAGATCAAAGTGCACCACAGGGTGCTTGCATCTGGCAGCCTGTTGGATCATGGCTCGCCTTTAGGTGCTGCTACCATTGATTTGCAATAATCTTGGACACATAAATTCTTTCTGCATTTCCCAATGTGTTTACTGTTTTGTAATATCCCTCCTGTTGGCAGAAGTGCTACCTTAATATACAGTGAGAATGCTTCTAGCATGAGGAGTGTAGTCAATAATGTTTTTTTTCCAAGCTTGACTAATCACTTTTCTTGAGTGTTTCATTGATAAATGGTTTCTATTTCAAACAAAACTTACCCAGTGGGTGTTATCCTCCAGCGCTGTTGATCAGCAGAGAGCTGCTGATGATAGTTGAGTGTGGCTTGTTTGTCCAAGCTGTGGATGCTGTACTCAGCCTGTGTTCTTCACTGGTACAGCCCCTGCAGCTTGAAGTCTGTGAGTATGTGGGTGGGAGTGAAGCGCAGCGGTGAGTGGAATGATTAACAGCGCCCGCTCTGGGCACATCCTTCCAGTGAGAGCTCCTGGAAGTCAGCTGAGCTCTGTGGAGTGCTGCGCTTTTATAGAGCCACCAATGAAAGCAAAGGCCTGAAATGGAAAGTCAATTTAGTGCTTTAAACACAGCCTGATAGGTCAGGAGTTTTTGCTGCAGATGTAACAATAGAAAAAAAATAAGTAATGCAATACTGGACTTCTGTTTTTCTTGACATTGATGTCATCGTTCATTTTTTTGTCAAAGCTTTAATAGTTTTAAGTTTTAATCAAGAGGCAAGCTGTTTCTCATATAGAAAGTGTACTTTTTTGAAGTTGATTGGAGAAAAATACGGAATTGCTGTTTATTTTTATTTTGGTTACTGCTGTTTGCAGGGGAGGAGCTGTTTTGGGGTAACTTCTGACACCCTAATTGAAGCAGCTTAGCAAACAACTCAATCTCATCTGATATCAGATTAGTGCTGCTGATAGTATTTGCAGCAAGTAATTTTCTTCTTCTTCCACTGACATATTATCTTGGTAAAATTGAGCTTTGTGCCTCAAAACAGTGAAGCTTCTTGGAGCACCTGACAGAACACTACTTCAACCCATGGATGTGTTGGCGTTCCAGCAATCTCAGTGTGTTTCCTATGCTTCTGTTTTTTCCTGCGTGCTCATGGGCGCCGTAAGATTTTGCATTGCCTTGTCGTACAGCAAGCTTTTTCACAGGAAGACAAAACAAAACCAAATTAAGCCAGCTCTCTTTACCCTCACGGACTTTTTAATTGAATTTGCATGCATGCAAAGACAGCAGCTGGTGATAATTATTTAAAATTGGTAGGATTCTTGTGATGGTCAGTTATGTCCTAGGTAGTGGCTAAGGCTTTCTGAAGATGAGCGTGGAACAGACTTCAAGCGCAGTAAGTTTCACATGACAAACATAATGTAAATAATCTGTGTGCCTTGTTGTAATTTTGCAGCTTTACTTGAACTCTGTGCATGCTTATAAATGCGTCAAAATCAAGCCTCTTGTAGAAGCTGAAGTAGGAGAAAAATGGGGCGTTATCAGAAAGTCCAATATTAGATTGTAGTGATACAGTTAAGATGCTCTTTTGATGAGCTGGTAACTCACATGACATTTAAAATAAATAAATAAAATTCTAAGCAGTCTGTTTTAGGAGAGTTACAGGAGTAGAATCATAGAAGCCCAGAATTGTTTGAATTAAAAGGGACCCTTGAAGGTCATTTAGTCCAACTCCCCCTCAATAAATGGGGATGCCTACAGCTAGAACAGGTTGCTCAGAGCCTGGTCCAGCCTGACCTTACAGTACACTGTAAGGAGACGATAAGGCCTGAGTAGTAGCGTCACTAGTTTCTGTACTGCTTATTTAGAAAGGACGCTGTGAGAGACTCTCATTTCCGCATGGGTTAGGTTTGGCACAAGAAAATAGCAGATTGTTTGGTTTGGCTTGTACTCATTTCCCTATCCTAAGAGGGTTAATATGACTGAGGTGCATGCTGACATTCCCTCTCCATGCTTCTGGTAGGCTTTGCTTTCATCTGATGTACAATGTTTTGTAGGCTTTATTCGCAAGGAAAATTATTTTCTTGTCCCTCAGAAGCCTGCTGCTGTCAAGAACTGCCTTTGTTTAGGATGATATTATTATCAGTATACACTAGAGTTCATGCTTAAATGTCTGTGTAAGAGCCAATTTAAACAGGCTTAGAATCTAGCACCCGTAAAACTGCTTCACTGGAAGCTGATGTGGATATTCATGTACATGGTTCTAATTCCCTTTTATTTCACTTGTTCTCAAATGCAAAGTGTAATTTTTGAAAGATTAAAGTTGTCACAATGGTTCTTGGTAGCGTCTCCCCGGTAGGTTTCAACTTTCGACCTCAGTGTTGATACTAAACAAGAAAAGCGATGTCCTTGTAGTGTTTATATGTAGTCTTGTAGTCTTTATACGCTCAATTCTCATTGGTTTATGTGAAAACAAAACAGCAGAAAGTGTCAAGGAAATCAGAATAGAGACCTGCGGTTTGAAAGAGGACAGCCTGAAAGCTGTGGTTGGTTATCAGTAGCACTTGCAGCAGAATTACTCATGTGTTGACAGTAGGAGGGTGGGGCTTTCAGCACAGTGAAAACAAAGTGAACAATAAGAATTGTTGTTGTGGAAGGTCTCATAGGGATGAAAGACTGAAATGTATCTATGAAATAGTCATATTCTATGCTGAAAGGAAACGGCCTGTGCATCCTTCAGATGTGAATAAGTATGGCTTTTTAGCCTTTGGGTCTTTCAATGTGGTGTCCTTCAAGAATGTTCAATTCACACAATATGTTATGGTGATTACAGTGCAATTGTGATTTTAAATATAATCCTAGATCTTAAGGGTCTAACTTTCTGAGCTAACTTCAAGATACTGTAGCTGTTAGATAGCATGTATAATTGCATGCAGTATCTTTGTGGAGGGCACTAACCTCATTCTCTCTGTCAGCTTTCCTGCCATGTGGTGCCGATGCCGTATTGTTACTGGTGCTGGAAGAGCTCTCATCTACCCTCTGTGCCAGATGGAAACAGAGAGGAGGGAAGAAGGCAGACCTTTTTGGAAAATGAACACTACCAAATCTATTCTAAAGCCTTGTGTCGCTATTCTTCCCCATTACTATTGCAGAGACGTCTTTGAGATAGGGGATAGCTGCTGAGTTAAAACATAACTCTTTTTTTTTTTTTCTTTTTTAATTTCCAGGTAAAATACCAACCTGTGTGCTGTTGATGTAATGCCCTTGTTTTTCATTTCAGCGATGAAGCCGTACACTCCAGTTTTCATCCTCCTGTGGAGCGCTGTTGGGATAGCGAGGGCTGCCAAAATTGTTGTTGTGCCGCCAATTATGTTTGAAAGCCATCTTTATATTTTCAAGACTCTGGCCTCAGCCTTGCATGACCAAGGTCACCAGACAGTGTTTCTCCTCTCTGAGGGCAGAGAGATTCCTCCATCTAATCACTATAGACTTCAGCGCTACCCAGGGATCTTTAACAGCAGCACATCAGATGACTTTCTCCAGTCCAAGATGAGGAGTATCTTCTCTGGGAGACTGACGGCCCTTGAACTGTTTGACATCCTGGACCACTATTCAAAGAACTGCGACATGATTGTTGGCAACCAAAACCTCATGCGTGCCCTGAAACAGGAAAAGTTTGACCTGCTCCTGGTAGATCCCAATGAGATGTGTGGATTTGTTATAGCTCACCTTTTAGGGGTTAAGTATGCCGTCTTTTCCACTGGCCTCTGGTATCCAGCAGAAGTGGGTGCTCCAGCTCCCCTCTCTTACGTTCCAGAATTTAACTCACTACTTACAGATCGCATGAACCTATTTGAGAGGATGAAAAATACTTTTGTTTATCTTATTTCAAGATTTGGAGTCAGCTTTTTGGTTCTGCCAAAATATGAAAGGATAATGCAGAAGTACAAGGTTCTGCCAGAACGATCTATGTATGACTTGGTTCACGGATCCAGCCTGTGGATGCTTTGTACTGATATAGCACTGGAGTTTCCAAGACCGACGCTACCGAATGTTGTTTATGTGGGAGGAATCCTAACCAAACCGGCCAGCCCTCTGCCAGAAGTAAGGTTTGCTGAGCTTAAAGTAATTTCTGCGGTACCTGTTTGACCTCATATGATGAGTGACGGTTTTTAAGCAGTGAATTTCAAATGGGATCTAGTATCTTGAAACTTTAAAACTTGATTTGTTGCTGCTCAGTGGAATATATCCTTGAAGTAACTGGAGTTGGCTTGAGGCAGGGAGAGAAACTGAGATGCAAACTCAGAATGAGACTTTTGAGGTTGCAGGAAGTATTCTTCTTTGGAGTTAAGTGCTTAATTGTACGGTAGAGGAAAAAAGCAGTGCGCACTACTTTGAAAATTACATCAGTGACTTTTAACCAAATGTGAATTAAAACATGAATGAACAGGTGAATAAGCTTATATTTAACCAAGCCCATTAATAGGTTGTGCCATCTTTAATTTCGTGGTATTAATGTTGTTATGGAGTTAGCTTCCTTTGGTTTGATAGGTAAAAATGGCTTTAAAACTAGGTGTACGTGAATAAAATGTGTAAAGGTGATCAAATGGAGATTTTCTGAGTTGCCATAATAAACACCAGGGCTGTATTCGGGTACAGATTTTTACAGTGCACTCATTTACCATCAGGTACCAAGTTTCAGGCTGACATAGTAATAGCGTGGTTGGATCGACTCCGGAAATCCTGACTGCATAGATTAATAATTAAGCTTGATTAATTCAGTGCACCATGTGGTCTTGATACCTGATAGCCAAGAATACCTTTGTTCAGCAGCACAATAGTGCGTGTCAATAGCAGAACAAAATTTCATAGAAAATCATGTCACTTGCACTTCTGCGTTTGTACATGAACAAATTGATCCTGAACTGAAGATGACTAGTAATAGACACTTATCACTCAGTGATAAATAGGTAGGTAGATCTGCACCACTCAACAAAACTTGGCTGCTTCTAAAAATGTTTCATTCAGCCTTCACTTCTGCGCTTTTTGCATGAAACCTACCAGGCCAGCTTTTTCTTTTTTTTTTTTTTCCCTTTGAAAAATAGTCTTGGAAGGCTGTTTTTTCTTCTTTACACTATCATTGTTCTGGCCTAATGATATGCTTTTTCATCAACTTGGGAAATATCAGACAATTCTCTGCTTTATGCTGCAGGGTTTGGAATGCTGTACCAATTCCTTTATTTTCCCCTGTCCAGTTCAGCTTTAAACGTACTTGAGCTGGATGAGAGCAAGCACTTGCCAGGGCTTTCTGAACGTGCTAGAGCTTGTCTGATGATATGCTACTGTCTGATGTGTCCTCACAAAAACTTGAGAGTGTCCTGGCTGTCTAATCTCAGCACAGATTAGGATGTTTCTGTAGGTAGCTTAACTTGCACAGGAAAGATGAGCTCTCTAATGAGAATTCAGGAGTAAGGAGCTGCTGGAGACAGCAGACAGACCTTGCGAAAAGAGTTCTGTTTTAGGATAATATTATGTTTCCACTTAGGGCACTGTCACTGCCTATATCTCTTTGTAATGTCACAGAGGGATACAAATGCAGCCTGCCATTGTTTGGGGAGAAAAAGTTTAGGTTAAGGAACGTCATATTTTTACATGACTTTTGTTTGATGATGGTTCCCATAACAGCTCGCCTGTTACTTTTGTAAGTAAGCAAAACAGCATTTCTTCTGATATACTCCACCCATGTATAAATGTTTATGTTTAGAAAGTGTCTGACTAGTCAGCATACAAACATATCCAAGGAAACAGACTAAAGGTAGTCTTTTGCTGTCTTAACGAAGTTCAGCTGTAGTCTTCCCAAGAAGACCTTGCTGGCTGGATTGAATTTCTGTTTGTTCATTTTCTAAACCGATATTTTATTGTTCTGTAAGAAGAAAAATATCTTTCTGTTGCATGATGAATTTGGGTACTGTACTAACGCTGTCTTTTGGTCTCCATGGGTTAGTCTTCAAGCAGATAGCCTAACAGTCACCAAAGCAAGTAGATATTTTCTTTTCTATAAAATGAAATGGAAGGAAATGAAAGGAATGCTTTTATTTTCCTCTCTTGCTTGAAGGATATGCATATGTGTGTATAAAACTGTGTTTATACGCCTGTATATACACACATAAACAGAAAATAGACCAGCCCAGAAGGTTGAAAAATTTACTCTGGAATAATGAATGTTAATCTGCTGCAGAGCTGCTTCACTTGCGGAAGCTGGCCTGAAAAAGATGCTGCCTCAGGAGCTGCCTCTAAGCCGCAGGGCTGGTGCTGCTCAGAAGATGGCGGTCATCAGAAGGAGGGATGTGTGGCTGGTGACAGCTGTCTGTGTGTAGGCCTGGTCCGCTTTGTTAGCTGGAGAAGTTCTAGGAAAAAAACAGTCTGTATTTCCAAGTTGAAATTCACACACAATACAATAACAAATCTTCTTTATAAAACCACAGCAGGCTCTCGAGCCCTTGGGCTGCAGTGGGGAGGTGGCAAGCCTTTTCTTGGGAGTGCTGGCCTTCAGGTGACGGGGTCCAGCCAGCTCCTCCTGGGGCCCAGTGCCCCCTGTGGAGCTCCAGGGCCCGCTACTTGTAGTTGGGAAAAAGAAAGAAAATACTGTTGCTCTTCTTAGCAACTATCACAATTCCTAAATGAAACTGAAAAGCTCTAGTTTTCAAGTAATAAGGCCTTAGGAAGAAAGGGCCTTCTGAGCAGCCACAGTATTGCTGCTGTTTGATTCTGGTGGGCACTGTAGCTGTGTTGTACAGTTGCTTAGACCTTGCACCTGGGCTTTCCCTACAGTGTCTTTAAAGGAAAGCTATAAAGCTTTTAAAGTAGTACATAGCAGAAAGTACCGAATATCCATGTCATAGAAGAAGAGGGGACCTAACTCTCTCTTTGCTCTGTTTAATCTATGTTATTATTTTTATTCAAGTCTGTGGAATGGTCATGTAAATCTCATAGTTGCCCCCGTACAGTTCATGCTGGCTTGGTTTGTGAAATACTTTTGGTACATGTAAACCAGATGCATTTTGGAGGGCGCTAAACTGGCAGCTTTGTTTACCTGAATACTTGCAGTCTAACAGGGGACATAAGGAACATAAGGGTCCTTTTGGATGGCTTTACCTTACATGTTTCATAGGGACACTGGCGAATGTCCAGAGTGAAGATAGCCAAGCTTCTGGACCACTCACAGGGTAGGTGCAGAGCCAAATATGCTCCTGCTGTGCTTGTACGGTGCTTGGGTACGGGCAGCTTGGAGTCCCCCTGGGAACAATCTGTTAACTATGCACATCGTACGTCATGGGGAGGAAACTGGACTTACAGGGCACGTCTTTGTTGCCATTCAGAGATCAGAAAGCAGCATCATGCAGTTACCTCATGTAATGGGCATGAGTTTTAGTGCATGCTGAGCTCTGTAGTAATTGCAGCTGCAGTCTACCACACATAGCTGTGGTGTGCAGCCTGCAAACTTTGGGTTGATTGCAGTGTGCCCTGGCACTTCAAAACATTAGCCTCTGATCCACCTTTTGCTTTCCCCCAAGGAAGTGCCAAAAAAAGAAAGAAAAAAGAAAAGCAGGTCTGTTAATGTGACTGTACCTATTACCCATAAATGAATAAAAACTTGCCCATGTATAGCAAAAAGTTCTGGGTTTCTGTAGATAACTGTGAAAACAGTGTATTTTGAATTGGTCAGGGGTATACATAGCCTTAAAGGATCGGAAGTTGGAGACAGAACAAGTCTCAGAGGGTCATCACTGACTTCAACTTGCCAGTGCATGGTGTCACCTGAGAGTATTTTCTAGTTAGTTGACAGTGGCAATTAAAAAGTAAAAGGCTCTTTTGCCTCCTTCGTATCACACTTTTCCAGAGGGATCCTATTAAGCTGGATGAAACTGGCATTTACTATAACACCTTTTAAGAAAAAATGGGGAGACTTCTACTGTGGCATTTGTATCTTGTGAGTAGGTTGATACATAGTTAGGCATTAATCAGCCTGATAAGATACGTCCTTGAATAAGGGTAGAAACGAGGTGGCTCTTGGAATCAACAGCTCTGGGAAATGCCAGCTCTGTTGTGAGGGAGGGGCAAAGGGCACTGAAAGCAAGCAGGAGCTTTGCTTTAAGAAAAGAAGGAAACGTTGTTTTGGAAGACTTGTTTGAATCCATTAGTTATACAGGCACCCTTGAACACTGAATCTAAGCGTTTGGATAAACTTGTACTTGAAGTCATCTGTATTAGCGTTTATGGAAAAAATCACAAACTAAAATCAGGCATGCCCTCTGAAATGCGAGTTGAGCTTTTCTTTCTTCATATCTGCGCAGCTTTTAAAGTTTCATAACTTCCTCTCTGTAATATCCTGCTTTTCTTCAGTGCTGATCTTGAGGAACTTCTTTTGCACTGAATGCTTTTTACTGTTGCTATGAAAAAAGAAACAAAGGTCAGTTTGTTTTTAATTCTTTTCTACCTGAGTAGGCTAAATTTACACTGCAAACGAGAATGCTCACATTTCAGAAGTAAAAGCTAACCTTTCAGCCACAGTTATCATCAAGTAGTAATTACAGTAACTTATTTGCTCTTCTCTGTAGATCTCTTATCTAATCTTGCTGTTGAATAGATCTAGATCTATGTAACAAATTGGTGCCTTTGAACTGTCTTTGCTGAAAAGTTTCATTTTTTTCAAGTATTGCAATCCCTTGCTTATTTAGACTGGCATTAGCTGGCACTAGTATTTACTTTTAAAATTTAATGGGGCAGTAAGGAGACATTCCTTACATCAGGTTTTTATTTCATTCGAATTAAAGGACTTTCTGTAAGCTCTTGCAAACTGTAGCAGTAGATTGTTGCATGTTGCATAGCACCCATCTCTTTTTTTTAAGTTCTGAGAGAAAAGTTCTTAGATCCTTTTGGTAATGAATTTCTGTTGATGTGAAGCAATTCTAGAGCTCTTTTAAATTGTATATTATTATTAAGCTAGGGAGACCAGAAGCCTTTTAAGGGTGTCAGAGTTTATGGGACACTACATAAACTCTGTACTGTACCATATAATCATAATCATATGTTTTGGCCTTGAAGTACATTTCTAAGTCCAGCTTTCTTACCATGGACTATTGAACTTCTGCTATACAAGGAAACATCGTCTGAGATCCTCAGAAAAGTGCCTTTTTCCTGTCATGATCTCCAGTCTCAGATGCTCCAGTATTGCTAGGTTGACGAATATTGTTCCAGCATTTCAAATTTGAAAAGAAATGTGACTCAGCATGTACCTGAATAGGAAATGAAAGGGAAGAGGATACCGTGGTGATTTTGGAAATCAGTTAAGCATCTCTAATACACTTAGGAAGGAGGTGCTCTGAGCACGTAACCTGGCATCCAGCACTCAGATGAGCAAACATTGAGTCTCCTTAACACGCTGGCAACAGAAGTCCATGCGGCCTTCAGTGATTCTGTGTTGTCCAGCAAAAATCAAGTGCACTTGGTTCATAGATAGTCATATAACGTGGTTATTTCTTTAGCTCAAATGACTGAATGGGCTGGAAGTGGAGAATGCAAGGTCCACAACTTGGGCATTGCGTAAGTCAAATTCTGAGAGCGTAAGCATCAGAAAGTGTTTGACTATATCCTTTATTGAAAGAAAAGGTTAGTGTAAACTATTACAATAAAAAGCTTTTCTGATCTAAAATGTTCTAATTCATTTTTATACTAAAGTGTACAAATTAATAAAATTTATTCTGGTAATGTGCATGAATGTCAGGTGCAAGTTTGTAAGATTAAGCTGTATGGAGGGCAAAAAATGAGCTAGTTGTATTTCTCTGATCGTTTCTGCCAGACTGTTACAGTTCCTAACATCATGTAGGGAAATGACAGGTAAGATCTTGTTATCAAATGCATGTCTTTTCTTTAGTATTTGGAATGCATCAGTTTGAATGGTGTGTTTGAATAGTTACGGGTGTTCAGAGCTGACATTGAAGAGCTGCAAGCCTAATTATTAATGCTATTGATATTAAAAAATAAACCTTAGTAATCATGCCAGATTTTCTTGTCAGGTGTCTAAATTGCTTAAAAGTTATTTAGGTAAAACATTAGGATACACTGTGTTCAGCTAATAACCTGCTTGGGCATTTATTTGCCCTGTTGCTGGTTAGGTTTATGAGACAGCCATCCTTGAGGACAGTGGAATGTCTGACTCTGCAGCAGGGCCACTGAGGGAGGAGGAGAGGCACAGTCACCCATGGTTTCATTGCCCCCAATGTTTTTTTAGCAGCTTAGAGTAGGTGATGCGTAACCTCTTCAGCAGTGTGGTTCCAGACATTTTTATCTGATCTTTTGAAGAGCGCTAGGAAAATTACTGATCTGTCTTCAGCTTCTCATTGGCATCCATCTGTCAAATAATGCTGTTCTCTTTAAAAACTTCTCTTCAGGGGATCTTCATGTGTGACTGAGACTTGGTGTACAGGAAGGTTTTCATTGTCCAACTTCAGCATATTTACGACTGAAATTTACGAGCATATTTTACATCCTAAAATAATAAAGTATTTCACAGTCTGGCTCAGTAGTCCTGACAGTGCACTCTTTTCTTCCTTTCTCCAGGGAGATGAACAGGGCTGTGAAAAATTCTTAAGACAAAGCCACTACTTTTTGGGAAGACTATCCGAATTATCTTTGTGTAGCCAGTGATAGGATAAGCAGTTCCTAGCTTCTGAAGACAGCAAAACACTGATCTGTGTATCACCTGTGTGATAGCTTTTTAGGTCATGAAAACACATGGGTATCTGGCTGATGCTGTCCCAGTTTATGTTCTGTGCTCTGGTGTCTGTGTGCTGAGAGCTGCTGTGCCTTGGAGTGTGTGCTGGCAGCTGTGGCACTGTGAGGCCCTGAGGGATCGGAGGTCTGGAGGGAGGTGACAAGAGGGAATTGCTTAGCAAAGGCAATGGTTAATGTTGCTTATGCAAAGGTGGTGTTGGGGAAGTAGGTGGGGCCTTCTGAAGAGCTTCTGCATCACCCCAACCAGCTGTGATTAGGGAGGTTTTGTTAAAGAATAGGACATCCTACCATTTAAACAGACTTGGAAGCCAGCTGATCTTAAACCTGTTAAAGAAGGGCTGGTGACTAACTACTTATATATACACTGCCCATATGCATATATGCATGCATATATTTTTTAAAAGAGAGAGGGGAGGGTAGAGGGAAAAACTATTCAACTTGAATGAGAAGCGAGTAACCACTTGTCATTATCAAATCAAAGCTGCAGGTTAAAGTTAGCTCTCTTGCCATCTGCAGAGTACAGATGTTGTACTGGAGCAATGGAGAACAAAATGGCTTGCCTAAATTACTTTATAATGCGGATTTATGGATGGGTTTATAGGACAGTAGTTGTAATGTAAAGGCCTAGATGTAAAATTCAGCTGCTTGTCCATTTTCCTGTCCCTGTAGTTTTTGAAATCTAGTCTGACCTAATGTCCTATAGGTGAGTAAGTGAAAAAAGTTATCTGTATAAAAACAAAAAACACCCTTCTTCTTAAACAGCTTTTCTACCACCTGCGCAATTACTGAAATTATGGATGATGTTGTGCTTAGGAATGTGAGGAGTTTGCTGTTTATTTTTTAAGAGAAAAGAAATACTGCTTCTGTGTTAATGCCAACAATATTTTTAATTGGAACCCTGGATTTGAGAATGCCATTGTTGTACCTCTTGCTCTGTCAGTACGCAGTCATTTTGATAACCTCTCTTGAAGGGCAAGCTTCTTGTTTTCAACTGCTTTTCTTCCATTCATTTGTAAAGCAAGGTTGCTTTCCCAGGGCGTTTGCCAAAGGCCTGGTGAGTAATGGATTTTTGACGAAGAGTGTTGCATCAGGGAAGTACTTGCACAGCAGTTTCTGGTTGACCTCTAGTTTTAGGTAGACTGTGTTCTCGGAGGCTTCATTGGATATGCTGTAACTCTAGAGCAGGCAGACAAAAGACAAAGGCTTGTGGTGCTGTGTTTCTTAATGGTGTTTGGAGTCTGAAATTCATTCCTCTTCAAAGTTAAATGCCCTTAAACATTCTTTTGGTACTGGTTGTCAAATGAGAAAAGGCAGGAGAGGTCAAGGATGATAAAATGCAACATTTTAGACATTGAGAAGTTTCATGAGGTGTTTTAAAACATACTTTTCAGTGTGTTTTTGATTAGGCAAAGAGGAGTGTATATATACCAAATTAGTGAGAAACAGTAGGAAGACGCTGAATGTGTTTCCCAGCAGGGCTGAATCTGTGCCTAATACTGTTAAAGAGGCATTTTGTTATCAGCAGAGTTCTTAGATAATATGTGCCAGTGGAGCACTTAACACTGCTTGGAGACCTTGCAGGGAAGCAGTTCAGAGATTATGTTCTGTTTTGTGACTGGGAGTGTTAGAGTAGCTTACAGACAGTAGCTCTAGAGAGCAAGAAATGGAGGAATTGAGTCTGATGCTATAACCTGAATATGCTATCTTTTATGCTTCAAGTATTGTTTTTGGAATTGTCTTATTCATTCTGAGATATATCAGCTTCTTATCAGCCTGGTACATGGTGCAGGTCAGCCAACATCAGTGTATCTAGGGAGGACAGATACAAAGCTTACTGAGAATTTGCCAAAAAAAAAAAAAAAAAAAAAAGACCTTTTCAGTTTCATTTTTAAAAGTTTCAGTTTTAATTCA
>JAOWBP010002392.1:32535546-32549106 GCA_028571105.1 Tragopan temminckii | reverse complement strand
GGGCAGGGATAGATCTGAAAGATTAAGCTCAGTTACATGTTCCCGATAGAGAAGTGAGTGATGGAAAGCAGCTTGTATCTGAGGAAAGAATCTGCAATTAATTGAGAAGCACAGGAATGATCTTGTTCTGGTTGGGAAGAGCATGGCAGGTGTTAGTTGAACTGAGTCTGGTGTTACAAAACAGTGCAGATCCTGGTACAATGGAACTAGCGTGCTTTTAAAAGGCAGGAATTTTGCTAGCTGAAAAATAACCTTCAGCGTGTTGTGGAGATGAGCCAAGCGCTGTGGCTTAGCCAGCTGGCAGCTGGATGTGTGGAGTCAGGGCACCGCGACTGTCCCGGTCACTGCAGTCTGGTGCTCGCGGCAGCGCCTCGTGTCCTCTGCTCTGCACAGGAGATACTGCAATGGGTTGTTAAGTGACAGGCGAACTAATGGCAAGTCAAGCCAAACATCAAGCTTTGCCTAAAGTCATGATGCTTGTCTGGCTTTACCCAGACACACACATTATTTTGTAGCCTTCAGGTGATGCAACAGGACCCTGTTTGCTAAATGACAGTAAAGGTCATATAATTTGCGCATGAGAGGGCTGCTCTGAAAGCAATGTCTCGTATTTTATGATGTTGGCCCACAACGTCAGAAGCAGATGTTGGTGGTATGGCAGTAGAGGCTGAACCTTCCCACCGGTATTCCATTCCATATTGTTGCCATGTGACAGATTGGCAGCAGAGGGGCAGGCTGACAGAATGTTGTCTGGCATGGAAGCGTGCATGAAACAAAGAGTTGTTGAATTCCACCATGCAGAAAAAATGGCACCCACTGACACTGATGGCTGCTGAAGGTTCCTAGAGACCAGACTGTGGATGTGAGCACAGTGAGGTGGTGGGTGGTGCGTTACAGCAGCAGTAGAGACAGTGGGTCACCTTCACTGGTGCAGACTTTGATGAGTGCAGCGTGCAGGCTCTTGTTCATCATAGGTGGAAGTGCACAGCTAATGGTGGTGATGGTGTTGAAAAATAGTATTTTGTAGCTAAGAATTTGCTCTATCAAATAGTGTTATTGTGCTCTTTGTATGCATTGCAGTTTCCATGGAAGCAAATAGGAGGCATTACTTCTGATGTGACCTTCATATGTGGCCTTTAACTGACTCTGCTGATGCAATGTTTTTTTTTTTTGTTTTTTTTTAATAAAATTTGAAACAAAGTTAAAATGTATTAGTAGAATATTTAAATACCACGCATGAGAAAAGTACTATTTAGAACATGTCAGAAAAGTTAAGTCGCTAAAAAAACTGTGTACCTTTCTGTTCGTTTATCGTTATCTTTTTTCTAAAGACCGCTTCATAGAGCTATTTTATTTATTTATTTATTTTGAAATAGATCTGGTTTTGTCTGCCCTGAGCAGCATTCTGCAGCAGAAGTTGCATAGCGTGCCTGTGCTCCCCATTGGAGGGTGGTGGTTTGCAACCGTCTTCAAAGAACAGACATTTGTGCTATTGCACATTTGAATCGAGCAGCTGAACAGGGAAAGCTTCGATTATTAAATCTGGTTATGTTTGTACTTGTGTACTTTGTTTATCTGAAGCGAAGCTCAGTATTAGGCACCACTGGTTACTGCCAGCTGGGTCCTCACTCTATAGTCACAGCTGTGCATTTAGCATCCAAGCCTGCTAAGAATAGCTAATTAGCAAACCAAACAGAACAAAGCTCACATAGTGGGGTCGGCACAATGGCATTCCTGTCTGAGAATGGTAAAAAGATTATTTTATTTGATTTATTTATTCCCCCATCCCCCATCCTGCCTATAGAAGAGCGTAAATCAATAAGTGCTTATATTCTCCCTATGCAGGCACAAGGGACAACTTAAATAAAAGACTGATCTATATGCAAAATCCCTCACCCTTCGTAATGTAGTGTCTTAGAGAAATGATTGTGCACAGCCAGCTGAACTCGAAGAAGAGAACAAGGCAAGGTCGTAATAGCAGCTCCTGTGCTAAGCTCTGACTGCAATAAATACTGCTAGCATTGAAAAAGCAGCGGCCTGATCAGGTAGTCTGTGTGTGGCATATGTGAGTAACACAAGGGAGTGCTGTAAAAGCAAATGTGTATCCCTGAAAGGGACGAATTGGGCACAAGGCCAGTTGGTTACTGCATGAAAGCCTCCTACCTGCAGACGGAGGGGAACAGGAAGAGAATGTTGACCGACTGCCTTTTATTTGGTCTGTGCCAGTGCTGTGCTTTCTTGTGAGACCTGTAAGAGTTTAACTGCCATCTTAAAAGGGTTTAGAAAACACATCTGATGTGGGATATAATTGAGAGTAGTTTGGTACCTCCTTGAACTTGTGATATCAGGATCAGGCAGTCACCATAAGGAAAACCAGAGATCGGACTCAACTGGTAGGGAACTTCAAAAGAAGGCTCACCGTTACAGTCCCTTTTCTGTTTTGTCCAAACTCTTATGGTGCCTGACTTTCCTGATTTGCCCAAACAGTACGAGTTTTCATGAATGTTAACGTGAGAACAGGCAGACCTGACAGGGTTTGACACTATTGTAATTGGGATACGCTTAAGTGTTTTTGTACTGTAGCATGTACAGAATTTAATCATTTAAGTAAAGATGGCAATCAATAAATGTATTTATTAGATGATGATCTTTTGTTGAGAATATAAAAGATAAAGCTGTAGTTGGATGAGAACCAACATTCGGTTGGAAAATTTAGCTCAAAATTCAGTTCCAGAGCCAAACACTTGCTAGAGTAGCTGACCTAACAGGCTTCTGGTATTTCACATGGGCTGAGCTCCCCCTCACTTGTGCTGTGCCTGGCAGAGGCACCAGTGGCCCAGGAGGAGCAGTGTCCAGTGAGGCATCCCAGCTTTCCTGGGTATGAGCCTCTCTGCTGCTCACTGAGAAAGCCTAGGGAGAGTGGCCTGCCTCACGGAAGTGCTTTCTGTGGATCTCTCTCCAGTCCTGGATTTTTCAGCTGTTTGTATCTTCTGGGAAGTCCCCGTATGCGCCTATGTGTCTAATTTAATAATTAGCATCAGCTTCTCTTTTAGTGATCTTACCATTAAAAGCCCCAACATTTCTCTTCAGCTGGAAATTACATAAGTGCATGATGGAAGTTTTTTGAAATTTCATTCAGAACTGACTGCCTTATTTTGAGAGTCGTGCTCTCGAGTTCTTCACAGTTTTGGAGTTAGAACTGGTTGGGGCTTTGATTCCTAGTACAGAATGGAGAAAACAAGGTCTATGTCTCAGAACTTCTTGACAGTTGTTCAGGTTGCCTTAGTGAAGGAAATGCCAGCAATTGCAGACTGGGCTAGGAGTGAAATATTTCTTGTGCCTGATTCAGTCTCAAACTGAATTTACAGCAAATCTGAACATCACTTAAACTGGGCAAAATGAAGTGGCTTTCATACTGCAAGTGAGGAGCTGTAAAATGCTGCCCAAATGAAAAACCCATGGTTTTTAACAAAGACAGGTCTAGTGACTCATTTTGGCTCTATCTTCA
Source organism: Tragopan temminckii (assembly GCA_028571105.1). Classification (NCBI taxonomy): domain Eukaryota; kingdom Metazoa; phylum Chordata; class Aves; order Galliformes; family Phasianidae; genus Tragopan; species Tragopan temminckii. The sequence goes on along the minus strand of JAOWBP010002392.1, from coordinate 32,545,598 downwards.
TATGGTGCATAATTAAATTAGGAAGACAGAATGTGCTGGAGGACTGGAGCATAAGTGGATTTAAAAGAAGAAATAACTTAAGTTCACACTGGGTAAGCCTAGTTATCTGTGAAGCTATTTAGAGTACAGAGTGGTGATTTCATTGAATTCTAGTGTATGTCAGTGTTTTTTTTGTGTGACTGCCAGTCTTAAGAGCTCAGTAACTGGTGGATAACTCGATGCTTGTGTTCCTTCTCTCTGGATGAATGCAAAGCTGGTTTCTCTGGTTTCTGTCCTTGATTTCTGGACACTGATTGATGGAGTGCTAGGGCTCATGTGGTCTAAGTCAATAGAAAGGCAGAAAGGCAACTCAAGAATGGAGTGGCAAGATATGCTGAAATTTTAAGGGGAAAAAGAGTTCTGCTACATCAACGTAGTTTCTTCTGTGATTCAGGTTTTGCAAGATTAGAGCTAAACAAAAGTTTTGAGCTACTAATCCTGCATCGCTTATTGCTGTGTGCTTCACAAAGTAAATATTAGGAATATATATATGCATGAATTTAGTGCATGGCTATAGTAATAAAGGTGCTAAAGTACTCAGTCTCTTTCATGTGGCAAGATCATACTCTGCTTTTTTTCTTTTTTTTTTACTCCATTACCGCTATATTTTATAGGCTACATAGAGAACAGGGAAGTACAGAATATGGTAAGCCTTGTACCATGATGTAGCTTATTATAGCAGAACATTCAAATGATTCTGCAACCAAAGGTTTATTAACACCGCTCACTTGAATCCAGTTCTGCTAGATCTTTACCTTAGGAAATCTGTACTTAGAAAAAAAATAAGACTCGAGAAGTAGTTATAGAAAGTTAAAGGAACCTGAGAGTTTGTAGACTCCTCCAGATCACTAACTCATGTGACTTTGCAAAGAGGGAATATTGGTTTCCTTGTTCTCCATTTCCTCATTTTTACCCCGACTCTTGCATTTTTAGCAATGTTTAGTGATCCTATTTAATTATTGCTATGTTGTGCCAGAAATTATACAAATATATGCAAGGAGAACCTTTGTTCTGACAAGTTTGCAGTTCATTTTCTGCAGCTCCTGCACAGCGGTGATTTCAGCACCCCTCTGGGGAAGCAGATTGGAAAGGAGTTGCAGATCAGGAGGCAGGCAAGCAATTCCTCTTACTACCAGCATGAAGTAAGGCTTAAGTAAAATGCAGACAAATTTTAATGGAAGAAGTTGGTGTCAAAATACGATAAACTGAGTTGAAAATCTGGATCTTTTCTAGATTGGCTCAGAACGGTTTTGCCTCTGTTGAATTTTGTGTTTTAATATAGAACCAAAAGACAAATTCCAAGTTCTTAAGTTTCAGATTTGAGTTGGGCAGGCACATCCACTTCTGGTCTGGAAGCCTCTGATAGCCATGTGGATGGTTTCTCTCAGAGACGGGTCCTCACCTACCGCACTTACCTTTATCCAGTTAAATACTTGTAAGATTAGAGCTGGTTTGCACCTCTGCAGCTCAGAGCGTGGCAAACCTCACTTCACCTCCTTGCATAGGCCTGGCTGTTGAAGTCAGGTATGCTTCCTCTGAAGTTAATGGAAACTTGAATTACTTGGATCCTGCTGTGAGAGCTTACAGATGTGCACGTGTTCCCACTCCTAAGAAGTGCATCAAGAAAGGAAACACTCAAAAAGCTGCTATTTACACAAAAGGAAGGTATTCACATTCTGTTAATTTTTATAATCTCACTTAAGATGGCAAACAAGTTCATTCTGTTTGAGTCTGCTGGCAGGATCTTGTCTTGCCTGTCAAAATGTGAAGTTCCCTCATGGAAAGGCTGTATCTTCATAATGTTTGTACGTTTATTATATGTTCTACTGAACCAAGGACATGTTTCAAAGGGAAGGATTACAAAGGTTTGGCTGTGAAATGAGCCATAATAACATAAAACAGGTTGCCTTGCTATTACACAATAATAAAATGCAAAAGCCTGCTTTTAGAGTGACTCTATTGCCATGGTACAGAGTAAAGTACATTTCTTGTTCCGCTCCTACGTAAAATTCTTCATGCTTAATAGCTATTTGTTACACATGGAGATTGTTGAATACTGTTTTGGAAATGTCATTGCGAGGAAATATTACACACCTTCTCCCTGTGTACATAATGATGTATAGTTTGAATTATGTGAATACATCACAAAGTTGTGAAGTATCACAGAATTTGTAATTGAGCATGATGGAGAGAAGTAGCAGTAGTCTTGGGAGCCATATCTGAGTTACAGCAGGCTAATTTCTAGTAGAAACCACATATCTGACCAAGCCTAAGTCATGGCAGATAGGACTTCGATACTGAGTGAGAAGTGTTTCAGCAGCAGTGCCAGCAATGGTGTTTTTTTTGTTTTGTTTTGTGGGGTTTTTTTGTTTGTTTGTTTTTGTTTTGTTTTTAAAGTAAACATGTTCTCAGCTGGACTTGAGCTTGGAGGAGATGATGCTTTTGAATACCAACCAATGTTCCTGAGCCCTTCTTTTCTCTCCAGGACTGCATAGCACCTATTTTCCAAGCAGGTTCCTTTAAAGGCCAAAGTCAGCTCTATTGAAGTTCAGGAGACCCACCCTTGTCCTCTCATTATCCTGTACAACTGCCTCTAATAACTGCAGCCAAGTCTGCCCTTGACCTTCACATTCATGGGCAGTTCTTCCTTGTTTGCAAATGTGACGTACAGCAGAATGCCTCCCCTCACTGGCTTCTTGAGCCTTACATTTGTAATGCCACAAGATAATTCAGCTCAAACGAATACTTGTATGGAAGATACATACTAAGAAATAAATTGCATCCTGCTCATGAAGGGGAACACAAGACACATGGAGTTTCATAACAGGTAACTTTAGTTCTTGGAGTATAACATGATCATGTATTGCAAATGGTTTCAGATTCGTCATTTAGAGCATGGTACGTGATTGATTTTCAGAAAGACTTATCATTGAGCCCACTTTTTTTTCTTCTGTTTAATTTTAAAGACCAGATAGGAAGTAGTTCAAGATGTAAGTAGTTGAACCACTAAGCAACTATAATATAATTATTTTTGGAGCATGCCTCAGGTCTTTAAGTAAAATTCAAGGACAAACTTGAAATAAATCACAAAACCAGCTGGAAACTTCTCTGCCAAAAGTGTAGGCAATAATAAATGATTCTGTTTCGAGGCAGGTTGCACACACTTCCCCCTCCTTTACCTTTATTCCCCTTCCCTCTGCAGACATAGGAAAAAAATGGAGAAGAAAGGGCACTGGAAAAAAGATGAAGAAAAATGAAGCATGAATTCTAGAGAAAATGGAAATCCCTTTTTCCAGTGCACAACAGGGACTAGTGTCTAATGTATGGTTCTTTGTTATGCCTGCTGGTTTTTGTGATAGCTTTTGTGGTTTTGTGCCCAGATACGATAGCGCAGCATTGCCCCGTTGCTGTCTAGCCTGCTATTTATTGCCAGGACAAGGGGCACATTGTGAACAGGGCACTTAATTTTCCTTTTACTCATTTCCTATTGCTGAGCAGCCTTACATTTTGATTGGATGATAATGGAGTTAAACCAATCCTGGGAAAAATAAGGTATTGGCATGCTGCCATCTGTAAGTCAGTGGGGTAACTGTCTAGTTTCCACTGCGAACAGTTGTATTGGAAATCAGAAATTGAATTTGTTTCCACAAGCAGTGGACGGTGGACCTTTTACATCTTTCTGTGTTTTCTTTTTGAAGCCTGATGACATTGCTCTTGTGTTTGAGACTTGTTTAGCTTGCAGCTCTGCTCCATCTAATGCTCTCAGATGTTTTTTCTTCTGACTCTGCAGAGAGCTGCTGGTGTTAGGTAGGTGCATCTGCTGGCTTGCATTTTTGCCAGTTACATAAACCCCACTGCCACAGAGTCAGCCCCGAGGCTCAGGTTTTGCTGTCTCCTTTGTAACTTAACTGTTACCTGCCTGCCATGCTAACTGGGAATGTGGCTGGACCTAGTGCAGGGAGGTTTTTAGTACAGTGACACCTTGAGGGTGCCCAGCAGCACTTGGTGTGGGTTTGCTTGGAAGCTGGTACCACTGGCACAGGCCTTGCTTTGCTCTCCTCAGACACAGCTGTTTCTAGATGCGTCCTGCAATAGTGTCTGGCTGCTGCACAGAGATCTGCCTCAGGGCCTGCGTGGCCAACAGCAGCTGGATGACCAGCGTTTTGGATGCTTGGGTACAAAGCTGAGCTGAGTTCAGTGCACCAGGCAGTGCTCGCAGACCTTTGTGGTCTTTTGGAGATGTGTGGAACGCCTCAGAGCATGCCACAGTGCAGCTGCATTGCTGCCACGTTCCTCTCCCTCACAGCTAGGAGGTAGAGATGACATTGGCACAGCGAAGTGCATCTTCAGGTACTCATGTTTTAGGAGTGGACCTTCAGCAATACACATGAGGATCTGGATACTAGAACTATGTGGATATTGGTGTGTTTCTTTCCTTTCTCTTTACAAGTTACAGCTAGCGGAGCTCAGGTTGTGGGTAAATGCACCAGCTCTGGAGTCTCCTGTAATGGCTGGGCTCAGGCCACATCTCTGCCTTGCTGATTTCTTCATTCCCAATGAAAATTTCACCTATGATTTCAGCAGTAATCAGTTACGTGGAGGTGCTAGGCTGTGCCTTTTCCTTTACACATGAAGTCTCTGTCATTGTACTGGACAGCCATTTTAGCTCATTACTGAAAGGAGTGGGCGTCATAGCACGCTCTGTCATATCATCTCAACACTTGGGAATGATGATCTAAGACTGCTGCAGTCCTCCTCATGCCTGCTTTGCCTCCCCTTCTACCGAGGGCTGCAGCACCCTGGTGCTGAGAGGTGTTTTTTGAATGCTCTGGCTTCTGTCAAGTTGTTTTATTATTTTATATAAACTAAATACAAATAACCTTTGTTGTGTACTATCATTTTCTTTAATGCTGGAGATGGCATAATTGAGTTCCTGACTTTCTTCTTTTTTTTTTTTCCTGTATTTTACTTCGGGCCTGATACTTCTAGACAGATCTACTTACATTTTGCTGTATGAAAATACCAAGTGTTTTTTGTTGTTTTTCTTGTTTGTTTTTTGACGTGTGAATGTGCCAACTAATAGGTTGAATAACTGCCTTGGGAGGTTAGTTGTTAATACAGAAGCTAGAACAAACCTGGAAGAATTTTGATGTTTATAGTCTATACCATGTATTCTCAAACATTGCACTTAGTAATTTCCAAAATGTGTTTATGACTGCTGAAACTTAACCTGTGAAGTAATGAGGGACCAGAAAATGCCTGTGCTAAGCAATGCTTATTTAATGTGTCTGTTGATGACCTGTGCTTCTAAGTGTTCGGCATAAACTTTGCTTCAACAGGATCTCCAAACATGGGTGAACGGTGCTAATGAAAATGGCTTTGTCCTCGTGTCGTTTGGAGCTGGAGTGAAATATCTGTCAGAAGATGTTGCAAACAAGTTAGCACATGCTCTGGCAAGACTGCCACAGCGAGTTATTTGGAGGTAGGTGCAGTGACATGTACTTGGGGTTATTTGAAAGCACGGTCATTTCCTATTGGGCCATGTTTAGTATTACATCTACTGCGCAATCTGAAATCAGTCTGAGTGGCACGGAGAACCTGGCTCTTTTGAAAGATGGTGTTTGTACGAGCATTACAGTCCTCTGGCAATAAGAAAGAGCAATGATTTTGTGGCAGGATAAAGCATAGGTTGTATACTCCTCTACTGAATTTATATCCTAGGATTGAGGACAGTGAAAAGAGTGTAAAAAGTTGTAACATTTGTGACTTAGTTGTGTCACTTCTAATAAAGAAGCCACCATAGGGAGTGTGTCATTCTCCTTATCTAGTCCCATGAAGGATTCAAGGCTTGTTTTCCCCTCACCTATCAGCTTTCCTCTTATATCCTACTTCCTTCCCCCCTATCTTATGGAAACATGGACTCTGATAATTGTTCCTCTTAATTGTCTTTCTCTTCAAGGAATCAGAGGAGGAAAAATCTGCAGAAGAAAGAATAAGATTTTTTTTGTTATAGTAAAAACACTGTGAGCGGCTCTCTAAACTTAATGTAAAAATTGAGGAACAACTGTTGTTAGTCTGCTCTGCTTTACGTGCTTCATCATGTTGGAGTATAATTTAGAGGAATTAATGTGAACCACTGCTCTTTGTTCCTTGGGAAGACTGCAGCGATGCTTGGCTTGTAATTCGTCTCAGTTGATCTTACTGCTTTTTGTATTGTGCTATGCTTTTATCATATTTTTGCTGGATTTCTTACTGTAGGAGGTATCCACTTTCTCTAGTAAATAAGGAATCCATTTAAATATTTTCTTGGGGATTTTTTTGAATGCAAAAATAACAATGTCAGTTGAAGCTTTCTGTTATTTATTTTTTATTTCACTAGTGCCATTCTTATCAGTGTTGTTTTTGTTGTTGTTTCTTGTTTTGTTCTATTTTTAGTCCTTTATCCAAAAAGTCCCTCAACAGGGACCTAACTCCTATTTCTTCCCATCATAATTCCTAGGATGGAAAGATATTTAGTTGTGAGACAGGGCCTTTGGGAGTGCTGAGCAAGGGGCTTTCAGTCACATCAGTGGGAATTTGAGTTCCGTAATGAGACACCTAAATATGAACTTTGTCATTTTCTGCTTTTCAGATTATTGATTTCTGATCTGTGTTGGAAGCAGGCAGTTTTTGTGCTAGACTTTTCTGAGAATGGGAATAATAGTACTGCTTGACAGCCTTATGTCAGAAATGCCAAATCAAGGAAATCCCTATAGTTCTTAATTTTCTTCTGGTTATGTTTAGCACCAAAACCAGTATGAGATTTATGGTTGACTTGCTTTTATATAAGGTCAAGAAATTTGTTTAGTTTATTTTTCAACATATGGAATATGCAGGCTTATTGCTTTACTTAATTGGGAATATCTAGGTGGTTCTTTATGTAGTTACAGTTCTAATGTTCTCTAACAACCTTAGAATACTTCTAAGTTTTTTTTTTCTGACAGCTCTTTTCTGGAGCTGTCAGGAAAAGAAAAAAATAAAAAATCTCTAGTCACCGTAACTTTTTTCCCTCTTCTTTTTCAGTTTGGAATATATTTAATTTGCATATAAACAGTATGTGACAGGCAAATCAGTTTGTATTTAAAGGTTGTATTCTGTTAATTAAACTTTCCCAACAAACTCACTCAGGTGAGCAAGACATTGTCACTAGATTTTGGGCAGTCGATTAAGTAACCAAGATGCAGCTGTTCTGCAGTCTGATCCCAACCTTTCCATCAGTAGCTTCTTGCCTCGTAATCTGGACTGTCACCCTTTCCTTTCCTTGTACTAGTAATTTCTTTTAAAATGAGATGCTGTCAGTTCTTAAGAGCTGTCGGAAACTGGCCAACTGAATGGGAATGCCTTATGTTGGTAGTAGTGTTTACTGTTTATGTACTGATGTGGTGTTATCAGTAGAGTTACTCATGTAGCATTAATCAGAGTTTTCAGTAAAGCAGCAAACTCCGAGTCACAGAAGTATTATAAAACTTTCTTCCAGTCACAATGGTATGACTTAGAATACGCTTTTTAAAGTAGCTGTATTGCAATTATTTAAATAGAAAACATTGCATTTTGAGCCAGATTATAAGGAAATGAATGATGAAAAAAATTGAAATTATACCTGTTTACTTTTATAGCATTTGTTTTCTTGTAATGGTATCCCAGTGTAATTAGAAAACTAGATCATTTGGTTTGATTCTCTGTTTAGAGTTTGCACATTTTGGAGGTTTTGATAATGTAGCTTCAATTTGATTTTATCGCTTTAGGTTTTCAGGAAACAAACCAAGGAATCTAGGCAACAATACAAAGCTTATAGAATGGTTACCACAAAATGACCTTCTTGGTGAGTATAATTATGATATATTGTTTATTCTCACTGAAATTCAGTTTGCCTTTCCAACAATATTTTATTCAAATAGCAGTCATAGTAAAAGAAGTCATAGAGGAAGAATATAGCATTCTTCACAGTGTCTTGATGATGAAATGAAACATTCTTTCTGATGTTAATGCTCTTTATCTGATGTTAACTCCATTGTTTTCTTCAGTTGCATGGAAGGCCATAGTCATTCCCAAGTCTGTTTGACTTAATAAATGGAAATGTTTGTTGTGAAAAGTCTTGTATGCTATGCAATGTATGCAGTTCAAAATTTAAAAAATAATAATTATGAAAGATGAATGGGAATTTTCTAGAATTTACTGTTTCACCGAATTGGTGACCATAACTGTTAACTTCTCAGTGGTGAAGAAGACGTGGTATGGACTTAAGTGGACTATTCATGGAAGAATCTCCAAACCAAACATACAAAATTTGTGCATATTACACCAAGTCTTTAGGCACTGAACATACTGATTACATGTTTATTATTAATATTACTGATATATGTATTTTTTAATTTTTCCAATGAAATCCTTAACAGAAATTAGGAATGTGTTGCAAGTTGATAATGATCTTTCTGTTTAACTATCCTGAGATGCTCTGAGTTCTTGTATGGAGCGATAAAGCTTGGTCTTCCTTCATCTTTTGGTTAAGTTTATATATTAGAGTATATTTTTTTGCTTTTTTCTTCCTTTCCTCCTCTGTTGAAGTGTAGCTGAATTCATTGGGTCCTAGGGTCTGCAGGATGCTTATGACTGTCTCTGGGACACCTAGACATTTGTGCATTTGCACAATATCTGGTACTATGATGAGCACTGATGAATACATTAAGAATGTATGTGCGTCAATGTACATTTCTGTCAACCAGAGTAGTTATTGTAATGTAGTTATTAGGCAAATGACTTCTGAACCAGGTAGATATTTTTGGTTACTAAATTGTGCTGAGGCACTCTCATTTCTCCATTGCATAGCAGTAGGGGAGTATATTGCTGTCATTATTGTCATATCTTGCTAGCCTGAAGTAAGGCATGTAAAGTTTCAGAAAATGCAGCATCAGTTGTCCTGTCATTAAATAGCTTGTCTTTCATATGAATAATAAGGAAAAGCATTCTTTCTGTCATTCATTTGTAATATTAAACAGGTAAATACCAGTTCTAGTCACCAACTGCAGTTAGTGAGGAGTAGATAGTGTATTAATTACTCCATTAATAAGAGAAAAGTAACTGCTCTGAAAGTAATGCCTCCTGTTCTTTGATGTTGACCTACAATGTCAGAGGCAGATGTTGTGCTCTGGCAGTAGAAGTTGAACCTTCTGACCAATATTCCGCTCTGTTTTGTTGCCATGCAACAGATGGGAGCAGAGGGGCTATCTTAGAGGACAGCGTCTGATGTGGAAGTGTTTATGTAGCAGAGATGCGGAATTCAATTCCTCCCTGCAGACAAAATGGCACCCATTTATGTTCATCGACAGTTGCTGAACATTTTTGGAGGCTAACAATGGCTGTCAGTACAGTGAGGCCGTGGGAAATGCATTTCAGTGGTGGGGAGCAAGGACATGAAAAGACAAGCCATATTCAGTACAGCCATACACAGTTGTCACAACATGAAATGAAGAGCATCTCAATCAGCTCGTTGACACAAATCAGCTAATGGTAGCAACAATATTGAAGAACAGTGTTTCGTAGCTGAGAATTTGCTGTATCAAGTGTTGTTCTGCTCTTTGCATCTGTTGTAGTTTTCATGGAAATAAGGAAGTGTTACTTTTGGAGTGATGTTTTAATTTTAGACAACTCAGACATGATAATTTTAATTCATATTGGCTGTTTCATCTCTGTTCATATGTAATGAAATAACCCAATGCATTCAAAATTTCTACAGAGTGGGTTTAAGTAGGTGGAAACTTCAGAAAAAAATTGCATTCATTCTACCTTCCCAAACTGGAGATATAGGAATCCAATTGACGGTTGGACTAGATGATCTTGTAGGTCCTTTCCAACCTTGTGATTCTATGATTCAATGATAGATGTATTGTAACCAGTTGCTTCAATAATGCTACATCAAGGAGATGTAATTTTTTGTGTGTCTGTGTGTTCATTATATTTCCAGGTCACCCTAACAT